>CM076570.1:843353322-843880174 GCA_034641835.2 Pinus albicaulis
TTTGGCTCTCCTCACAAAATATTTTTATGATTCATTGTTGTGATAAATAATATTTCATTTCTTTATGTTTCTTTTACCTATATATGAAAGTGAATGATAGTTGACTTGAAGAGAACTTTTCCCTATGTATTTCCTTTTGTAAATTTCTAAGCTTATCAAAGGGCTATGGAAGATAGTCATTAAATTAGGGGGAGACCCAAATGGAGATATGTCAAATTTAGGGGAGAAATTTTCTATATATCACAAAAACCTAAATTTAAGAGAGACATATGCCATATGTCCATCTGCCAATTTATCTAGTTGGCTTAGTGACGCATAAGAGCTTGCCTTTGAATGTTGATGCTATATAAATAGTATGGTTTGTGAGTGTATTTATAAATGGAAACAATGTGAAGAAATGTGATTTGGGGCTCAAGAAGAAGAATAGTCTAAAGGAACCTAATACAAAAGAAAGGAGCAAGTGATAAAGAAATCTGGAGATTGAAATTAGAAACATGAGGTTTGATGTGCATTCTATGATCTAAGGCACAAACTGGGCATTTGTTCGAAAATTGTTCTAAATCCTCAAATTTAATTATAACGTCAAATCTTCGAAAATTATTTGTTTTTGTGCCATCCTCATCATTTAATGTGTCATAGTTTTCCAAAATTAGGCAATTTTTCCCCTTTATAAATTTGGACATATTTAGACTTTTATAAGGTATGCTCTAATATTTTTCTCCATATACTAGCTCCTATTCACTTAGCCTCTAGTTACGTGGTGCTTTGTAGCACGGAATCGTGTCCTCAACATGCTACCATATCGACATTTTTATTAAAAGGCACACATGCTCGTGGAATCATTGATATTCCTATATATTGATTTGAGTTACAACAATAGCATGAGGGTGCTGAAAATACCCAGAAAGGCTAGAATTCCCTGCACATCACCATATTTGTGGTTTATAAAAAAGTGTATGGAGGGTTTTACAATAATGGAGTACCTAAAATTGCCTAGATTAAAACTTTCATCAAAAAGTTACTATGGAATTTCACCTAAGAGCTAGAGACCCTCAACTATAGACATATTGGCTCATTTCACGATTTCATATATATATATATATATATATATATATATATATATATATATATATATATATATATATATATAATGAAATAAAATAATCAACGTTGATTAAATCAGTTATATCTCTTCATGATTAAAATATTAAATAAAAAAATTGTTGTAGAAACAAGCAAACAATGATTATTGTATAAAGTATTATATAAAACTATTTGTATAGACAACATATCTATTAAAGAATCCATGATGACGACTAACTAAATCATCCATGGACAGTCAAAAACGAATATTTTAACCACAAAAATAGCTACATCTAGGTTGTAGAGGCATATGTAGAAACACAAATAAATGATGTGATTTCATATATATGTGTGTGTGTGTGTGTGTGTGTGTGTGTGTGCATGCATTTTAAGGAACACGATTTTAACCATAATAACATATCTAAAAAGAAATCGCCTGCTTTTTATTTGATTTGTATGTATATAAGTGTATGTTACATTCATGTATATATCAGTAAAAAGGATAGTAACTGTGTGAAGAATTCATGTTGACTCACTCACTAGGGCATCTGAAGAATCTAATTCTCTCACTAATTTTAAATATCCCAATTTGGTGGGGAAATACCAGGGGTCCCCGCAGACATGGATACAATACTTTATACCGAATACAATATGGAGATTGGAGATAGAGATAACTGCATAAGGGACACAATACATGCCGCATCCTTTGCCTGGTACATGCGTTGATATGATCATGAAGAGAGAGTACTAACACTGTTCAATAGTGACACCCTGATAGAAATCGAAAATATAAAGAGCTCATTCATTCTCTGGTCGATGTGGGTAAGAGCACTTTCAAACTTTGTGGTGGACATGTAGACAACATGGATGGAATCCCTCAGTTCATCTCACATATTGGAGGATGACTAGGATGTCTTGTTCATGATGTATCTCTCCAGTAAATTGTTGAGGTTTCCAATTGTAATATCTATGTTTTTCAACTCATGCAAGAAGACCTTGAATGATGACAAGCTCTTTCTCTACATATCCATGGCTTCCTTCAATTTATGTTGCATCACGTTGGTCATACCATTAATGTCCATGAGAGGAGGAAGAGTTATAGGATTCATCATTTTCTTCCTTTTAAGAAGGAAGACAACAGGCATAAATGAGCGGCGTGGTTTGTTGAAGGAAAGAGAAACCACTAGTGATGTGCAGACAAATAGGGTAATTCCCTTGTATTGTTCCAAAATTTTCTTCAATAAATTGGAACATTAAATTTTGTCTAAACTCATTTGGGAGATGAATAATTGGGTAAGGAGGCCCAAAGATAATAAAAAAATAAATAAAATCCATCTAATATGAAAAGGGATCAGCCATGGAACCAAATTTCACACCCTCATGTGTGAAAGGAGATATTTGCAAAGAGGTTTGACCAAGTCAACCAGTCAGGGTATGAGTTGGAAAGCACTACATAGGAGGGAAGCTTCTAGAGGAAGAGAAGTTTCTAGGGGAAAGGCCCATGAGGAGTCTCTAATTACTATATAAATGGAGGGGAGGAGAGCTATTGGTATTCATGCATATGTTTATGATATTGAGTTGGTCATTTCGACTTCTTTAGCACGCTCGTTGTTTAACTAGTTTGCAGCACTATTTAGTGCACCGAGTGTCTCCGTTCGGAGATCTCACCCTCAGCCCCAGGGGACTTCAAGTGCCCACTCGAGTGAGGTTGTCCCATCTTTATTTTAGCTGGAGACCAAAGAATCATCCTCCAAGACAGCGTTATTGTTGCAGCAGCATAATACTGTGTTGTAGCGTGTTGTCGTGGAGACTCCGCGACACCACTTCCTTCTCTTGTTTTTCAAATGGAGAGTCTTTCTTTCCTTTGGAAGATCAGATTAGAAGACATTGGATCTGATTTGTAGATCTTAGCACTTGGCCAAAGGGTTCTATTCCACTCACTGCGCAGTCCCTCTTAGTGACTGTGTTATTTTCATGGTGTAACTACAGTGAGGGTTTGCAAATTGATTTGTGGGTGGGATCTCAAGTGTAAGGATCAACCTTCCACTTAGGAGATCCAATGGAGGAGGTCTACTTCAGTTTTTTCATCATCTTCAGCCTTCTCTATTGAGTTCCAGATTTGAGTTGCAGCAGCTGCCCAGCAACTCCGGCATTTTGGCTATTTTGTGTATTTCAGCCAATCCCTTGGAGGATTGATGCATTACTATTTCTAAGGGTTAGAGCTTTTCTCCCCTATTGTGTTTGGGCCATATATTGTCATATCCATGTATTGAAATCATTTTGGAGTAGTATTATATCATATACTGTGTCCTTGTAGCCTGGGTTTATGCAGAAATAGCAGTGTTCTTTCATTTTCATGTACATGTATTATTGAGGCTTGCATTGCTTTTCTTGAGAGGTTGTTTCCTCAAGACTTGTACACTCTCTTGCTGCTATACATTATTCTTGGCTATATATATTTATCTTCTTGTCTCACAGCTCCTGGAGAAAATGCTGAAGGGTTTTTGGATCATTCTCTTATCTTGCGACACCTCAATCTCGAGGAATTTTCTATGTAGAACTGCTGTTTAACCTTGCTTAATGCCTATGCCATGTTCCAAAACTCATTCTCTGATTGTTAATACTGATTTACATCTTATACCTTCAGAAAATGCGCTGCCCTTGATTCAGTAAATTTCTGCATACTCAAAGTCATGGGAAATCAGGGTTTTTCTTGACTAGTCGTGAAGGAAGAATTGTTTAACTTAGTAAAACGCCTTTTTATTTCTTCTGAAATTAGACATGCATATCCCCATTGACCTAATATAATATATTCTATGAACCAGACCCGTAATTTTACACATATTTTCTTATACACTCATTTTAGGGCCAAAATCCTCACTTTTCCCCACCTTTTTGCCCATAAAAGCCGAGTAAAGGTTGCTGCAGTATTTGGAGTGTGTTTCTGAGTGTTTCTAAACACTTTTCATGATATATGAAGCACACATTCCTGAAGAATTCGTTTTTCAGGCATGATTTGTTAAGGAATCAATTTTTGGGATATTACAGTGGTATCAGAGCATAGTTTTGGCTGAGCCTATGGAGCTAGTTATCTACAACATGAGGATCAAAATGCATAAATTCTTACCTCCAGAACCGAGTGACAAAGGGAGGCAGCATGATCATATACCCTTTGGAGACTATTTCCGTAAATAACAGTCCATGGGGGAAGACTTCAGAGCAGCTTTGCCTTTCAAAGATTACTGTCAGCTCAGGCAGGATGAAAGTGAATTTAACAATGGGGGATCTAGCACACAGAGTTCAAAGTTGCAACATACCACTGGGAGGTCACCTTTTCCCATGTATGAGGGATCCACTGATCCCTATGAGTCTAAGCCCAACAAGATCAGAACAATGAAAAAGATGAGTTTATTCTCATATATTTTCAGATCCAGAGGAGATGCATCCACCTTTGAGGAGGTTAATAATATTGAAGAAAAATAAGAGGAAGTACCATGTGCTTCCTATTCTCATCAAGAAGAAGATATTGAGCATGGAATATATTTGGATGATCAGATTCTTAGTGATTACCTTGTTGAGTATAGATCTCAACCTAGAGCCTTCAGGGAGACTCTAGATTTTCGTCATTTCATCCAGCTGAAGGAAGAAAAGAGGTGATGCAGCAGAAAATAAATCAAAGGCAATAGATTTTTGTTGTCTACCTTTGATGGGTCATCTAATGCAAGAACTTGGGTGAGAAAGTTGGAGGCATTTTTCCTACTACATCCTGTAGCAGGGAAAGAAGTTGTTGAAATATCAGCGTTGAATTTGGAGGGTGAAGCCTATAATTGGTGGTGCAGCCACTTGAGCCATGCAAGGGTGAAGAATTTTTTGGATTTCACTCAGAGTTTGATCCAAACCTTTGATGGAGAAAGAGCAAAGAAAGAAGAGATCACATCACCTCTTGAAGAGGCTAGTGATAACGCTGTCACCCTCAAGAAGAGAAGCCACATGCATCAACAGTTGGGGCAGCCAACACTTTTGAGGAAGGGACTCTTGTAGCCCTACAAGAAGTTCCAAATGCACATCAAGGTATGAAAATATTTCCACATTCCATTGTTGCAGCAAATTCTTTTGATCAATGTGGAGATTTACTTTTGCATGACCAAGAGTCAAATCTCATTGCTACTATAGAGCAGCTTGGTTGCACTACGTTGTGCAACATGGAAACACTCAAGAAGGAATCAAACCATCATTCTCATGAGCCATTGTTGGATTGTACATCACATTGGAGGTTGGGGTTTGAAGCCTTGCAGATTGATGGTAGACATCTTGGAGTAAGAAACCTTTTCTCCCTTCAAGATGACACTTTCTTAATGAGCTCCTCTCAGCTCAAAGAGGAACTTCTACTTTCAGATCCAAGACCTCATTGGTTTTGGAGCACTATGGATGGAAGGGAGGTCTCAAGGAGAGATCTCATTGGAGATGCACTTCGACACACCATGGAATGCAATGCTTTTCTTCCCTTCTCACAAGAGAAGATAGAAGATGGGGGATATCTTAGGATGGATAAAATCTCTCATGCTTGTGTTGGACATACCTTGAGCCATACACATCATGATGGGAGGTTTTTTCCTACTACCTATTTGATTCTTGATAGGGTCTCACTGATCCTTGAGAAGCTTACATTTCAAAACCCCATGAAGTGCAAAGACAGGAATTTGATTTGGGAGGATGGTAGCCCTCATGGGAGGAGTACCAGGATGAGGAGAAGAAGGAGGCATCCACAGGTGATTAAGTGGATGTGGTTCATGAGCAAGGAGCTAGGAAGCTACCTGCAGATCTATGATACCGGGCAGCAGGAGGCTTGGCTATGCTGGTTACTCTTGAAGGAGTTTGGCCATCACTTGGCAAACACTCTTCTTAAGAGTAAGAGGATGGATACTTGCATCATTGAGCAGCATAGAGTATGGATGCATGAAGTTGATGTGTCTTCATCACATGAGTTGTATGATGGAAGTATGAGGAGGCAACAAAATACTTTGTTGCTTTGCATGGGAGAGCAAGGGCAGATTTTCTCTCACACTTTGTATGATGTTGCAGGAGGAGGGGATGGCACTATCTCCTTGGTCTTTTATGATGATCGGGAAGCACTTCCATCTTGGGGAGTATTCCATATTTGTTGCAGCATTATTAGAGGAATCTTTGACAAGGAGCATGTCAAAGAACAGAGTTGTGTATTGACATGGGCTTGTTCGCATAAACTCATAGCGTTGTCACCTTGGAGTAAAGACTTATGGATGAAGTGTGCCCAGCAGAGATATGGTGGATCCATAACCCATAGGTCCTAGGATCACTTCATATTTATTGCACTTGATGAAAAAAGAGGAGGTAATGATGATAGAGACATCTATGGTATATTCTTCTTGACTTGGGTTTTCAAGCATAAGGAGGATTATCTTTTTGCAGCACATGGTTCATTATTCTTCATAGCATGCCAAAACACTATGAAGGACTCATGTATGGACCCATGTACCATCTTAATTCCAGCATATGGTGAGAAGCTTGTTTATACATTCATTGATTTTCACACTCTGACCATTCTTATGCAGTGCATTGCTTCACAAGAGGGCAAGCTCGTTAAATTGCTCCATGAATTGTATTGGGCCAATCTACATGATGGAGGTAGCCATCTCTTTTGTGGCCTTGGGAAAATATTTATTCACTACATGTATGTTCATTTGTTGCACTATAGCATGTATCATATAAAGACATGCATGATTAACCATGTAAAAAGAAACATTTTTCCATGTACTCTTATCAAGAAGCAACTTGTAAAACTGCGCTGTCACTACGGGGAAAGTTGTTGGTACCTTCTTGCATCACTTGTAAACCTTCAAAATTTTCTTTATTTTGCTGCTGATCATGTCTTCATTTGCTGATATAGATCAGATTTGTATGGGAGGCTTGATTATGAGGGAGACACATGAGCTGGATGTGTCCGTGAGTGGGAATAATTCTCACAATTTCTGCACTACATGTTCTAATGGGAGCATGAGAGGAGATATGGCCACCACAGCCAAATGTTTGTTCTCTTTTGAGGTGGGCCATAATATTGATATTAATCCATTTTACAGCCATGGGAAAGTGCTTGATCATGTATTATTGTTGTTACATTCACCCATTTACTATCCATTAGTAGATGTGATGAATCATGGACATTGCTTGCCATGTAATTTTGTGAAGTTGCAATGTACGAGACTGCGCTATATCCTTGTGAGAAATTTTTTGCATCATGTATCATCATGTAAAACCTTCAGAAAAACTCTCATTAGGATGTTCCATGATGACCATGTCCTATTCTTCATGGATGGATTGTTTTGGGCCAGCTTGTTCTTCGTTGTTGGAGGAGCCTTCTTTGGAGGATTGTTCTTCACTTTGCCATTGGAAGGCAATAATTTTGCAGCCCAGGATCAGCATACACTCTAAACTTGTCATGAGTGGAAAGAAGGACAACATGGGGTAAGCTATGAGGCTTGCCAAGTTCAGATTTTCAGCCCACCTTCATTACCGGAGCTTGAGGTGGAAGGAGATTTTCAGGAGTTGCCTTGTTGGGAGGTGGCTCATTTTGTTTGGATGATTGCTTGGGGATGGAGGATCCACATGAGGGAGATGTTCCTTATTATATTCTAGACTCCATGCCTTGAGTGGAGATTCTTCATTTCTATCCTTGCAGTTTCTTGGGGACAAGCAACATTTGGGAGGGGAGGACTGTAATGTTCCAAATTTTTCTTCAGTAAATTGGAACATTAAATTTTGTATAAAATCATTTAGGAGATGAATAATTGGGTAAGGAGGCCCAAAGATAATAAAAACATAAATAAAATCCCTTTATTATGAAGAGGGATCAGCCATGGAACCAAATTTCACACCCTCATGTGTGAAAGGAGATATTTGCAAAGAGGTTTGACCAAGTCAACCAGCGCAGGGTATGAGTTGGAAAGCACTACATAGGAGGGAAGCTTCTAGAGGAAGGGAAGTTTCTAGAGGAAGGGTCCTTGAGGAGTCTCCAATTGCTATATAAATGGAGGGGAGGAGAGCTATTGGTATTCATGCATATGTTTATGATATTGAGTTGGTCATTTCGACTTCTTGAGCACGCTGGTTGTTTAACTAGTCTGCAGCACTATTTAGTGCACCGAGTGTCTCCGTTCGGAGATCTCACCCTCAGCCCCATGGGACTTCGAGTGCCTGCTCGGGTGAGGTTATCCCATCTTTATTTTGGCTAGAGACCGAAGCATCATCCTCTAGGACAACATTATTGCTGCAGCAGCATAATACTGTGTTGTAGGGTGTTGCCGTGGAGACTCCACGACACCACTTCCTTCTCTTGTTTTTCAAATGGAGAGTCTTTCTTTCCTTTGGAGGATAAGATTGGAAGACATTGGAGCTGATTTTTAGATCTTGGCACTTGGCCAAAGGGTTCTATTCCACTCACTGCGCAGTCCCTCTTAGTGACTGCGTTATTTTCATGGTGTAACTGCAATGAGGGTTTGCAAATTGATTTGTGGGTGGGATCTCAAGTGTAAGGATCAGCCTTCCACTTAGGAGATCCATGGGAGAAGGTCTACTTCAGTTTTTTCATCATCTTCAGCCTTCTCTATTGAGTTCGAGATTTGAGTTGCAGCAGCTGCCCAACAACTTTGGCATTTTGGCTATTTTGTGTATTTCAGCCAATCCCTTGGAGGATTGATGTATTACTATTTATAAGGATTAGAGCTTTGCTCCCCTATTGTGTTTGGGCCATATATTGTCATATCCATGTATTGAAATCATTTTTTAGTAGTATTCTATCATAGACTGCGTCCTCATAGCCTGGGTTTATGCAGAAATAACAGTGTTCTTTCATTTTCATGTACATGTATTATTGAGGCTTGCATTGATTTTCTTGAGAGGTTGTTTCCTCAAGACTTGTACACTCTATTGCTGCTATACATTATTCTTGGCTATATATATTTATCTTCTTGTCTCACAGCTCCTGGAGAAAACGCTGAAGGGTTTCTGGATCATTCTCTTGTCTTGCGGCACCTCAATCTTGAGGGATTTTCTATGTAGAAATGTGGTTTAACCTTGCTTAATGCCAAGTTCATGTTCCGAAACTAATTATATGATTTTTAATACTGATTTAAATCTTATACCTTCATAAAATACGCTGCCCTTGCTTCAGTAAATTTCTGCATACTCAAAGTCATGGGAAATCAAGGTTTTTCTTGACTAGTCGGGAAGGAGGAACTGTTTAACTTAGTAAAACGCCTTTGTTTTTTCTGAAATTATACATGATATCCCTATTGACCTAATATAACATATTCTAGAACCTTGACCCGTTATTTTACGCATATTTTCTTATACACTCATTTTAGGGCCAAAATCCTCACTTTCCCCCACCTTTTTTCCCATAAAAGCTGAGTAAAGGTTGATGAAGTATTTGGAGTGGGTTTATGAGTGTTTCTAAACGAATTTTATGATATCTGAAGCACACATTCCTGAAGAATGCGTTTTTCAAGCATGATTTGCCGAGGAATCCATTTTTGGGATATTACATCCCTTCGCTTCCTTGATGGCTTCTTCGACTCCTGATTTACCCATTTATTTTTCAATTGCTGTTGGTAGGTGAAGGATATCTTCCATTCATTTCAAATTAGACATGAATTTCACTAACCTGGACTCCATGTCCTTGTTATTCCTCAATTCATCCATGCATTTTTCAAGGGAGTCTTTTGTCTTCACCGATTATTCATCTGGGTAGGGGCGTGAAGTAATCCATGGAGGGTGATATGTACTGAAATGTTGTGCTTATTTATTTATGATATTCGCTCTCTCACCACATTTCACACATCAAGCAGATTTACCAGGTCCTCCATATGTTGGCTCAACCATTTTTCATCTGCATTACTATCTATGTGCATGATGTGCGGGTAAAATTCCTTCAAACTGGAATAGATAAAAAGCATGATATCCAATGATTTTCCAAGCCAAGATGTGGAAATCATGTATTACTTTGGTTGTTTATGTTGTATGAGTATATCCAACATAGCTTGAAGTTGGCACTAAAAATCAGCAATGATCGGGTGCACTCTGGAAGCTGGCATGCTCATTAACCTTTTATTCTTTCCATGGCTAGAAACAATAGAAGGAATGAATGAGTGCAAATCCACTCCAAGATAAATGAAGGAATAAATTATGATTGTGATCAATGCTCGATCGAAACCTTAGGATCAAGATATGGTTATTTCTCTCAATGTGGTTGTGCTTGTAGTTTCTTGCCTCTAGGAGCATCTAAAAGGCATATTAATACAACTCAGTTTCCAAATTTTTCTGGATCAGAAAGCACGAGAATAGGTACCAAAACTTGTGGACAAAGATAATAGTGGAGAGAATCTGTGAGATCACTAATCTAATTTATGCTAGCCATGTGTGTTCCTTGCATATGGAGCATGTCTCCCTTCTTGGCGATAAGCAGAGACAAGCATTTTATATATGATGTGAAGATCTCATGAGTCTATCGTTTCTAGTGACATAAAGAATTAAGTAAGATTTAAGCAGCGCTATACGTCACTGCAAATGCACATTGAGGAAACATCAATGACGAAGAATTCACGTTGTTTCATTTAAGATAAATTTATGAAAAGTAAAAGGAAGTAATTGGTTGGTCACTCAGCACGGAAACAGAAAGACGCAGAAACAATAATTGGAAACCATTCGAAAAATATGAAGAAGAAATAATAATATTCCACTCAATATGTCTAGTTTTCCATGTTATGCTTAAACAACATGCGTAATAATTCCACGAGAATACCACGAGCAGGATTATTTTGGAAAATTAATCTCCACCATCGTTGTAAATGAATTGGCAACAACTATATCTTAGTAAATGTTTTGTGGGTTTAGGATTGAGTTTGAAGGCAAGGACATGGGTTAAATGGAGTTATGAATAAAATGACAATTCATTGTTGGTAAAAGCGTATGGGCAAATATTAAATCCACACATAAAATCATTTTTTTATAATCGCCCATGTTGTGTATTAATTCACTCATGCATTGTATTAATTTTTGACTCAGTTATGTATTAATGTCTTAGATAATATATCTTTTGAATATACATGTATATATTTTAAATCATGTAAGTGTGGTGTAAGTAAGTCTAAGGCAAGGGGAGAAAATAGTGGAGCCAAATTTGGTGGTCATTTGAAAACAATAGTTAGAGGTTTTACTGTGTTACTCTGCAACCCCTGGTGAATGTAAATATCAGGTAGTGTTTTACTGGTGAAGGAGACACAACCTCCATATATGAATGTATTTCATGTTTTGAAGTTATAATATAGAGTTTGGTCTGTGGCGATATGCTTGTGGAGATTTCACTTGTGAATTTTATAGCCACCACTCTGTTTTAATCTGTTTCATCAATGAGTAAATCTGTTTTATTTTATTTGTTGCATTATAGTTGTGATTTTAATCTCCACCACTCATGAGATTTCACATGTGAATTTTACTGCCACCACTCTGTTTTACTCTGTTTCATCATGAGTAAATTTGTTTGATTTTATTTGCTGCATTATAGTTGTGATTTTAATCTCCACTACTCTGTATTAAAGGAGGATTTTTATGATTCTATTTCCACAATTATGTTGCCTAGTTTAAGACATTTCCGTAGCTCTATGTGTTGAGCAAGCATCCTTTGTCTATATTTAAATTTTTAGCATGGTATCAAAGCAGTTTTAAACTTTAATTACTACAATTATTTTTACTAAAAGTTAAAATTTGTTTTTGAAGAAAAAAAAAATTGAAGGCATTTTGTTGGTAGTGTATTCTCCGCGGGGAGAAAGTTTTTACATAATGAGAAAGTTTTTTTTACACAGTTGAAATGACAGCAACAAGCACAAGATTGCTAATCTATAAATACCTTTAATGGAAAAATTACCATTATTTAGCTATTACAATGAAGGCTTTGTTTTATTCACAAGACATTTGGGAATTGGTAGAGAATTTTTTCCAAGAACGAGCAAATACATCAACTTACAATGCTTTGACGCAAGAAGAAAAGGATCTGTTGAGAGACAACAGGAAGAAGGACTCCAAAACCATCTTCTACATTTTTAAAGTAGTTCATGAAATTATATTCCCAAGGATTGCAACAACAACGAAGTCCAAGAAATAATGGGATACCCTCCAAACAACCTACTAAGGGATGAAAAAGGTGAAGACAACAAAACTACAAATGTTGAGAAAAGATTTTGAGATAATGTGTCAAAATGTGGTTGGCCCAATTTTTTTTAAATTTCAACCAATCAAAAGAGGCCATGTGGCAGCCTAACACTGGCCCAAAATTTACACACCCGACAATTCCTTTTTGCCAAATTTTCCCGTTTTGGAAAACAAAGAGAAATATTTTTGAGTATAAGATGTCTGTTTTCCGAAACAAGTTGTGTCAGCTTCAAAACGATAAGATCTACGAAAGTGAATATGTTTCAAGCCATTCTGAAAAATTTAATTTTGGAGCATATTTGGCTCTCCTCACAAAATATTTTTATGATTCATTGTTGTGATAAATAATATTTCATTTCTTTATGTTTCTTTTACCTATATATGAAAGTGAATGATAGTTGACTTGAAGAGAACTTTTCCCTATGTATTTCCTTTTGTAAATTTCTAAGCTTATCAAAGGGCTATGGAAGATAGTCATTAAATTAGGGGGAGACCCAAATGGAGATATGTCAAATTTAGGGGAGAAATTTTCTATATATCACAAAAACCTAAATTTAAGAGAGACATATGCCATATGTCCATCTGCCAATTTATCTAGTTGGCTTAGTGACGCATAAGAGCTTGCCTTTGAATGTTGATGCTATATAAATAGTATGGTTTGTGAGTGTATTTATAAATGGAAACAATGTGAAGAAATGTGATTTGGGGCTCAAGAAGAAGAATAGTCTAAAGGAACCTAATACAAAAGAAAGGAGCAAGTGATAAAGAAATCTGGAGATTGAAATTAGAAACATGAGGTTTGATGTGCATTCTATGATCTAAGGCACAAACTGGGCATTTGTTTGAAAATTGTTCTAAATCCTCAAATTTAATTATAACGTCAAATCTTCAAAAATTATTTGTTTTTGTGCCATCCTCATCATTTAATGTGTCATAGTTTTCCAACATTCGACAATTTTTCCACTATAAATTTGGACATATTTAGACTTTTTATAAGGTATGCTCTAATATTTTCTCCATATACTAGCTCCTAGTCATAGCCTCTAGTTACGTGGTGCTAACTTGTAGCACCAAAGGGCTAGGTGTCCTCAACATGCTACCATATCGACATTTTTATTAAAGAGCACATGCTCGTGGAATCATTGATATTCCTATATATTGATTTGGGTCACAACAATAGCATGAGGGTGCTAAGGAAAATACCCTCGGGCTAAATTCCCTTGCATATCACCATATTTGTGGTTTATAAAAAAAGTGTATGGAGGGTTTTACAATAATGGAGTACCTAAAATTGCCTAGTTAAAACTTTCATCAAAAAGTTACTATGGAATTTCACCTAAGAGCTAGAGACCCTCAACATATAGACATATTGGCTCATTTCACAGTTTCATATATATATATATATATATATATATATATATATATATATATATATATATATATAATGAAATAAAATAATCAACGTTGATTAAATCAGTTATATCTCTTCATGATTAAAATATTAAATAAAAAAATTGTTGTAGAAACAAGCAAACAATGATTATTGTATAAAGTATTATATAAAACTATTTGTATAGACAACATATCTATTAAAGAATCCATGATGACGACTAACTAAATCATCCATGGACAGTCAAAAACGAATATTTTAACCACAAAAATAGCTACATCTAGGTTGTAGAGGCATATGTAGAAACACAAATAAATGATGTGATTTCATATATATGTGTGTGTGTGTGTGTGTGTGTGTGTGTGTGCATGCATTTTAAGGAACACGATTTTAACCATAATAACATATCTAAAAAGAAATCGCCTGCTTTTTATTTGATTTGTATGTATATAAGTGTATGTTACATTCATGTATATATCAGTAAAAAGGATAGTAACTGTGTGAAGAATTCATGTTGACTCACTCACTAGGGCATCTGAAGAATCTAATTCTCTCACTAATTTTAAATATCCCAATTTGGTGGGGAAATACCAGGGGTCCCCGCAGACATGGATACAATACTTTATACCGAATACAATATGGAGATTGGAGATAGAGATAACTGCATAAGGGACACAATACATGCCGCATCCTTTGCCTGGTACATG
This sequence comes from Pinus albicaulis, assembly GCA_034641835.2. Classification (NCBI taxonomy): domain Eukaryota; kingdom Viridiplantae; phylum Streptophyta; class Pinopsida; order Pinales; family Pinaceae; genus Pinus; species Pinus albicaulis. The sequence continues at coordinate 843,367,744 of CM076570.1, forward strand.
CGTTGATATGATCATGAAGAGAGAGTACTAACACTGTTCAATAGTGACACCCTGATAGAAATCGAAAATATAAAGAGCTCATTCATTCTCTGGTCGATGTGGGTAAGAGCACTTTCAAACTTTGTGGTGGACATGTAGACAACATGGATGGAATCCCTCAGTTCATCTCACATATTGGAGGATGACTAGGATGTCTTGTTCATGATGTATCTCTCCAGTAAATTGTTGAGGTTTCCAATTGTAATATCTATGTTTTTCAACTCATGCAAGAAGACCTTGAATGATGACAAGCTCTTTCTCTACATATCCATGGCTTCCTTCAATTTATGTTGCATCACGTTGGTCATACCATTAATGTCCATGAGAGGAGGAAGAGTTATAGGATTCATCATTTTCTTCCTTTTAAGAAGGAAGACAACAGGCATAAATGAGCGGCGTGGTTTGTTGAAGGAAAGAGAAACCACTAGTGATGTGCAGACAAATAGGGTAATTCCCTTGTATTGTTCCAAAATTTTCTTCAATAAATTGGAACATTAAATTTTGTCTAAACTCATTTGGGAGATGAATAATTGGGTAAGGAGGCCCAAAGATAATAAAAAAATAAATAAAATCCATCTAATATGAAAAGGGATCAGCCATGGAACCAAATTTCACACCCTCATGTGTGAAAGGAGATATTTGCAAAGAGGTTTGACCAAGTCAACCAGTCAGGGTATGAGTTGGAAAGCACTACATAGGAGGGAAGCTTCTAGAGGAAGAGAAGTTTCTAGGGGAGGGGCCCATGAGGAGCCTCTAATTACTATATAAATGGAGTGGAGGAGAGCTATTGGTATTCATGCATATGTTTATGATATTGAGTTGTTCATTTCGACTTCTTTAGCACGCTGGTTGTTTAACTAGTTTGTAGCACTGTTTAGTGCACCGAGTGTCTTCGTTCGGAGATCTCACCCTCAGCCCCGAGGGACTTCGAGTGCCCACTCGAGTGAGGTTGTCCCATCTTTATTTTGGCTGGAGACCAAATAATCATCCTCCAGGACAGCGTTATTGTTGCAGCAGCATAATACTGTGTTGTAGGGTGTTGCCGTGGAGACTCCACGACACCACTTCCTTCTCTTGTTTTTCAAATGGAGAGTCTTTCTTTCCTTTGGAAGATCAGATTAGAAGACATTGGATCTGATTTGTAGATCTTAGCACTTGGCCAAAGGGTTCTATTCCACTCACTGCGCAGTCCCTCTTAGTGACTGTGTTATTTTCATGGTGTAACTACAGTGAGGGTTTGCAAATTGATTTGTGGGTGGGATCTCAAGTGTAAGGATCAACCTTCCACTTAGGAGATCCAATGGAGGAGGTCTACTTCAGTTTTTTCATCATCTTCAGCCTTCTCTATTGAGTTCCAGATTTGAGTTGCAGCAGCTGCCCAGCAACTCCGGCATTTTGGCTATTTTGTGTATTTCAGCCAATCCCTTGGAGGATTGATGCATTACTATTTCTAAGGGTTAGAGCTTTTCTCCCCTATTGTGTTTGGGCCATATATTGTCATATCCATGTATTGAAATCATTTTGGAGTAGTATTATATCATATACTGTGTCCTTGTAGCCTGGGTTTATGCAGAAATAGCAGTGTTCTTTCATTTTCATGTACATGTATTATTGAGGCTTGCATTGCTTTTCTTGAGAGGTTGTTTCCTCAAGACTTGTACACTCTCTTGCTGCTATACATTATTCTTGGCTATATATATTTATCTTCTTGTCTCACAGCTCCTGGAGAAAATGCTGAAGGGTTTTTGGATCATTCTCTTATCTTGCGACACCTCAATCTCGAGGAATTTTCTATGTAGAACTGCTGTTTAACCTTGCTTAATGCCTATGCCATGTTCCAAAACTCATTCTCTGATTGTTAATACTGATTTACATCTTATACCTTCAGAAAATGCGCTGCCCTTGATTCAGTAAATTTCTGCATACTCAAAGTCATGGGAAATCAGGGTTTTTCTTGACTAGTCGTGAAGGAAGAATTGTTTAACTTAGTAAAACGCCTTTTTATTTCTTCTGAAATTAGACATGCATATCCCCATTGACCTAATATAATATATTCTATGAACCAGACCCGTAATTTTACACATATTTTCTTATACACTCATTTTAGGGCCAAAATCCTCACTTTTCCCCACCTTTTTGCCCATAAAAGCCGAGTAAAGGTTGCTGCAGTATTTGGAGTGTGTTTCTGAGTGTTTCTAAACACTTTTCATGATATATGAAGCACACATTCCTGAAGAATTCGTTTTTCAGGCATGATTTGTTAAGGAATCAATTTTTGGGATATTACAGTGGTATCAGAGCATAGTTTTGGCTGAGCCTATGGAGCTAGTTATCTACAACATGAGGATCAAAATGCATAAATTCTTACCTCCAGAACCGAGTGACAAAGGGAGGCAGCATGATCATATACCCTTTGGAGACTATTTCCGTAAATAACAGTCCATGGGGGAAGACTTCAGAGCAGCTTTGCCTTTCAAAGATTACTGTCAGCTCAGGCAGGATGAAAGTGAATTTAACAATGGGGGATCTAGCACACAGAGTTCAAAGTTGCAACATACCACTGGGAGGTCACCTTTTCCCATGTATGAGGGATCCACTGATCCCTATGAGTCTAAGCCCAACAAGATCAGAACAATGAAAAAGATGAGTTTATTCTCATATATTTTCAGATCCAGAGGAGATGCATCCACCTTTGAGGAGGTTAATAATATTGAAGAAAAATAAGAGGAAGTACCATGTGCTTCCTATTCTCATCAAGAAGAAGATATTGAGCATGGAATATATTTGGATGATCAGATTCTTAGTGATTACCTTGTTGAGTATAGATCTCAACCTAGAGCCTTCAGGGAGACTCTAGATTTTCGTCATTTCATCCAGCTGAAGGAAGAAAAGAGGTGATGCAGCAGAAAATAAATCAAAGGCAATAGATTTTTGTTGTCTACCTTTGATGGGTCATCTAATGCAAGAACTTGGGTGAGAAAGTTGGAGGCATTTTTCCTACTACATCCTGTAGCAGGGAAAGAAGTTGTTGAAATATCAGCGTTGAATTTGGAGGGTGAAGCCTATAATTGGTGGTGCAGCCACTTGAGCCATGCAAGGGTGAAGAATTTTTTGGATTTCACTCAGAGTTTGATCCAAACCTTTGATGGAGAAAGAGCAAAGAAAGAAGAGATCACATCACCTCTTGAAGAGGCTAGTGATAACGCTGTCACCCTCAAGAAGAGAAGCCACATGCATCAACAGTTGGGGCAGCCAACACTTTTGAGGAAGGGACTCTTGTAGCCCTACAAGAAGTTCCAAATGCACATCAAGGTATGAAAATATTTCCACATTCCATTGTTGCAGCAAATTCTTTTGATCAATGTGGAGATTTACTTTTGCATGACCAAGAGTCAAATCTCATTGCTACTATAGAGAAGCTTGGTTTCATTGCGCTGTGCAACATGGAAACACTCAAGAAGGAATCAAACCATCATTCTCATGAGCCATTGTTGGATTGTACATCACATTGGAGGTTGGGGTTTGAAGCCTTGCAGATTGATGGTAGACATCTTGGAGTAAGAAACCTTTTCTCCCTTCAAGATGACACTTTCTTAATGAGCTCCTCTCAGCTCAAAGAGGAACTTCTACTTTCAGATCCAAGACCTCATTGGTTTTGGAGCACTATGGATGGAAGGGAGGTCTCAAGGAGAGATCTCATTGGAGATGCACTTCGACACACCATGGAATGCAATGCTTTTCTTCCCTTCTCACAAGAGAAGATAGAAGATGGGGGATATCTTAGGATGGATAAAATCTCTCATGCTTGTGTTGGACATACCTTGAGCCATACACATCATGATGGGAGGTTTTTTCCTACTACCTATTTGATTCTTGATAGGGTCTCACTGATCCTTGAGAAGCTTACATTTCAAAACCCCATGAAGTGCAAAGACAGGAATTTGATTTGGGAGGATGGTAGCCCTCATGGGAGGAGTACCAGGATGAGGAGAAGAAGGAGGCATCCACAGGTGATTAAGTGGATGTGGTTCATGAGCAAGGAGCTAGGAAGCTACCTGCAGATCTATGATACCGGGCAGCAGGAGGCTTGGCTATGCTGGTTACTCTTGAAGGAGTTTGGCCATCACTTGGCAAACACTCTTCTTAAGAGTAAGAGGATGGATACTTGCATCATTGAGCAGCATAGAGTATGGATGCATGAAGTTGATGTGTCTTCATCACATGAGTTGTATGATGGAAGTATGAGGAGGCAACAAAATACTTTGTTGCTTTGCATGGGAGAGCAAGGGCAGATTTTCTCTCACACTTTGTATGATGTTGCAGGAGGAGGGGATGGCACTATCTCCTTGGTCTTTTATGATGATCGGGAAGCACTTCCATCTTGGGGAGTATTCCATATTTGTTGCAGCATTATTAGAGGAATCTTTGACAAGGAGCATGTCAAAGAACAGAGTTGTGTATTGACATGGGCTTGTTCGCATAAACTCATAGCGTTGTCACCTTGGAGTAAAGACTTATGGATGAAGTGTGCCCAGCAGAGATATGGTGGATCCATAACCCATAGGTCCTAGGATCACTTCATATTTATTGCACTTGATGAAAAAAGAGGAGGTAATGATGATAGAGACATCTATGGTATATTCTTCTTGACTTGGGTTTTCAAGCATAAGGAGGATTATCTTTTTGCAGCACATGGTTCATTATTCTTCATAGCATGCCAAAACACTATGAAGGACTCATGTATGGACCCATGTACCATCTTAATTCCAGCATATGGTGAGAAGCTTGTTTATACATTCATTGATTTTCACACTCTGACCATTCTTATGCAGTGCATTGCTTCACAAGAGGGCAAGCTCGTTAAATTGCTCCATGAATTGTATTGGGCCAATCTACATGATGGAGGTAGCCATCTCTTTTGTGGCCTTGGGAAAATATTTATTCACTACATGTATGTTCATTTGTTGCACTATAGCATGTATCATATAAAGACATGCATGATTAACCATGTAAAAAGAAACATTTTTCCATGTACTCTTATCAAGAAGCAACTTGTAAAACTGCGCTGTCACTACGGGGAAAGTTGTTGGTACCTTCTTGCATCACTTGTAAACCTTCAAAATTTTCTTTATTTTGCTGCTGATCATGTCTTCATTTGCTGATATAGATCAGATTTGTATGGGAGGCTTGATTATGAGGGAGACACATGAGCTGGATGTGTCCGTGAGTGGGAATAATTCTCACAATTTCTGCACTACATGTTCTAATGGGAGCATGAGAGGAGATATGGCCACCACAGCCAAATGTTTGTTCTCTTTTGAGGTGGGCCATAATATTGATATTAATCCATTTTACAGCCATGGGAAAGTGCTTGATCATGTATTATTGTTGTTACATTCACCCATTTACTATCCTTTAGTAGATGTGATGAATCATGGACATTGCTTGCCATGTAATTTTGTGAAGTTGCAATGGACGAGACTGCGCTATATCCTTGTGAGAAATTGTTTGCATCATGTATCATCATGTAAAACCTTCAGAAAAACTCTCATTAGGATGTTCCATGATGACCATGTCCTATTCTTCATGGATGGATTGTTTTGGGCCAACTTGTTCTTCGTTGTTGGAGGAGCCTTCTTTGGAGGATTGTTCTTCACTTTGCCATTGGAAGGCAATAATTTTGCAGCCCAGGATCAGCATACACTCTACACTTGTCATGAGTGGAAAGAAGGACAACATGGGGTAAGCTATGAGGCTTGCCAAGTTCAGATTTTCAGCCCACCTTCATTACCGGAGCTTGAGGTGGAAGGAGATTTTCAGGAGTTGCCTTGTTGGGAGGTGGCTCATTTTGTTTGGATGATTGCTTGGGGATGGAGGATCCACATGAGGGAGATGTTCCTTATTATATTCTAGACTCCATGCCTTGAGTGGAGATTCTTCATTTCTATCCTTGCAGTTTCTTGGGGACAAGCAACATTTGGGAGGGGAGGACTGTAATGTTCCAAATTTTTCTTCAGTAAATTGGAACATTAAATTTTGTATAAAATCATTTAGGAGATGAATAATTGGGTAAGGAGGCCCAAAGATAATAAAAACATAAATAAAATCCCTTTATTATGAAGAGGGATCAGCCATGGAACCAAATTTCACACCCTCATGTGTGAAAGGAGATATTTGCAAAGAGGTTTGACCAAGTCAACCAGCGCAGGGTATGAGTTGGAAAGCACTACATAGGAGGGAAGCTTCTAGAGGAAGGGAAGTTTCTAGAGGAAGGGTCCTTGAGGAGTCTCCAATTGCTATATAAATGGAGGGGAGGAGAGCTATTGGTATTCATGCATATGTTTATGATATTGAGTTGGTCATTTCGACTTCTTGAGCACGCTGGTTGTTTAACTAGTCTGCAGCACTATTTAGTGCACCGAGTGTCTCCGTTCGGAGATCTCACCCTCAGCCCCATGGGACTTCGAGTGCCTGCTCGGGTGAGGTTATCCCATCTTTATTTTGGCTAGAGACCGAAGCATCATCCTCTAGGACAACATTATTGCTGCAGCAGCATAATACTGTGTTGTAGGGTGTTGCCGTGGAGACTCCACGACACCACTTCCTTCTCTTGTTTTTCAAATGGAGAGTCTTTCTTTCCTTTGGAGGATAAGATTGGAAGACATTGGAGCTGATTTTTAGATCTTGGCACTTGGCCAAAGGGTTCTATTCCACTCACTGCGCAGTCCCTCTTAGTGACTGCGTTATTTTCATGGTGTAACTGCAATGAGGGTTTGCAAATTGATTTGTGGGTGGGATCTCAAGTGTAAGGATCAGCCTTCCACTTAGGAGATCCATGGGAGAAGGTCTACTTCAGTTTTTTCATCATCTTCAGCCTTCTCTATTGAGTTCGAGATTTGAGTTGCAGCAGCTGCCCAACAACTTTGGCATTTTGGCTATTTTGTGTATTTCAGCCAATCCCTTGGAGGATTGATGTATTACTATTTATAAGGATTAGAGCTTTGCTCCCCTATTGTGTTTGGGCCATATATTGTCATATCCATGTATTGAAATCATTTTTTAGTAGTATTCTATCATAGACTGCGTCCTCATAGCCTGGGTTTATGCAGAAATAACAGTGTTCTTTCATTTTCATGTACATGTATTATTGAGGCTTGCATTGATTTTCTTGAGAGGTTGTTTCCTCAAGACTTGTACACTCTATTGCTGCTATACATTATTCTTGGCTATATATATTTATCTTCTTGTCTCACAGCTCCTGGAGAAAACGCTGAAGGGTTTCTGGATCATTCTCTTGTCTTGCGGCACCTCAATCTTGAGGGATTTTCTATGTAGAAATGTGGTTTAACCTTGCTTAATGCCAAGTTCATGTTCCGAAACTAATTATATGATTTTTAATACTGATTTAAATCTTATACCTTCATAAAATACGCTGCCCTTGCTTCAGTAAATTTCTGCATACTCAAAGTCATGGGAAATCAAGGTTTTTCTTGACTAGTCGGGAAGGAGGAACTGTTTAACTTAGTAAAACGCCTTTGTTTTTTCTGAAATTATACATGATATCCCTATTGACCTAATATAACATATTCTAGAACCTTGACCCGTTATTTTACGCATATTTTCTTATACACTCATTTTAGGGCCAAAATCCTCACTTTCCCCCACCTTTTTTCCCATAAAAGCTGAGTAAAGGTTGATGAAGTATTTGGAGTGGGTTTATGAGTGTTTCTAAACGAATTTTATGATATCTGAAGCACACATTCCTGAAGAATGCGTTTTTCAAGCATGATTTGCCGAGGAATCCATTTTTGGGATATTACATCCCTTCGCTTCCTTGATGGCTTCTTCGACTCCTGATTTACCCATTTATTTTTCAATTGCTGTTGGTAGGTGAAGGATATCTTCCATTCATTTCAAATTAGACATGAATTTCACTAACCTGGACTCCATGTCCTTGTTATTCCTCAATTCATCCATGCATTTTTCAAGGGAGTCTTTTGTCTTCACCGATTATTCATCTGGGTAGGGGCGTGAAGTAATCCATGGAGGGTGATATGTACTGAAATGTTGTGCTTATTTATTTATGATATTCGCTCTCTCACCACATTTCACACATCAAGCAGATTTACCAGGTCCTCCATATGTTGGCTCAACCATTTTTCATCTGCATTACTATCTATGTGCATGATGTGCGGGTAAAATTCCTTCAAACTGGAATAGATAAAAAGCATGATATCCAATGATTTTCCAAGCCAAGATGTGGAAATCATGTATTACTTTGGTTGTTTATGTTGTATGAGTATATCCAACATAGCTTGAAGTTGGCACTAAAAATCAGCAATGATCGGGTGCACTCTGGAAGCTGGCATGCTCATTAACCTTTTATTCTTTCCATGGCTAGAAACAATAGAAGGAATGAATGAGTGCAAATCCACTCCAAGATAAATGAAGGAATAAATTATGATTGTGATCAATGCTCGATCGAAACCTTAGGATCAAGATATGGTTATTTCTCTCAATGTGGTTGTGCTTGTAGTTTCTTGCCTCTAGGAGCATCTAAAAGGCATATTAATACAACTCAGTTTCCAAATTTTTCTGGATCAGAAAGCACGAGAATAGGTACCAAAACTTGTGGACAAAGATAAAAGTGGAGAGAATCTGTGAGATCACTAATCTAATTTATGCTAGCCATGTGTGTTCCTTGCATATGGAGCATGTCTCCCTTCCTGGCGATAAGCAGAGACAAGCATTTTATATATGATGTGAAGATCTCATGAGTCTATCGTTTCTAGTGACATAAAGAATTAAGTAAGATTTAAGCAGCGCTATACGTCACTGCAAATGCACATTGAGGAAACATCAATGACGAAGAATTCACGTTGTTTCATTTAAGATAAATTTATGAAAAGTAAAAGGAAGTAATTGGTTGGTCACTCAGCACGGAAACAGAAAGACGCAGAAACAATAATTGGAAACCATTCGAAAAATATGAAGAAGAAATAATAATATTCCACTCAATATGTCTAGTTTTCCATGTTATGCTTAAACAACATGCGTAATAATTCCACGAGAATACCACGAGCAGGATTATTTTGGAAAATTAATCTCCACCATCGTTGTAAATGAATTGGCAACAACTATATCTTAGTAAATGTTTTGTGGGTTTAGGATTGAGTTTGAAGGCAAGGACATGGGTTAAATGGAGTTATGAATAAAATGACAATTCATTGTTGGTAAAAGCGTATGGGCAAATATTAAATCCACACATAAAATCATTTTTTTATAATCGCCCATGTTGTGTATTAATTCACTCATGCATTGTATTAATTTTTGACTCAGTTATGTATTAATGTCTTAGATAATATATCTTTTGAATATACATGTATATATTTTAAATCATGTAAGTGTGGTGTAAGTAAGTCTAAGGCAAGGGGAGAAAATAGTGGAGCCAAATTTGGTGGTCATTTGAAAACAATAGTTAGAGGTTTTACTGTGTTACTCTGCAACCCCTGGTGAATGTAAATATCAGGTAGTGTTTTACTGGTGAAGGAGACACAACCTCCATATATGAATGTATTTCATGTTTTGAAGTTATAATATAGAGTTTGGTCTGTGGCGATATGCTTGTGGAGATTTCACTTGTGAATTTTATAGCCACCACTCTGTTTTAATCTGTTTCATCAATGAGTAAATCTGTTTTATTTTATTTGTTGCATTATAGTTGTGATTTTAATCTCCACCACTCATGAGATTTCACATGTGAATTTTACTGCCACCACTCTGTTTTACTCTGTTTCATCATGAGTAAATTTGTTTGATTTTATTTGCTGCATTATAGTTGTGATTTTAATCTCCACTACTCTGTATTAAAGGAGGATTTTTATGATTCTATTTCCACAATTATGTTGCCTAGTTTAAGACATTTCCGTAGCTCTATGTGTTGAGCAAGCATCCTTTGTCTATATTTAAATTTTTAGCATGGTATCAAAGCAGTTTTAAACTTTAATTACTACAATTATTTTTACTAAAAGTTAAAATTTGTTTTTGAAGAAAAAAAAAATTGAAGGCATTTTGTTGGTAGTGTATTCTCCGCGGGGAGAAAGTTTTTACATAATGAGAAAGTTTTTTTTACACAGTTGAAATGACAGCAACAAGCACAAGATTGCTAATCTATAAATACCTTTAATGGAAAAATTACCATTATTTAGCTATTACAATGAAGGCTTTGTTTTATTCACAAGACATTTGGGAATTGGTAGAGAATTTTTTCCAAGAACGAGCAAATGCATCAACTTACAATGCTTTGACGCAAGAAGAAAAGGATCTATTGAGAGACAACAGGAAGAAGGACTCCAAAACCATCTTCTACATTTTTAAAGTAGTTCATGAAATTATATTCCCAAGGATTGCAACAACAACGAAGTCCAAGAAATAATGGGATACCCTCCAAACAACCTACTAAGGGATGACAAAGGTGAAGACAACAAAACTACAAATGTTGAGAAAATATTTTGAGACAATGTGTCAAAATGTGGTTGGCCCAATTTTTTTTAAATTTCAACCAATCAAAAGAGGCCATGTGGCAGCCTACCACTGGCCCAAAATATACACACCCGACAATTCCTTTTTGCCAAATTTGCCCGTTTTGGAAAACAAAGAGAAATCTTTTTGAGTATAAGATGTCTGTTTTCCGAAACAAGTTGTGTCAGCGTCAAAACGATAAGATCTACGAAAGTGAATATGTTTCAAGCCATTCTGAAAAATTTAATTTTGGAGCATATTTTTTAGCACCTGATCATTTATGTTGAACATATATTTTAGCCACGCATTTGCTAAAGAAGTTGGGCTGAAAAAGTTTAGGCTTAGAAATTATATCTTGAGTTTGCTTTTGTACACACACACACACACACAGAGATATATATATATATATATATATATATATATATATATATATATATATATATATATATATAACTATGAAATGTGTGTTGAAGGCTTGGGAAAGGTCTTTTCTTAAGGTCATTAATGTTTATGCGTTGAGGGGGAAGCTCTTGAAAAACCATCGAGTCCAAGCCTCAAGCATATCTATACACATATGGAAAGAGCAGGGGTCGTGAGATAGGGGTCCCTATTCTTGAAATATGAGGTGGCCTTCATATAAAATAAGCTCTTATGATGGTGTTCCATGACCAAACGCCAAGGGAGAAAATCCCATATGACATATGCTTATGTCGTGTGGAGGTTAGTGCTTGTAGAAGCGCAAAGATATATCCATCTTAAGCACCATATTTCCAAGACCCATGTCCATGTAAAAATTTGGAAAGATCCAAGCCATCAATGTGAATGTGTTGTGGTCGATTGGATGACCTTGGAGGTTACTCCATAAAGATTTCAAATGGAGGATGGTGGAGAATTGGTGGGGTATTATCCCTACGATGATGTGGCAGTGGGGCTTCTTCCCAATGCATAAAGTAGGGTAGACTCTCCAAATCACACGTAATGAGGAAGTCATGAATAGTTGGGTTCAGAGTTTATGTGAAAACACTTATATGTGGGTGGAGTAATGAAGGATGACGTAACCCTGGACCCTAGACCCTAGAAGAATTGGGTGAAGAGAATGATAGAGTCGTTGGAACCTATTGCCTGAGGTGACTTGGTATGCAGGGATTGTTTTGTGGGGATGCTTGTTGGGTGGCACTACCGTAATCACTTATCATTCAAGGGGGAGGCCAAACCCAAAAAAATGAAGTTTTCACTACAAGTGATGTGGCCAGTGTGGTCTCGATGAGCGGAGTCATGCTGCCATAATTGTGGTAAGTTAGAGGGGGAGGATGTTGTATGGTCCATGTAATCCTTGTAGTTCAAGCATAATTTACCCTAGACCTTTTCGAAGTAGCATTGAGAGAAATAATCGTGATATTATTCTCAGGATGAGGTGGCACTGTGAGCCTAGCTCTAATCAAGTGGTAATTGTTGGGTTTTATTTACGCTTGTGCCTGCATTGAGAAGCGCAAAGCATAGAAAGACATGAATGAGTTAGTATTTGGGGTTAATCTGCCACATGGGCACTAACTAGGTTGGCCATGTAGGCACGACAAGGGTCTATTTGAATGCGATGTGGTAGGTCAATATGACTCAATAGAGCTTAAAAGGCAAACATTTAGGGGTTTACAATTTGTAAACTCAGATCCCAATTGAGGCATAATAATATATCAGCGAAATATTCTTGGCGAGACAAAAGTGATTGTATCGTTTGTTTCAAGTTTTGAGAAGGGTAAACAAAAGGCGAAAAATTCAAACCCCATTTCCATAACTAGACCATGGATATTGGGTTAGCATAGTGAATACCTTTTTCTAACCCTTAGTTAGGGTTGGGGATAGTAGGGGGTATGTTACAGGATACATTTGCTATATTCCATCGTGTCAATATTTCTTGTTGGCCTAGTGAAGGATAGGGGTAGTCATTTGAATGTTGATGCTATTTAAATAGTATGGTTTGTGAGTGCATTTGTAGATGGTAACAATGTGAAAAAATGTGATTTGAGGTTCAAGAAGAATAATAGTTTGTAGGAACCAAATAGAGGAGAAATTATTAGGTGATAAGGAAATGTGGAGCTTGATATTAGAAGCATGGGGATGGATGCACATTCTACGATCTAGGGCACAAAGTGAGCATTTGTTCGAAAATCGTTGGAAGTTGTTAACTTTAATTATAAAGTCAAATTGTTGAAAATTATTTGTTTTTGTGTCATCCTCGTAATTTAATGTGACATATATTTTTCTAAAATTTCACATTTTTTCTACTAGAACCTTCAACATATTGAGATATTTTGTAAAGTATTCTCTATCTTTTTCTCAATATATTGGCACCTAGTCATAGACCCTCGTTATGTGGTGCTAAGTTGTAGCACCTAAGAGCTAAGTGTCCTTAGCATAATTGCATATCAATATTTTTAATTAAAACCATGTGGTTTAATGTGCATTCTACAATCCAAGGTGCAAAGTGAGCATTTGTTCGAAAATTGTTGGAAATCCTCAAATTTAATTATAAGGTCAAATCGTTGAAAAGCATTTGTTTTTGTGTCATGCTTATCATTTAACATGACATATTTTTCCAACATTTGGTAGTTTTTCCACTAGAACCTTCAACATATTAAGACTTTTTATAAGGTATGCTCTATAATTTTCTCCATATATCAACTCCTAGTCATATAAGGCGTTATGAAAATCATTATGAATTGTATTAAAAGGGTTTTATAATTTTGTATATCTCAAGAAAAAATTATGTTTCTCTTTATTTTTCAGATATTAGATGCTATAAGATTTTCCCAAGCCATGCTACAAACCATTAAAATTGGAAACTATCTTAGGGAACCATGAAAAGAAACACATGGAAAGGTTCATAGGACTTTCTTCTTCTTTCTTTCTTTCTTTCTTCTTCTTCTTCTTCTTCTTCTTCTTCTTCTTCTTCTTCTTCTTCTTCTTCTTTTCAGTTTGTAATTCTATAGAAAAAATTGAATATTGATGTGGTCAGCAAGATAACGGGATGAATTTGGTTACTAATATTGTAGTGCTTGCTAATTGTTACCCATTTAGGTTTCTTAAGTCCTTATTGGGATAATAAAATGTTTCTCATTGTGTCCTTTTTATTTATTTTAGTTGGAGAGTTTGAGTATACTTGTATATGCTGCTAGAGTTGATGGTTCTATTAAGGGATTTTTGGTAACTCATTAAGCAAAGTTGACACACTTGTTGTTCGTATATGATATTCTCCATTTTGGGGAATGAATGCTAAGGGAGTGGAGAAATTTTAATATCATACTAAATGATTTCTCTTTATAAACTGTCATGGATATTATCTCAAAAAAATCAATCATCCTTTGTAATGATTTACCATTTAAATTGGAAGCTCAAATCTCTCACTTATTCTAACTCGAAATAAATTCAATAAACAATGGTTTAACCTATCTTGATTAGTATTTGAAGCCTAATTATTATAGAATTGTTGACTGGATGTTTTTGTATAAGAATGTTGAACCTTATATTAGTTTTTGTTTCCATCGAAAGTTATCTATCAATGGAAGATTATGTTTGTTAAAATTAGTCCTTAAGATTATTCCCATTTATTGATTCTTATTATCACACATACCAATCACCATTTTAGATACAATTACCAGGAGATGTTCTATATTATTATGGAATAGAAAAAAATAGGAGAGTGTTCAATTGGTAAAACACAAAACTCTATCTAAAGAAACAAAGGGTGGAGGCTGGGGGTCTAAAAAACATCAATTTATTTGGTCAAGCATTAGAAGATAAAATCCTTTGGTGATTTCTATGTGATGAAGGATGTTGGGAAATATTATGAAGCATTAATATTTCAAGTCACCTTTTCTTAAATAATGTGTAAGAGAAAATCCAAAGCCTATTAAAGGGGCATAATGCAGATCTGGAAAAAAAAGATTTTATTATTTCCTATCCTTAGTTTTTGGGTGGCTTGAAAGGTTGCCAATTATGGTTAGGAGAGGATAAAAAGTGAGAGAAAATGGTGATATTTTCTTTCCCAATATTTGATAATGCATAATTTAAGAGATCATGGCTTCATATTTCTTTTAGACCTAGAGGTTAAAGCATCCCAAAACAACTAAAATAACAAGTTTGGGTCCTATAGGAGGATTTAGGTTTGAATAGAAATTTGGAAATTGAATGGAGGGCCTTTGCATGCCCATTATCTCATATTGAAATTATGCTTTAAGATGCAGAAGATTATTTTGTTTGGATGTGTAATAGATATTCTATAACCGTTATTGCAAAGTTTAGCTATGAATATATTTCCTTTAATAAAGAAGAAGATGACGCCAATTAGAGGTGGCCTATATCATACAAATTGAAGTGTGCCTTATAGAATATTCCCTTTACATAGTTAGTGATGGTGAACACTCCTTTTTAATATTTATATAACTTTGATTTATTTTGATGGTTCCTATCAAGAGGTTCTAGGTATTTTTGAAACTCGTATGTCCTTACACCTTTCTTCATGTCACTATTTCCTATTAAAATTGGGGGCAAGTGTTGTTACAAATACTTGGGTTGGGTTGATTACTCTTATGGATTTTTTAAATTTCACCAAAAATAAAGTAATTCATTACCTCTAGGTTTTGAGAGAATCCATAGTTTATAATTATTTTTTCTTAGGAAAAGATTAATTGGATAGCCTTATTCTATAATCCTAGAAAGAAAAAAATTATGGAGGTTCAAGATTCTTTTGAATCTATCTCAATAGAGCATATTTACAACAATTTTAATCTTGAAGCTTATTCCCTTTATAAAGAGGTAGTTTCTTTGGTTGACTATATATGGGTAAGTAAAGAATTTCCTTTTGGGGAAGTGCTTCTAGAGGTTCAATGGCATAATGGTTGATGAGTGAATGCTCCTTACAAGTTTTGGAAATAACAACCAAGACTTATTTTCTATTGTTATCATATAAAATACAATCCTTTCCAACTATGTCTCCTAAACATTATAATGTATTATTTTTAATATATGATAATGGTACCCAATGTCTAATTTGGGTATTTTTGTTAGGGATATAGCCTTTCCTAGTATTTTTATTATAACTAATAATTTTGGTGAGAAGACTAGTCCCTGTATATTTTGATTTCCATGAAATTCAAAATATATTGAATTTTTCTTTTGAAAAAAAAAAAAACATTTCTAAAATTAATATATTTGTGAATTAAAAAAAATCTAAATCAAATTAATTATTTCACGGTTTACTTTAGACCAAAGTTGGTTTCAATGATGATAAGGAGCAGCATAATCATCAACAATATCAATTATGTAAATAAATATATATTTGTCGGAGTGTTTTTACTTTAAATTATTTTTTAACCTTTGTCTTTATCTTTGCAATGTACTATACCAATTGGTTAATAGCATTATTAACCAATTGGTTAGACTTTTGGCACTATATATATATATATATATATATATATATATATATATATATATATATATATATATATATATCTTCTTGATTTTCATATAGATATGGTATGAATGAATGGGAGATCTAAATACTCAATGTGGTAACAAGTTGGTGAGAGGTTTATGCATAAAACTTCTCATGAGAAGGGATGTTGGTTATGAAGAAATTTTAGTTGATATATTTGTAAGTTTCATTACATAAAATTCTATCACAAAGACTATTTTATGTCTGCATAGTTAAAGGCATCATCTTATCTCGTTACGTAGAAGCTATAGAACTTTCAATTCAATACATAGTCCGAGAAATTTTTAGCAATGTTTATAGAGTTAGAGACCGCCTTCACGCTTTTGAATATTTTATCCTTGGAATAAATACAAAATAGAAAAGACAATTTAGTTCAAGGAATGAAAAATTCTTACATAATTAATGTCATGCATTTGTCCATTAACATGAGGCCAGTTTTGTGTATTAAGGTTTCAATTGGATCTATTATAGCTAACCTTTTGAACTTTGACTTTCAATGGATGGTATTCTTATGATTATTGCATTATCTAATTAAAATGTAATTCATTTCAGTAATGGAGCATGTGTTTGATATATTTACCATTTCAGATGTAAGGAGAATTCAATGCACAAAAGTTCTCAACCATGTTGTGAGTAGTTTTTGTTTTGTAATATGAAATTCACTAAGTTTGTTGATGTGCCAACTTGAAAAATTTTCATATTATTTCAAATATACTTAGTGAAAATGTCCATTATACCTATTTTTGTAAGTGCATTGCTTCCAATATATTCATTTTGGGTTTCTTTTGTAGGTATTATGGCACAATTGGAAGTGAAGGATCAATATATTTTTGATATTTTTTTCACTCATATATATCACAATATTGTAGGATGCCATGATCTAATATGATGCACTTAGAGTACCATGATATGAAGGCACATGGAAAACTATAGAAACATCCTTATCTCTCCTCAAAAAATATTTTCATGATTCATGGTTTTGAAAAATAAGATTTCATTTTCTTTATGCTTCTTTTACCTATATATGAGAGTGAATGATAGTTGATTTGAAGAAATTTTCCCTATGTATTTCCTTTTGTAAAATTCTAAGCTTATCAAAGGGCTATGGAAGATAGTCATCAAATTAGGGGGAGGCCCAAATGGATACATGTCAAAGTTAGGGGAGACCTTTTCTATATATCGCAAAAACCTAAATTTAAGGGAAACATCTGCCATATGTCACCTTGCCAATATTTCTAGTTCGCCTAAGGGCCTGTATTTGAATGTTGGTGTTATATAAATATATGGTTTGTGAGGGCATTTATAGATGGAAACAATGTGAAGAAATGTGATTTTAAGCTCAAGAAGAAGAATAGTCTAAAGGAACCAAATTTAGAAGCAAGAAGCATGTGATAAGGAAATTTGGAACTTGAGATTAGAAGCAGGGAAAATTTTAGGTGCTATTATTTACAGGTGGGCTAATTTTCCATGTTTTTTCAAAACAAATGATTTGCCAATTTCCATTTTTTTCTAAAATGATTTGCCCAAGTTTTATAGTACACCATTATTTTACTTTAAAAATATCCAAATTATTATATTAACTAATATCAAATCATTGGAAATCTAAATATTTCTACAAAAATATCACCAATTTTTTTACAATTTGCATATTAGGGACTAGTAATATTCGCCAAGGCTTCTAACCTTTAAGATAAACTTCCATCCTTAAAGTTTTCCCTGGTTAGAAGCATGAAGTTTGATGTGCATTCCACAATCCAAGGCACAAATTGAGCATTTGTTTTTGTGTCATGCTCATCATTTAACGTGACAAAATTTTCCAATATTTTATCGTTTGTCCACTAGAACCTTCGACATATTAAGACTTTTTATAAGGTATGGTCTATTTTTTTTCCATATATTAGCTCCTTGTCATAACCCCTAGTTACATAGTGCTAAGTTGTATCACCTAAGGGCTAAGTGTCCTGAGTATATTTCCATATCGACAATTTTATTAAAAAATACATGCTCATGGAATCATTAATATTCCTATATATTGGTTTTGGGTTGCAACAATAACATGAGAGCGATAAAGACAATACCCCGAAAACTAAATACCCTTGCATGTCACCATATTAATAGTTTAGAAAAAATAATACCACCATATTAATGATTTATAAAAAATGTGTGCAAGGTTTTACAATAATGGAGTACCTAAATTAGCCTAGTCACAACCTTGATAAAAAAGTATGGAATATCACCTAAGAGCTAGACACACTCAACATATAGCCATATCGGCTAATTTCACGGTTTCATATATATTACCAAATTAAATAATTAACCCTGATAAAATAGGATATATCGGATATAAATAAAAGTATTATTGTAGAAACATGTAAACATTGATTATAGTATAAAGTATTATATTAATTTATTTGCATAGACAACGAATCAATTAATATAAGTTGATGTCAATGATGACGACAAAGTAAAGCATCCATGGAAAGTCAGAAACGGATATTTTAACCATAAAAATAGTACGGCCAACTTGTAAATGCATATATAGAAACAAAAATATATCATATAGTCTTATATATCAATCCAGTGTTATATCAATTTAGTGTTAGTGTTAGGCTTGGCCGTAACCTTCCATGATAATATATATATATATATAAATGCGCCTTAATTAGAAATCTTAAGCAACACGATTTTAACCCTAAGTACAGACGGTAAAAAGAAATCACTTGATTTTGATTTGATTTGTATGTATAGAAGTATATGTGACAGGAGTCATGTATATGTCGGTAAAAAGGACAGTATGTGTGTGAATAAGTCATGTCGACTCACTCACGGGGAATGTGAGGAATCTAACTCTCTGACTAATTGTAAAAATCCCAATTTGGTGGGGAAATAGCAGGGGCCATGGATATAATGTATCAATGACATGCCGCATCCTTTGATTGGTACATGCCTTGATCTGATTATGAAGAGAGAGTACTGAGATTGTTCAACAGTGCCACCCTGCTAGAAATCAGAAATCTGAAGATGTAATATTCCCTTTCTAGATCCCGTCAAAGTGGATAGAATTGACCCGTGGTTTTAACCCATGTTATTTCTTGATGGTATTTTCCCATGGTATTGACCCACGGTATTTCTTGTTGATGGCATTGACCCACGGTATTTTTCACCCTAGCCAGTATTTCTCACTTCGGTGATATTTATCACCCTAGTTTGATTTTTATTTTGCAGTAAATTATTTTATTGGGAGATATAAGTGAAGGGAAAATCATTTATATGTCTGTGGGTTAAATTTGTGAAAATATTTGAAGGCATGATTAAAAAAAATCATTTATAGCTTGTATATGGCCTCTTATGAATAAATGTACCCATGATATTTATTCATTTGTATGGAATATTATGAATGTACCCATGATATTTATTCATGTCTTTCTTGCAAATATGGTCATTGTTGAAAGGTTGGGAAGCTATTGCTAGATAGGGATCATTCTCAGGTTTCTCAAGTATTGAGATCCATTGATGCCAATGTCATCATTTTGTTTTTGGAAACGCCACAAGAATCAACATAATGATATATCAGTCGATTCTTTGGGCTACAATACTTCTGTGGATCAAAGATGGCAACAACATACAAATCAGAAGCAAGAACAGAGCGACGGGCCTTTCTCTCGAAAGGTCCATGTTATTCTTCAGCAGTCAAAAGATATCCGGAAGGAAGATGTAACAAGCAAGTATCTCTTCGAACTTGGATCCAAATTGCAGGGTACAAAGTCAAAAGATGTTCTCCTACAGCTAGACACATTAGATGCGACTTTGAGCTTGATAGAGAAATCAAAATGGGAAGGGTCAAGTTGGGCCTTCAAGCCATCCATGCTTGCCTTAATACAACCTAGGTTCTTGGAGCATTCTTGTGAAAATGTTAGACTCACCGTCGCTTCTTGTCTCAGTGAAATCATAGCCTTAACAACACCGCTATTGCCCTACAATGATGACATCATGAGGAGGACTTTTCGGGTAATGGTAGAAGCACTCCAAGGGTTGGACAACACAACACCACCATCCTTACTTTTTTTCCAGAAGCGCACAATTTTGGAACGCATGGCGAAATTCAGATTTGGTATGCTTATGCTGGATCTAGAGTGTGATGATTTAATCCTTCAGATGCTCCAATACTTCTACAATGGAATTACAACGTCTCATCCAAACTACATCAAAACAGAGATGAAAAATATCATGTCTCCGATCTTAGGAGAAGATAGGGCCATCTGCGAACAATTGAGATCCAAATTGTTGGCCATTTGGAGGAAGGAGCTAATTGCATCACCTGCTGCTTATGAACTAGTTGAGGGGTTGATCAAACAGAGCATCAAACTACTTAGAAAGAAGTTAACCAAGGAGGAACTAACAAATATTTGTGGAGACAGCAAGAATGAACTAAGGAGGAAAGGCTTATGCTTTGTATGCAAGGAAGTTTGGGCACTTGACCATTCATGTCTAGACAATAAGGAGGCAACAAGGATAGCAAAATTAGAGACTTCTTCAGATCATGAGGATTCATCCATTGATGGGTTCGCTGGTTTTCAGGAGAGGACCTATGAAGGATCTGAGCAGTCAAATACAAATGGTGAACAACAACACCATACTCTTCAGAGAAACTTGCAGGACAAGCTGATCAGTCAACTTGAAAAAGTACATGACGAAAGGAAGGATGCAATTCCTCTTGATGATGTGGTAGTTGAATCTATAAATACAACGGAGGACATCCATAAAGAGTATGGGCAATCAGGTATAGACAACAGTCCACCAGTACATCCATGTTTGACAACTAGAAAGGATGGACAACTCATCCTCACATGTGAAGAGGTCCAGGATGAATACACTCAAGGAGAATCAAATGAGGAGAGAATCATGCATTTTGAGGGGAGGATACTCACATCCGAGGGCATATTGCAGCTTGGGCCCTTTGGTGCGGACAACGATGGAGGGTTGAAATGGTACCATAACCCACAGGTCCCAGGATTCAGGTGGCATTGGGATCCGGGAGAATCCATTGGGGAAATGATTGGCCAAAGGATTGCTTGGGATCCAGGTATTGAAGGATCCATTCAGGATCATTCAACGTGGAGGGCACATCGGATTGTATGGGATCCTGGTATTAATGTACAAATGCTTCTGTTGTGGATAGAAGTGGATCGCTTGAGGACAAGCAATCTTTGGGCGGGAGGATTTGTAATATTCCCTTTCTTGATCCCGTCAAAGTGGATAGAATTGACCCGTGGTTTTAACCAATGGTATTTCCCCATGATATTTCTTGATGGTATTTTCCCATGGTATTGACCCATGGTATTGACCCACGGTATTTCTTGTTGATATTGACCCATCAAGCCTATAAAAGGGGAGAGAACCTCGCCTGGCCAGTTCTTTTATTGATCCAGGGACGAAAACCCCGTGGTAATATTTATGTGGTGAATCCATTCAGGATTCACAATTGAGCTTCAATTTCTTATGTTTGTTGTGTTGTGTGATGTGTTGATTTATTTAGAATTTTGATATTTGGGATATTACAGAAGAGCTCATTCATTCTCTGGTCGATGTGGGTAAGAGCGCTTTCCAACTCTGTGGTGGACATGAGGACGGCATGGATGGAATTCCTCAGTTCATCTCGGATATTGGAGGATGACTTGGACGTCCTGTTCATGATGTATCTCTCCAGTAAATTGTTTAGGTTTCCAACTGTGATATCCACGCTGTTCAACTCATGCAAGAGGAACCTGAATAATGATGACGAACTCTTTCTCTGCATCTCCATAGCTTCCTTCAATTTCTGTTGCATGGTGTTGGTCATACTGTTGATGTCCATGAGAGAAGGACGACTGGTAGGACTGATCCTTTTCTTCCTTTTAAGAAAGTCTGCAGGAGGCATAAATGAGCGACATGGTGTGTGGAAGGAAAGAGAAGCCACAAGTGCTGTGCAGACAAATATGGTAATGGCCTTCGCTTCTTTGATGGCTTCTTCGACGCCTGATCCATCCATTGATGTTGCTGTTGCTGGGTGAAGGCTATCCGCCATTCGTTTCAAAGTAGACATGCATTTCGCTAACCTGGACTCCATGTCCT
The DNA here is from genome assembly GCA_034641835.2 of Pinus albicaulis. Lineage (NCBI taxonomy): Eukaryota > Viridiplantae > Streptophyta > Pinopsida > Pinales > Pinaceae > Pinus > Pinus albicaulis. The sequence goes on from CM076570.1 coordinate 843,389,906, forward strand.
TCTTCTTCCTCAATTCATCCATGCATTTGTCAAGGGAGTCTTCTGCCTTCACCACTTGATTATTTATCTGGGCATGGGCATGAAGCAAGCCATGGAGGGCGATCTGTACTGACGTGTTGTGTTTCTTTATTTCTGACATGCACTCTCTCAACACATTGCACACATCAAGCAGATTGACCAGGTCCTCCATATGCCGGCTCAACCATTTTCCATCTACATTACTGTCTATCGGCATGATGTGCGGGTGCAAATCCTTCAAACTGGATTAGATAAAAAGCACGACATCCAGCGCTTTCCCAAGCCAAGCTGTGGAAATATTGTATGACTCTGGCTGCTGCTGTTGCTGTCGTATGAGTATCTCCAACTTAGATTGAAGTTGGCACTGAAAATCAGCCAGGATCGGGTGCACTCTGGAAGTTGGCATGCTCCTTGACCTCTTATGCTTGCCATGGCTACGAACAGCAGAAGGGACGAATGAGTGCAAAGCCGCTCCAAGAGAAGAAGGAAGAACTCATGATCGCGATCAATGCTCGATCGCTTAAATTCCTCCGTCCCAGAATCAGGGTCTGCTGCTTATCTCTCTCAATGTCACTGCACTTGTAGTTTGTTCCCTCTCAGAACAGACAGGTAAGGCGCATATTAATACAGCTCAGTTTACACATCCTTCCCGATCAGCGAGCACGAGAATCGCTACCATCACATGGTGGACAGAAAGTATAGTGGAGAGAATCTGTGATATCACTAATGTAATTTAAGGCTTAAGCCAGCCGTGTGTGTTCCTTGCATATGGAGCGTGTGTCTCCATTCGCGGCAACATGCGTAGACGGGAATTTTATATATAATGTGAAGGCCTCATCAGCCTATCGTTTCCAGCGACATAAAGAATCAAGTAAGATTTAAGCGGCGTTGGACATGGAGGGCAAGGCAACGGCAAAATAATTCACGTTGTTTCATTTATGATATTCCCACTTAATAATTCGTTGGCAATGTGGATCATCCAACGTAACTTCTTGGCCAGAAGACAAGGTAACGAAAAGGAAAAGAAGTAATTGGTTGGTCGCTCAGGAAGGAAACATAAGGAAGCAAAAACAATAATTGGAAACCAAAGGAAGAAGAAATAATAATATTCCACTCTGCATCTCTGGTTATCAGTGTTATGGTTAAGGATCGCACGAGGTTACCATGGGGCAGGATGATGTCGCCCGTCTCCTTCTGGGACATCCATAGTATCGATGATCACCTTCTTAAAAACCGGTACTGTAGAAATAGATGCAACCTTATTTCACTTTGAGGAGTGGATGACTATTTAATGACGGTGGTAAGATTCTTCGAGCGTCCTGGTTTTGAAACGAGCTTAATAAGGATCCTTATGTACATTGCAGATTCTGGCATATCTATGATAGGAGAGGGGTCAAATTCATAACCTCTCGGATCAAATTCTTGACCTCTATTTTGATTATCATATTTCGTGATATTCTCAAATAGGCAATCGACCGGATATTCTCATTTCTGTATAAATACAGAACTTGATAGATCTTTTTATGTTTCTATTTTAGAATAGCTTCAAATAATTTTGATGGCATGGTTTCTTTTAATATAGTGTGAGAAAGTTACGTATACTTTATGTAGAATTCTTGTATTCAAAATAATTTGAAAGAGGTAATTTACTATGCACGGGAGAAAATATCTTGTAAAGTGATTATGAAAATTAAAAAGTAATATTTTATTTATGTAAATATTTTTGTTGGTTTTATTTATATTTGAATATTTGTTAATCAGATATGAAATCCATATATTACCTATAATATATTATTTTACAGGTTTTCATATCTGATATTTTGCTGCATAAAAAATCTGTTATAATTTCAAGTATTTACAGGTTTTCATATCTGATATTTTGCTGCATAAGAAATCTTTTATAATTTCAAGTATGTCTTCATACGATGTTACTAAGTGTATGAGGACAGGACCAAGATACTGTATCATACAGCCATTGCTACGATTATAGGATCTCCATAATCTATTATGGAAGCCATGTCACAACATCGCTGTTGATAATAACTTGATAAGATTTGTTGACTCGGTAAAGGAGATGGTAAATGGAATTTAATGTTATTAGTTTACTATTCACATAACTTTATTTGAAACCTAGATTATGGATTTTCAATGCATTCATTATTCAAATTTTCTGTAAGTTTCATCAGTATTGTGTCAGCTTCAACTTTGCTATGTAACTTTGTTCAATGTTAATATGCGTTTGTAACTCCATTCTCGTTGTCTGTTACCTAATTTTCAACTTCCAAGGCTTTGAAGGCGTTTAAAAAATTGATGAATAGTTTTTAGAAGGGATTGTAAGGAGCATTGATGGTGATTTTTTTTTAAGATTTGTCATTAATACTGACCTAGGTTGAGTCTATTTACTATTTTTTCAAAATCTTTTCTGTAATAGGTTAAAATGAGAGAGGGTTAGAGAGAAAAGAAATAGAGTCATTTTGTATCTAGTTGCAACAAATATCTTTGTAAGTATTTTTTAGTTGAATAAGAGATAGAATATTATTGCATTTGTAGGAGAAAAAGCATGAAGAACAATGAAAATGCATTTTCAAAGCCTAGACAAGTACGATTATTTTCTAATTCATTCATTATATGAATGAGTTTTCACATGACTTTTTTTGGTATATAATTAGGAGTGTGGTTGATTTTTATAGTATGAAAATGATCTTTATAGTAGAGAAAAATTTCTATAGTGAGGTAGACAAAGGGAATTTTTTACTTTTACAATCAAATATGTCTTTGTGAAATAAAAACTATAAATAATTAAACATACAGTAAGTCATATGTCATATGAAACCTTGCATAAAGTTAAGATTATTAATTACTTATTTTTTAAATAGCTAATGTTCAATAATAATTTTTTTTAGTAATTCTTAACATATATACTATATTATGCTATGATCAATCTAACTAAATCCTGGAAAGAAAATATAATCTCATTATTGAAAACTCTAAATATTAGTCCCTTCTCAAGTTTAGAAAATATATTTGCTTGGCCAAACTCAACTTTGATGGTGTCTTGGTTTCTCATAGTCACTTGAGCCAAATACATTTACAATTCCATGGAGCTAGAAAGTATTGGAAGGATGGCTACATGAATGCTCACCATTGTTTTTCTTAAAAAATTTCATATAAGAATACCAAAATTTGACACCTATAGAAAAGAAAATGGCCATCATCAAATTTTCATTTCACAAGAAGAATAAATTTGAAATTTCATTCCTAGTTGGACCTCTGACCATGAAAAATAAAGCTACCACCAACTACTTGATGTTTAATAATAACACCAATAATATGAAGAATAAAAATCCTAAAATAAAAACATAATTTCTAGAGAGAATCTCATACATGCTTCCCTCATTTACAAACATCATTCTCCTACATATTATGTATGTCATAATTCAAATAAATATAATTCTTTCTTCCTACATTGTTAACACCTTATATTTCTTTACAAAAACAACTAATGGGTTCCATTAACAAAAATATCATATGGCCAATATTTAGAATATCAACGGTCTTAATATTTACAATTTTATAAAACTCATTCTATTGATAAGGAAACAAACATGTTATAATGTAACGATAACACCTCTCTTTTCATTATTAATTCTATGTATACCAACGCATTTGGCTCTTTGCATTTGGCTCTTTGAACCACATATTGGGTCAATCTATTGTATTTTTTTAGACATGTATATCTTCCCAAATCAAGGTCCAACTCTTATCAATCATGACACATTGTATATATGAAATCCAAGCACTAACATTGCTACAAATGTTAATGTCACTTACACATTGCCACTATCATAGGTGTGTATTGAAATATTTAATTTTTTATTTGGACAATAATTTTCATAGTGTTTTAATAAGTTTCCTAAAAAATACTTCAAAATAATTAATAGTAATTAACATATAATATTTTTTTAGAGGAAGTTCAATTAGATATTATAGTGTTATGAAATATTATGGAAACTATGAGATTCAAGATTCAAATCCCTACTAGACCAAACCAATTAAAGAAACAAAAAACAAACAAACATATGATTTGAACAAAACTCTAATTTTTTTTTTTTTTTACCAAAAATCATATCAGTTTAACTAATTAAGATCTTTTACATTTTATTTCACCACCTTTCCCGTCAATGCTAAAATAAACGATAACCCTAATAGCTTAGAGATGGTGTGACATGATATCATCTTCTCACGATATAAAATGTCATGATTATTTAAAATATGTAAATAACAAAATTTAGAAATCCATCCATAGCTAAAAAAACCAATAAGAGACTTCATTGATGTTGCTGCTGTTGTTGGGTGAAGGCTATCGGCCATTCGCTTCGAAGTAGACATGCATTTCGCTAACCTGGATTCCATGTCCTTGTTCTTCCCCAATTCATCCATGCATTTGTCAAGGGATTCTTTTGCCTTCACCACTTGATTATTCCTCTGGGCATGGGCGTGAAGTAAGCCATGGAGGGAGATCTGTACTGACATGTTGTGTTTCTTTGTTCCTACATGCACTCTCTCAACACGTTGCTTACATCAATCAGATTGACCAGCTCCTCGATAGGTCTGCTCAACCATTTTCCATCTGCATTACTGTCTATTTCCATTTGATGTGCATGATGTGTACAATTCCTTCAAACTGGAATAGATTAAAAGCACTACATCCTGCGCTTGCTGTGGAAATAATGTATGACTCTGGCTGCTGCTGTTACTGTTGTATGAGTATCTCCAACTTAGCTTGAAGTTGGCACTGAAAAACAGCGAGGATCCGGTGAAGTTGGCATGCTGTTTGACCTTCTATGATTGCCATGACTACGAACAGCAGAAGGCAAGAATGAGTGCAGAGCCGATCCAAGGGAAATGCAGGAAGAACTCATGATTGCGATAAATGCTCGATCGCCGTCTTAGGATCAAGATCTGATTATTTCTCTGAATGTGACTGTGCTTGTAGTTTCTTGCCACTTGGAGCATCTAAGGGGCATATTAATACAACTCAGTTTACACATCTGTCCAGATCAGCGATCACGAGAATAGGTACCAACCCATGGTGCACAAAAAGAATAGTGGAGAGAATCTGTGATATCACTAATGTAATTTAAGCCAGCGGTCAGTGTTCCTTGCACATGGAGCGTGTGGCATTTTATATATGATGTGAAGCCCTCATCAGTCTATCGTTTCTGGCAACATAAAGAATCAAGATTGATTAAAGTCAGATTTAAGCAGCACTACATGTCTCCGTCTCTGCAAATGCACAATGCACGTGGTGGGCACGGCAACGACAAAGTAATTCTCGTTGTTTCATTTAAGGTATTCCCACTTAATAATTTCTTGGCAATGTGCATCGCCCAATCCGACTTCTTGTCTAGAAGACCATGTAACTACAAGGAAAGGAAGCAATTTGGTTGGTCGCTCGGCACGGAAACAGAAAGATGCAGAAATAATAATTGGAAACCAAAAGAGGAATCTGTAAAGAAATAATAATATTCCACTCAGCATCTCTGGTTAGCCGTGTCGGGGTGTTAATGCATAAGCAGTCCACGAGATTACAAGATTACAATGGAGTTGTTTTTAGTGCGACTTTTTGAAATTTCAAGTGCTCGAATCCGGTGAAAATTTTTGAGGTAAAATTTTGGTTTTTGTTATTTAAACTGGTTTTTTGACTTTATATATGGATTCAGCACCCTCAAAAACCTCTAGGGTACTTCGATTGTGCAAAATTAGCAATCAAACTTCTCTTTTAAATAAATTCCTGTCAAAATTTAGAGAAATTACACCGTAAAAAGTCACCGTAAAAGCCTTCAAAAAGTTGCACTAAAAACTACTCAAATTACAATTGAGTAGGATTACGCCACACGTTTCCTTATGTGAGGGGCATAGTATCGATAGTGACCAACTTAAAAACCAGAGAGAAAATCGATGAAGCTTAAAGAGAGATGATTATTTAATGACGATATAAGAGTCTATATTATTCGAGCGTCTTGGTTTTCAATCACGTTTATAAGTCGTTCATATTTCTATTTTAGAATAAGTTCAAACAATTTTGGTGTCATGGTTTCGTTTACTATTATTAGTGTGAGAAGGGTATGAATGAATAATCTTCTTTAAAGTAGATTTTTCGAAAATACTTAAAAGGTGTTAACTAGGGGATAAACATCTTTTAATGGAATTTGACTCTTTAATTATTTTTTAATTAGAGATTTTATTGTAATTTAAAATAAAAAAATATTGATATATTTTTGTCATTATTACTATATCAACTAGATTAATGAATGGAAAAAAAAAATATTATATATCTAAATCAAATATTTAAATCTAATTAAATTTTTTTTTTACCAAAATATAATTAACCATTTACTATATCATTAATATAATGATATGAACATTAATAAAAAATAGATTCATTTCATTGACATCATAATTTTGTAAAACATGCATCACCTATTTTGAAAAGTGGCTTCACTCATAAAAGGTGCATACATTGATTATGAAAGTTCACTTTTAAAATAGATTAATGAAGGGAAAAAAATAATATTATATATCTAAATCAAACATTTAAATCTAATTTAAATGATTTTTTTACCAAAATATAATTACACCGTAAGGCATCATCATTTGAAAACAACATTCTTGTTGTCTTTGTTGTCCTTAGTCTGCATCGTTCGATCTTTTGTTAGACGATTAAATTCTGGTGGACCATTGATTTGAACTTGTTACTCATTCCCCAGCTAGCAACAGATCAGGTTAGTTATTAAAGTTCGTTATGATTTTAAACAATCCTTACTCACCCTCTCCCCACTCGCATTTTGGGTAACCCTAGTCGCCCTTGTTCTTTTCTTTGGGCTTCCGTTCTGCGCTATGGGGTTCTGGTGCGTGAGATTCCTATGCTTTGGTCATTGCTGCCTTTGTTTTCTGCTGCAGTTCATTCGTTTGGTGGTCGTTGCTGCCTTCGTTTACTTTTGCGGTTCATTCGTTTGGGGGTTTTCGAGAAGGTGCCTTTCCGTCTCTGCCTCATTTTTAGCTCATGACCCGATCCTGTGGATTTATACAGGGTTGTCTGTTTGAATCCTTTGTTGCCAATCAGATTGTTGGTGTGGCCCTTGTTAGCCTGCCATCCTCTTTGTTCCTTCCTCTCTCTACCTTTCTCTCCTCTCTCCCTCTCTCTCTCTCTCTCTCTTCACCCTCCAACTTTGTTACTATATCCCTCCATCTCTCCTTCTCTCCCCCCTTCTCTCCATATCTCCTTCTGTGTCCTGTTATCTCATCCCCAAACATACACAATCTCTCTCCATCTCTCCCTTTTCACTCCCTCTCTCTCTCCACTTCCCACTGTCTATGTCTTTCTTATTCTCTCCCTCTCTACCCTCCAAATCCATCTCTATATCCATCCCTATCTCCTCATCTCTCCCTCCCTCTCTCCTCCTCTCTCTCGTCCTTCCTATCTCCCCCTTCCTCTCTCCTTCTCTCCCATTTTCTCTCCATATATCCTTATTTTTCTCTTTATCGTAACCCTAAACATACACACTCTCTCTCCATCTCTCCCTTGTCACTCCCTCTCTCTCTCCATTTCTCACATTCTATGTCTTTCTTCTTCCCTCCCTCTCTTCCCTTCCAATTCCATTTCTATATACCTTCCTCTCTCCTCCTCTCTTTGAAGTCCTCTCTCTTGTCCTTCCTCTCTCTCCATTTCTCTCCCACCTCCCTCTCTATTCCCCCATCTCTCTCTCTCTCTCTCTCTCTCTCTCTCTCCAATCCTCTCATTATATTCCTCCCTCTCTAATTCTCTCCCTCACCCCTTCATCTTAAAATGAATGTACCACCATACATAGAATTGCATCAAATCATAAATCAATATCTACACTAAAATCAATACATCTAATGCAAGAAATCAAATAAGATTAGAAAAAAAATTTCTACACTAAAATCAATGCATCTAATGCAAGCAATCAAATAGGATTAGAAATCAACATCTACACTCAAATCGATGAATCTATGCAAGTAAGCAAATAGGATTCGAAACCAACATCTACACTAAAATCAATGCATCTAGTGGAAGCAATCAAATATAATTAGAAATCAACATCTACATTGAAATCAATGCATCTAGTGCAAGCAATTAAATATCATTAGAAATCAATATATACAGTAAAATAAATGCATATAGTGCAAGAAATAAAATAGGATTATAAATAACCATCTACACTAAAATCAATACATTTAGTGCAAGCAATGAAATAAGATTAGAAATCACCATATGCATTGAAATCAATTCATCTAGTGCAAGCAATTAAATAGGATTATAAATGACCTTCTATTGTGAAATCAATGCATCTAGTGCAAGAAATATTTTTCCCTCCGACCTCCATCTCTCCTTCTTTGTCTCTCTATCTCACCCACCAGAACAAACATGCTCTCTCACTCTCTCACATCCTACCTCTTCCTTACTCTCTCTCCCTTTCTCTCCCACCTCTCTCTCTCTCCCTTCACCCTCTAACTTTATTACTATATCCCTCCATATCTCCTTCTCTCCCCCCTTATCTCCATATATCCTTTTGTGTCTCATTATCTCATCCCGTCCATATCTCCCTTATCACTCCCTCTCTCTCTCCACTTCCCACTCTCTATGTCTTTCTTATTCCCTCCCTCTCTCCCCTCCAACTCCATATATCTATCCATCCCTATCTCTTCATCTCTCCCTCCCTCTCTCCTCGTCTCTCTCATCCTTCCTAACTCCCCCTTCCTCTCCTACCTCCCTCTCTCTTCCCACATCACTCTCCTCCTCTCTCTCATCCTTCCTCTCTCTCTCCTTTTCTCTCCTACCTCCATCTCTCTTACCCCATCTCTCTTTCTCTCTCTCTCCCTCTCTCTCCCCTCCAATCCTATCTCTCTCTCTCTATCTCTTTCTCTCTCTCTTTTCCCTCCAATCCCCTCTCTCTCTCTCTCTCTCTCTCTCTCTCTCTCTCTCTCTCTCTATATATATATATATATATATATATATATTACTATATCTCTCCCTCTTTCCTTCTCTCCCATTTCTATCCATCTATCTTTATTTGTCTCTTCATCTCACCCCTAAACATATACACTTTCTCTCCATCTCTCTCTCATCACTCCCTCTCTCTTTCTCATACTTCCTCTCTCTTCATTTCTCTCCTACCTCCCTCTCTATTCCCCCATCTCTCTCTCTCTCTCTCTCTCTCTCTCTCTCCAATCCTCATTATCTTCCTCCATCTCTCCTTCTCTCCCTACCCCCTCCATCTTTGTATCTCCCTCTCCCTCTCTTACCCTTCTCTACCTCTTTCACTCCTCTCCCTCTCTTGCTCTCCATTTCTCCTATCCCCTCTCCTTCAGTTTATCCCCATCTATCCCTTGTCACTCCCCCTACCTCTCAACCTATATCATTGTATGTCTTTGTTCTTCCCTCCCATATATATCTAGAGTTAATATATATCTTGATATATTATAATATGTTATAATATAAAAAATTTAATATTGTATTAATCCAAAGTTATTAAATTTAATAATATTAATATATTATATTAATATGAATATTAGATTTAATAATAATAATAATAATCTTTTAATATTAGTATCGAGTTAATAATTTTTTTTTGCATGGTGTTAATAATATTTATATTTATATTTATTTACCATACCTCTTTATACCTCTTTTATACTTATTTATTTACCATCACTGTTTTATAAATATGGTATTTGGCTCATGGTTGTTATCCTATTGTATTAAAATTAATTTGTCCCATTGTATTTGGCCAATAAGATTCACCTAAACAAAACCTCATTTTGAGTTTTCTTTAAAAATAAAGAGAGTTATGGAGTAAATATATAAAGAGGTTTTATTTATTTACCATACCTCTAGAGTAAGTATAAAAGGAGGTTTAATTTATTTTCCATATCTTCAGTTTATTTATATTTATATTTATTTACAATACCTATTTATTTATATTTTTATTTATTTACCATACCTCTCGAGTAAAAAATGTTTTATTTATTTACCATACCTCTTTATTTATGTTTTATTTATTTATTTACCATATCTCTTTTTTTAGTGTTCTTAAATATAATTTTCCGTTAACATGCAACATGGAGAGATAATTTTTACAAATATATTAATTCTTAAAAATATATTTATTATAATTGAGCCTAAATTACAAGATATCAACTCCAAAATATCAAGGTGTCACAGTACCATGCTATAGCCAGAATTGGTAGAATTGAAAGGTAGATTCAACAGATGCAGCAAGTAGACATGTCTGGCTCCACAGCAAAGGATCCAACACCGCTTTACTCTTCAGATGGCTAGTACACCAAGTTTAAGTTTCTATGCTTTTTGCGGATAGCGTTTATGTTTTCTGTTGTCAATTTAACTTAGTCGTAAATAGTAAAATGACCATAGCAGCTAGTAGAAGGAAGAAACAATACCAATTTTGGATGAATTTTAATGCTTTAAGGTGGGCAACAAACCTGGTTTCCTTCAGGCAGGTTGAGGTCACTGACTTTGTATATGTTGCAACCTACCTTTTTATGATAAATAGAAAATAGCAAGAACCTACCAAATTTACCAAAAAAAAAAAAAATTGAGCCTAAATTAAAAATGTTTACATACAATATTTCTTTATTACATTACATCTAATACCTACACATCTACCCCATACGGTGCTCTCATCTACCTCATACTAGGCTGTATAGTGCCTCTCTGTGCAACCAACCTAGATCCATCTTAACTTTGGGCCTACACATCTACCCCATATTGGGCTCTCATCTACCCCATACTAGGGCTATCCAGCCTAGATCCATCTAAAATTTGGATCTATCAAGAACTAAGAGGGATAAAATCTCTCGAGGTGCAAACCTCTTTTCTGAGCGAAAAACTTGAGGAAAGGTTTGCACGTCAAGATATTTGATCCCTCTCGATACTTACAGATCCGAAGTTAATATTGATCTAGGCTAGTTTTAGTACGTGCAACCAAGGAAAATCTATCAATGATATGATCAATTTTATCAATAATATGTAAATATATCTATAATCATTTTAAATATGCTAAATATGTCTTAGATTAACCTTGTCATTTTAATTTTAAATTTACTTAGTTATCTCAATTTGTTGAGATAATAAATATTGTTAATAACATTAATGATGAAAAATGATGAAATAAAATTTTTGAATGCAAAGTGACAATAATAGTGATGAATGATAGAAAATGTGAATAATAAGAATGTAGTCAATTACAAATACTCTTCATTCTAATCAATCTCAAACTATTTTTTCTACTATTCTTATTGTCACCCTTGTTAGAATTGTTATTTTTTCATATCGATTATATGAAAATGATAGTTGAAATCGTAAACCATTTAAATATTTAGCTCGAGTTGTTGCAGTAAACATCATGCCTTGTCTATCTTGCTCTCCAATATTAATAGGTTGAATTACTATAACACAAAAATCAATGTACATTGTCAATATTTTTTTGTGCTTACACTAAAATCAATGCACAATGTTAATCCATTCACTTAAAACTTATGTACCATTATAAAATTTATTCCCTTATGACTCTTATATATAAACAACTAAAATTTATTCCCTTATGACCGTTATATATAAATAACTAAAATTTATTATAAATGGATCCAAATATAATGGATGGCTATAAGACTATATTTCTATTATTTTACTTAGATTTTGATTCTGCATTATCAAGTGAATAATTTCAACACCTTGGTAGTTTCAATTCTTCATGTTACTCAAAGATTTGAGAATAAGGGATCTCATGAGATATTTTTCTCAATTGACTATATGGATTTCTAATTTAATATGAACAACAATGATTATGTTGATATATATGTTTATTTTGAAGTATGGTTTCAAGAATTTTAATTTAATTATGAATATTTATTAAGTGGATGGTAGCTCAATCTAACCTCCAAAGAATATTCTTAGCACTATATACAAATTAAATGCTAAGATTTATTTCCAAAGTAGATATGCTTTTGCTTTCCCTTTCATTTAAATTATTTAAATAAAAAAAATGTTATATCAACAAGTTTCTTATGAAATGAGTTATATTTTTTTGGACATTTGATATTGATGAGCCATGATATTTTCTCACAGTATTATCAAAGCCTATTTACATTAAAAACCTACATGATAAAATTAGAGTGAGTTTCTATGATTGAGGATCTTTTACATGTTTTTTAAAAATGTTTATATCTTTAACTTATATATAAATTCTTTTATTATTATTATTGTTTTAAATGAATTTACAATATAGTTAAATCTTATTATTTTTTAATTTTAGAAACTTTAGATATATAATGAAGTAAGAGTTTTGATGCTTATTATGGATTATTTTCAATTCACATTTATCAACAATATAATTTATAACTTTTTTAAAAAATTAACATTACAATATAACCTTCACACAATATTAAGGCATGGTTGGTGGAAAAAGTTTTCAATAGCTACATGGTGTTGACTATGATGATAATTTTGCTCCAGTGGCAAAAATGGATTCTATTTAGCTAGCTCTCTCCCTTAAAACAATAATAGGATGGGAGGTGCATCATATGGATGTGAAGAATTCATTTTTTCTGGGTGATCTTGAGGAGGAAATCGGCATGGAGAAGCCACGAGGATACGTGAAAAATTCATCTCTGCTATGCAAACTAAAGAATTCTATGGCCTCAAAGAGTCACCTAAAGTGTGGTATGCAAAGATGGATTCCTATTTTTTTATCTCAAAATGTTGTACACTGAAAATCCAATTCCAATGTTTATTTGTTGAAGAAAAGTGACTCCTTGTTTATCATAGTACTCTATGCCGGTGATATTTTGATAACCTATAGTCTAGCTTCTGCCATTGCCAAGATTCAAAATCCATTGCGTAAGTAGCTTTCTATGACAGAAATGGGCTTGCTGATGTTTTTCCTTGAACTAGAGATCAATCAGAATGGTTCTGGGATTACCGTTTCTCAACCAAAGTATGCTAGAGATCTTTTGGCATGATTTCACATGAGTGACTGCAAGCGAGAAATCACACCTTTTTTATCAGGGATAAAGCTTGAGAATTCCAAATACACACCATTGGTTGATTACACATTGTATTGTCAGCACCTGGGGAGTCCTTTTTATCTCACTCACTCTCATCTCGATCTCTCATATGTCGTAGGATAAATGTTTAGATACATGTAGGAACCACATGAGTTACACTGGAAATTTGCAAAGTGCAACCTTCGATATGTGGAGGGGACAATCACCTATGTGATTCATTATGTATCAAATTTTTCTTTGGATCTCATTGGGTTCACAGATTTAGATTGGGCTAGCGACAACCTTGATTTCAAGTCCACCTCTGGTTATGTACTTAGTTTCGGGATCCGACCCCATTTGTTGGTCAAGTAAGAAGCAGGTTGTTATTTCTTTATCGTCAACAGAGGTTGAATACATAGGATAATTCAATGACACTATTCAACCCATTTCACTACAACATTTCCTATCTAAGCTTGGTATCAGTTTGCATCTTCCAACTGTCATATAGTGTGTTAATCATAATACACTAAAATTTTAAAGAGATCCAATGCGGCGATATCATACTAAACATATCGAGATCCACATGCACTTCATTAGAGAACTGATTCATGATGGGATCATCGATCTGCAGTACTGTTTCAGTTTTGAGGAGACTGTCGACGTCTTCACCAAGACATTCACTGAGCATAAGTTTCAATTTCTGCGAGATCGTCTCGGGGTGAAGGACACAACTGCCTAGAAGTTGTATTTCCTTTACATTTTACATTATATTTTGAGGGGGGGTTTTCATCCCACTAGGTTTTCCATCGTTCTTATGTTCATGCATTGTACATGGGTATCTAAAATGACCTTGTTGTTGGGAATCGTTCATTTTAGCATCATGCTCATCTAAGTTATGCTTAAGCAGGTGTGTTGGTGTACATGCTCTTTGTTAGACTTTATTATCTCAAGTTAAACTCTAGTTCTTGCATGTGATGTGCACATAGTTAGTGTTAGCTATATCTAGTGCTTACATGTGGTGTGCACTTGAATTTAGTTAGTTAACTCTAATGCTTACATGTGGTGTATGTGTGCATTAACATAATGTAAATCACACTTAACTTTAATTAGCTTTAATTAACCTTTGTTATTACCAAAAAAAATTATATATAATCATCAATCTATTGTTTCCAGCAACATAGAGAATCAAGTAAGATTGAAGTCAGATTTAACCGACACTAAACGTCATTGTCTCTGGAAATGCAAATGGAGGGCACGACAACGATAAAGTAATTCACGTTGTTTCATTTAAGATATTCCAACTTAACAATTTCTTTGCAATGTGCATCACCCAACGCAACTTCTTGGCAGGATTACGCCACACGTTTCCTCCTATGAGATCCAAAGTATATATGATTCGAGCTTCAAATATTTATTTTAGAATAAAATCAAACAATTTTGGTGTCGTGGTTTCTTTTAATGTTAGATTCCAACTATAATTCTAAAAAATAGTTGGAAGTTGTTAACTACAAGATAGGGATCCCTTATTATTGGAATTAGATATTTTAAATTTTGTTTTCATTAAATATTTTATTTGTCAATAGATAAAATGAATAGAACTAACTTTGCATATCCAAATTAAGTATTTAAAATGAAATAGAAGAACCAATTTTACATATCTAAATCTAATATAAATTAATATTTTATCAGATTAAAAATTTGCTATACTATTAAGCATACATGAACATTAATGAAAATTAAATTCACTTTATTAAAATCATGGCTTTGTAAAAACGTGGATAACCCATATTGAAAAGTGATTTAACTCTTGAAAGGTCCATTGATTTGAAAACCGTTCTCCTCCACGTGTACCCATTGCTATATACCAATAAAATTGATGGTATAATATAATATAACGTTTTCCACTCTCAAGTATAAAATTTTAGGTTTATAATATAATGTTTTTAGGTTTAAAAATTTTATTTGTATATATAACATAATGTTTTAGATTTATAATATAATATAATTTTGAAGTTCTACGTTTTTAGGTTTTAACTTTTTATAATATAATATAAGATTTTCCAGGTTTAATATAAGATAATATAATGGAATATTGTTTTTACTTTTCTAGATTTATAACATAAGTTATATTAGTTTTTAATATAATTATATAAGTTTAATAATAATAATATTAAGTTTGTCAATATTTTTTTATTGGGTCTAGTGAAGGTTAGGGGTGTGGATTGGAATGTTGATGTTATATGATAAGATGGTTTGTGAGAGAATTGGTAGATATAAAACTTTTGAAGAAATGAGATTTGAGGTTCAAGAAGATGAATAGTTTGAAGGAACCAAATAGAGGAGTAAGGAGTAGGTGCTAAGAAAACTTGGAGATCGAGATTAGAAGTAGGAGATTTGATGTTTATTTTACAATTTAAGGAACAAAGTGAGCATTTGTTTGAAAATTGTTGAAAATTGTCAAATTTAATTATAATATCACATCTTTGAAAATAAAAAAAATTTGTGCCATCCTCATCATTTAATGTGTCATATATTTTTCCAACATTTCACATTCTTTTCTACTAAAACCCTCGACATGTTGAGATTCAACAAGATGATGAGCTTAGTGAAAAGAGTCGTCTTCACTAAGTGGGCCCGTAGGCTATTTTTGGCGCAAGTCTATTTTTAGACTATGTCTATCTTTAGACATGGTGATCATATTTTAGAAGTTGCACGATGCTATTTGTGGATGGTTAGTCAAGTTGGAAAAATAGATGAAATTCTATTTTTATAATATTGGGTGAAGTCTATTTATAGATCGTCGATCTAAAAATAGAGGCGTCGATTATTATTAGCTCTTAATAATAATCCGACAATAAACAACAACTTATTCTCTTGGAGCACTTAATTTCAGTGCACAAATTTGGAAAATCAGTGGGCTGAAGGAATTACGCAAATCCTAGGGTTTACTGGTGGTTCATGCATGGAGGACTCAATTAGAACTGAAGTGGAAAAGTTATGACAGAGTTGAAAGAGTAGTTTATGGAGTTGTTATTTACTTTAACTCAATTATTGGAGTTAAACTCAGTTGAGCTAGTTGTATCTAGTCTAACTGAATGATACACTAGTGAGAGTGGAGTGAATTAATTAGTTAATTAATTCACAGATAATAACTCATTAATCAACTGAAGAATACAACAGTTAACTATAGTTCATGGCAGTTCCAGTGGAGACCCAGTGGAGAGATAGGTGAAAGGGCAAGATGGACTATTTGTTGTGACTATAGTGATGCATTGATTGCACCACACACACATTAGAGTTGCCAATGAGGATTGCACATTCAAGTCAAGGGTAAATTGAATTCATTCAGAGCTATTCTTCAGCAGGGATTGTGCAGTGGAGGCAAGCTAGCAGGTGGCAAGAAATCGGTGCATGGATTTGCATATTTCATCTTATTAGTGTGTGACAATTAATTGTACTGAGAGATTGATGTACTAAGATTTATATGATATTGTTACATGATCTCCATGATATATAATATATGATAGTTGGGGTTTTCAGCTTTAGGATTTCCCATTAAACAATTGTGTTATGTGCGATTGTTTTTATTGCTTCATGTGTTTGCAATTGATTTTAATTTCCACAAAAGATTAACAGTGGAAGGATTCAGTATTTAGCAAGAAGATAAAATCTTGTTAGATAAGGAGAATCTAGATATATACGTGCATCTTGTATATAATTTCTACATGGTATCGGAGCAGTGTTAATTCTTGAGGATCGCAATTGTGAAGAATTGCTGAGTTTGAGCCGGTGGACAATTCGAGTTTGCTTCATAAAATTCTTGGTGCAGAAGTTGAGTATACATTGAAATGTCTTTCAATGGGTTGCGATTGGAGTATGCCCTTGATGGGAGCTCAAATTACATATCCTAGAAGGATAGGATGGAGGTGGTGCTGGAGGATAACAGACTGAAGGAGTTCATCGATAATGATGTTCCTAAGCCGGGATCTAGCGATGTTGCATTACTTGACTCATGAAAAAAGAAGGTAGCAAAGACAAGAAGAATTTTGTTGGAAGGTGTGAAGGACCATATTGTGTCCAGCGTTCACGGGAAAGCCACTCCATTTTTAATGTGTAAGGCTTTGACATATTTTTTCCAAAGCAGCAGCGACCAGAGGAAGTTGGTGCTAAAAGATAAGCTCAAAAAAATAAAAATGGAGAAGGGCGACAGTATTCCAAAATATCTCACGAAGTTTGTCCACTGTAAGGATGAACTGGGAAGTGTGGGGATTACTGTTGATTATGAAGACTTGGTGAGCTTGGCTTTCCTTGGGCTTCTAATGAGTTTGCATAGCTACGAAGACTCTGTTAATGGACGGGAGAAACTGCCGGGATGGGAGCGACTTTGGTCAGATATTGTGAAGGAGGAGATAAGGCAAGGTACTAGGGATGGATCTTCATCGAAGAATGAAGATGAAGAGAATTTCACTTTGGATTCCAAAGAAAGGAAAGGGAAGGGGAAGAAATTTCCTTCAAAATCTGATGCTAAAGGTAAGAAGTAGGATTTTTCCAAGGTGAACTGTTTTCACTGTCACAAACATGGGCATTACACAACTAACTGCCCACAGAAGAAGAACAACAAGAAGGTTGCTGGAGTTACAGTTGGAGAGGCCTTAGGAACTTGATTTCTCCTTGATTGCATGCTTGGTTTCAAGTTATATGGGATCGGTGTGGTATCTTGATAGTGGTGTGTTTTTCCATATGACGGGAGACAAGGAATTGTTTAGTGACTTGGAGGAGAAGGACCTTCAAATGCATATAGAGATGGGTGACGATGGTCGATCCAGTGCGACCGGAATTGGGACCATTACCTTTGAGAGGGAGTTCGATAATCCATTCTTGTTGAAATATGTTATGCATGCTCCAGGTCTAAAGATGAACTTGGTCTCGGTCGCAATGTTGGAAGCCAAAGGTTATGACATTGTTTTCAGTGAGCGAAAAGCCTTCCTTCGACATAAAACAATGGGTCAAACCAAGAAGATAAGGATTCAAGTTACGAATCTCTACAAGCTGGAGGTAGATGGTTGCACTGCAATGGTGGGAAAAAAAGAAGAAGTGGTGAGCCGAGATCAGGGCAAATTATGGCACATGAGATTGGGCCATCTTCACCATGGCGCTTTGAGAAATTTTCAGTGGATTTCTAATAGACTTCCCAAGGGTACTCTTGCGCAGTCAGATCAGTGCAAGGGATGTACTATGGGTAAGTTTGTGAATACCACCTTTCATGAGAAGGAGAACCATGCTTCGGTGATCCTGGAGAGAATTCACACAGACGTGTGTGGACCTTTCTCGGTTGCTTCAACAACAAAACATATGTATTATGTTATATTTTTTGATGAATATTCTCATATATGCTAGATCTTCTTCCTATAGAAGAAGAGCGAAACATTCTCAAAGCTCTGTGAGTTTAAAGCATTAGTGGAGAAGGAGTCGGGGAAGCAAGTGAAAGCTCTACGGAGCGATAACGATGGTGAATACAACTCAGGCGAATTCAAAGACTTCTGTTGCAAAGAAGGAATTCGAAGAGAACTCATAGTGCCTCATAACCCATAGCATAATGATCGTGGGTAATGCACAAGTTATGCTTGAGAGGGAGCTAGACTTGCATGCAGTGAAGGAACTGCTTGTTCTGAAGAATGAGCCTCTGGATGTGGATCAGCCACAAGAGGAGATTCATGGAGTGGAGGAGTCCACTCATGGAGAACCAAACATCAAACAAGGCATAAAGTGTACCATAGAAGCTAAGAGACTGAAGCTTGATGCAGCACAGAATGTAGGAGTCCCTACATCACAGCGTAGATAGAGACAATCACCTGACCTATTTACTGGATATATGGCTCTTATGAGCAAGTGTATCATGACAGAGCCATCTTCTTTTGAAGAAGTAGTGGAGGAGCTCACATGGATAGATTCCATGGTGGAGGGCTTGAATCCATTGTCAGAAACGGTGATTGGGAGATTGTTCCAAGGCCGATGGGAAAATTAGTTGTAGGATCAAGATGGATCTACAAGGTAAAGCAAGCTGTTGATGGGAGTGTCAAGAAGTATACGACAAGTTTTTTTGCCCAGGGCTTCTCACAGTTTGAGGGGATTGATTATAAAGAAACCTTTGCACCTGTCGCACGATATTCTTCCATAAGGACCATCCTTTCTCTCTCAGTGTAGATGGGTTGGCACATTCATCAGATGGATGGAAGACTGTGTTCCTTAATGGGATCATTGAGGAAGAGGTGTACATTGAGCAAGCTCAAAAGAGAGTCGTATGAGATGAAGCAAGCACCTCATGCTTGGTACACATGGATCAACAACTATTTCACTAGACTTGGCTTCACCAAGAGTGAGGCGGATTCAAACTTGTACCAAATTGTGGTGGAGGGTAAGCTTTTAATCATTGTTCTTTATGTTGATGATTTAATACTAACGGGTGATGAGTAGTTGATACACTCATGCAAAGCAGATCTTGCAAAGGAGTTTGAGATGAAGGATTTTGGCTTCCTTCATTATTTCCTTGGATTGGAAATATGGCAGCGGGAAGGTGAACTATTTGTGTCTCAAGGCAAGTATGCTCAGGAGATACTGGAGAAGTTTCACATGCAAGGATGCAAACATATCAACACTCCTCTTCCAGGAAATTGGAGGAAAGAGGATTCTAAATTGGCAGAGGTAGTGGATGCCACTATTTATCGATAGTTGGTGGGTTCACTCATGTATTTATTTAATACAAGACCAGACATATGCTATGCAGTGAACCAAATTTCACAAGTGATGGTTAAGCCTACCAAGCTCTTTTGGAAGGCCGTCAAGCATTTCCTAAGGTATCTCAGGGGCACATATAAGTATGGTTTATGGTACAGATAGACAAATGAGGTGAATTTGCATGGCTTCACAGATGTAGATTGCGTAGGCAACCCAAAATATAGAAAGAGCACATCAGGAGGGGTTTTCAGTATCGGATCTACGATAGTTTCTTGGTATAGTAGGAAACAAATATCTGTGGCACTCAGTTTAGCGGAAGTAGAATACATGGAAGCAAGTCAAGCTACATGTGAGGCTATCTGGATGAGGAAGATCCTAGTTGGTTTGTTCAATTCACATTTAGATCCTACAGTGATACATTGTGATAATAAGAGTTGCATTAAACTCTCGATTAATCCTCTGTTTCATGATAGATCTAAACATATTGATATATGGTATCATCATATCAGAGATTGTGTGCAGCAGAAGATCATGTTGCTTCAGTACATTCCTATAGAAGATCAGGATGCAGATATTCTGACGAAGGCGCTCACCAGGAGCAAATTCGAATACCATAGAGGCAGGATCGAGGTGAAAGATAATCCCTATCTTGTTGAGAGGGAGTGTTGAGATTCAACAAGATGATGAGCTTAGTGAAAAGAGTCGACTTCACTAAGTAAACCCGCAAGCTATTTTTGGCACAAGTCTATTTTTAGACATGGTGATCATATTTCAGAAGTTGCAGGATGCTATTTGTGGATGGTTGGTCAAGTTGGAAAAATATATGAAATTATATTTTTAGAATATTGGACGAAGTCTATTTATAGATCATCGATCTAAAAATAGAGATTTCGAGTATTATTAGCTCTTAATAATAATCCGATAATAAACATCGACTTATTCTCTTGGAGCACTTAATTTCAGTGCAGAGATTTGGCAAATCAATGGGCTAAAGGAACTATGCAATTCCTAGGGTTTACTGGTGGTTCATGCATGGAGGACTCAGTTAGAACTAAAGTGGAAAAGTTATGACAGAGTTGGAAGTGTAGTTTATGGAGTTGTTATTTAGTTTAACTCAATTATCGGAGTTAAACTCAGTTGAGCTAGTTGTGTCTAGTCTAATTGAATGATACACTAGTGAGAGTGGAGTGAATTAATTATTTAATCAATTAAAAAATAATAACTCACTAATCAATTGAAGAATACAGTAGTTAACTACAGTGCATGGCAGTTCCAGTGGAGACCCAGTGGAGAGATAGGTGAAAGGGGAAGATGGACTATCTGTTGTGACTATAGTGACGCATTGATTACACCACACACACATTGGAGTTGCCAATGAGGATTGAATAGTCAATTCAAGGTTAATTTGAATTCATTTAGAGCTATTATTCAGCAAGGATTGCGCAGTGGAGGCAGGCTAGCAGGTGGCAAGAAATCGATGCATGGATTTGCAGATTTCTTCTTATTAGTGTGTGACAATTGATTGTACTGAGAGCTTAATGTACTAAGCTTTGTATGAGATTATTACATGATCTCCATGATACATAATATATGATAGTTGGGGTTTTTAGCTCCAGGCTTTCCTATTAAACAACTGTGTTATGTGCAATTGTTTTTATTGCTTCATGTGTTTGCAATTGGTTTTAATTTCCGCAAAAGATTAACAGTGGAAGGATTATATATTTAGCAAGAAGATAAAATAATGTTAGATCAAGAGAATCTGGATATATACATGCATCTTGTATATAATTTCTACACGACATATAAATACTTTTGTAATGTATACTCAATATATTGGCTCCTAGCCATAGACCTTCATTATGTGATGCTAAGTTGTAGCACCTAAATACTAAGGACACAACATACTACCATATTGAAATTTTATTACAAAAACACGAAGTTATGGAATCATTGATATTCCCATATATTGGTTCTTAGTCACAAAAATAACATGAAGGTGTTAAGGAATAAACACTAGTGACTATATACCCTTGCATATCAGCATATTAGTGGTTTATAAAAAAGTGTGTGCTCGATTTTACAATTATGGAATACCTAAAATTTCCTAGTCACAAGGTTATCACAAAGTTACCATAAAATATCACTTAAGATCTGGACACCCTTAACACCCTTAACCTAAGAGCTAGACACCCTTAACCTATAGACATATCTTCTCATTTCACGGTTTCATATATTTATTCGTCAATACAACCCTAACTCAATGTTAAAATAATTCGTTAAAATAATTCTACTTTAATATTACGATACATATAAGTTACATTTAGTCCTCATTATGTGAATGAAATCTTCATTGGACTCTTGAATTACTAAAATTATTAATGGATCATCTGTTAAATCCCAATGCTTGATGAGATTGCAAACATATATAACCACACGATTATAAGTTACATTTATTCCTCGTTATCTAAATCAAATCTTCATTAGACTCTTTAATTACTAAAATTCTTAATGGATCATCTATTAAATACCTATGCTCGACGAGATTGCAAATGTATATATATATATATATATATATATATATATATATATATATATATATATATATATATATATATATATATATATATATATATATAATCAATTAATATAGGTTCACGTTAATGATCAGAAAGAAGCTAAGCTAAAGCATCGATTTACAGTGAATAAACATATATTTTAACAACAACTTGGAGGTGTATATATACCACAAAAATGAATCGTTTCATCTATATATATTAAGAAGAAATCATTGATGTAGACATTGAATCAATTGATATAGATTCAACTTGATTAGGAAAACAAATTAAATTCAAGCATCTCAAGAAACATGATTTTAACCATAAGAACATAAGAAAATAGTGTAAAAAGAAACCACTTGATTTGTATGTATAGAATTATATGTTACATTCATTTATATGCCCAAGGAAAATATGTGTGTGAACAAGTCATGTATACTCACTCACGAGGGAATGTGAGGAATGAAATCCTATGCCAAATTGTAAAAAATCCAATTTCATGGGAAATAGGAGGCAAGGGAATGTGAGGAATGCAATCCTCTACCAAATTGTAAAAAATCCAATTTGGTGGGAAATAGGAGGGAGGTCCTGCGGAGATGGATACAGTGCAATATCCATGGTATTGGAGATAGATATAACTGCATAAGGGATGCAATACATGCCACATCCTTTTCCTTATACATGCATTGATTTGATCACAAAGATAGAGTACTGAGACTGTTCAAGAGTGCCACCCTGCTAGAGATAAGAAATCTAAAGAGCTCATTCATTCGGTGGTCGATGTGGTCAAGAGCGTTGTCCAACTCTGTGATGGAAATGTTGACTACATGGATGGAATTTGATCCAGATTTATTGCAAGAATGCAACAGAATACACATATAGCCATAGATATAAAGATGCAACAGAAATAACGCTTCATTTTATTAATAAAACAAATGATTGAAATGAACAGCTAGGGCCTTCGTAGGCATATCTCTGAGAAGAGATGTGGTGGCTACATGCCTCTAAACTGTGTTACAATGAGACATAATGGAAATGAAAAGCTAGGGTACTGAAAACTCTTATCTCTGAGAAGAGATGTGTCGGCTACCAGCCCCTGAACTGTGTTACAATACAAACATGATCAGAACAAGCGAGCTAGGGCACTGGTAGCGCTTATCCCTGAGAAGAGATGTGTCAGCTACCAATCCCATGAACTGTGTTATAATGAGGCTAGAAGGCCTATTTATTGTTGAGAAACAATGTAAAATCCGAATCATCCAAAAACCTAACCCTAGGAGATGAAGCGCCAAAATTGCGGGTCCCGTTTGGATAAATTGGTGTTTCAACTTCCCGGGGACATAACTTTGGCATCCGATCTCCATTTGACGCGCTCAATAGCTCGTTAGAAAGATATATCTGAGGACTAAAACTTTTGACTGAGAAACATGGGTCAACGTGGGTCATCGAAACATGTTGCTCCCCGTTTTCCCCAAAAACATCGTTTAGGGCCTCAAAATGGCTTCGGAAGTTCAGGACCCGAAAAACAGCTAAAAATAGTAAGTTGTGCTGAAACTTACAAATTGAAAGAAATGATGGTGGGGGTTCAAATGGAATCAGTGGGTGGCCACCAATATCCACTTGGATCATTAAGTCCCTAAAATGGCTCTGGGTGTACAGGACCCGAAACCCTGCTAAAAATAGTAAGCTGTGTTGAAGCTGAAAAACTGAAAGAATTGATGTTGCGGGTCCAAATGGAATAGGTGGGAGGACACCGATATCCACCTAGATTAGAATCCCTCAGTCCATCTCGCATGTTGGAGGTGTTGTAAATTGGAAATAAAACAATAGAGGGATGTGTTTCCCCCTCAACACAGAGAATGCAATATGTGGAAAATAAGAATTACATAAACAGACAGAGCGAAAATAGGAGAGGAAAAATTTTCTTCATTCATTCATCTCACTAAACATATGAAATTATATTCTAATTAATACAAAATGGCATAGCCTAAAAATTTAATACAATTCATTGTAGAAATGGACGGGTAACAACCAAACATCCTTCGGCTCTAATCTACTGTTTCTACACGAAAACAACATACAAAACACAAAATTTCGGACTTGAAATTTTATGCGTTGCGACTTTGAAACCACATAACACCCATGCCCTTCATCGCAAATCGCATTTCGATGATCATAAATTGTAACTAGGCGCAATACGGGAAAACATAAATCCTTGTGATTATGATGTGTGATGGCGCAACCGCATCGCAACTTAAATCTTTTAATTTGCGGTCGGTATCCTCCTGATCTTGTGGTATGCGATATACGATTGCTTCGCATCGCAACTTAAATAATTTGCAAAGTACTTGTGTGCTAAAATCCTGAGCTTATGACATGCAATTTGTGGGCGCATCGCATGGCAAATAAAATAACTTGCGGGGCACTAAAGGTAAGTCCTAAAAAGTGTGAAGTGCAAAATTGCAGGTGGTAAAAAGGTAAACGGAAAACATGCAAAGTGTGATATTTATAATTTTCAATGTGTGATGACAATGTTGCATCACAACATCGCAAGGTTTCGGTGCAGGGCTTAAAAGTTAAACGTTAAAATATGCGAAGTGTGGTATGTGGGTTGTTAAGCAGCGGGTGTTAGCCACCTATAATATTTGTTATACCAAAAGGTGGCTAAGACTTTTTTGAGCCTCCAAGGAGCAAAGTTTATCACTAAAAATTGTTGGCTCTTGAAGGCTCCTTGAAGGCCTCATGCCTCTATCCAAAAAATTCATTACTATTTCCATTTTATACTCAGGAATCTGCTAAATTCCAAAGAGAAAAAAATGCTGCAAAACCATCATTTTCCCCTTCTCCCACTCAAAAATAACCTTCATTTTCACCCCTTTATTCCATAAAAATTCCTCTATTTTTATGAGTTTCCTTCTTCCATTCATAAAAAACCACTTTATAAGGTTTGAAACCCACTTTTTTTAACCTTACCGAAGCCTTCGAACCCCTTTAAAAACATTGAAAAAACCATAAAAAATCCATGTTTTTATTTTTACAGGATTTAGCCCCTTGGGCTAAGTCCCAACAACTTCCCCACGTAACCCTTACCCAAAACCAAGTGTTTAATGCCTTGGGGAGCGATCGCATAATCGCAAATTGCAAAATCACATGTTCTATGTGAAAGCCCTGATCACTCATCGCAAATATTTGCGATGCGATTGATCGCGTCGTAAATATTTGCAATGCGATTGATCGATCGCAAATCCGCCCAATCGCAATATCGCAATCACATGTTGTGGTTTTTTTCCGATCATCCATCGCAAATATTTGCAATGCGATTGATTGCGCCACTGCTCCAATTCGCCCATCGCACTTCCCTCCAATCACGCCTGCTCCTCCAATCGCATCGCAATTGTTCTTTCTCCCGATTGCGATTACCCCCTCTCCCAATTTTCGATTGCGATTCGTTCTCCCGGGCGCATCGTACCATACCACCGCCTGTTCATATAATAAAGGGTTTTCCCTTTGTAAATGGGAAAATCGCTATATTTTCATTTTTACAAAGGATTTCTCAATCGCATCGCAAGTCTTCATGTTGATCACTCCGCTCTGCTCCATCTCCCAATTGTGATTTGCGATTGCGATCCCCGCGACCCCATCTCCACCGTCGATCTCACATAAGACCCGACGGTCCTGATCTATTGCCCTCCGCCCTGGCTGGGTCCCACATCCAACGGCTACGCTCTTTCCCGACCTTCTAAGAAGTTTTACCCAAAAGATGCAGGATTTCTTAATTTTTTATGTTTTATGTAGGTTTTAAAAGGTTTTCCATTATATAATGAAGGAAAGCCGAGGGCCGGGAAAGACGTTTCCTACGCCTTCGGGCTATTAAAGAAAACCATTCACAGGGTTGGATATAATGTTTTATCAATGATTCATGAGCGTTGATAACATAAAGAGCCCTGTGCGGCCTGCACATCGACAAGACACTATTGTATTCAAAAGAACAGTTAAAGAGTATAAGTTTGAAGACAAAGCACAACAAAATGAAGATTGAAGACAGATTTTGGAATTACGGCTAAGAATGCTTATCAAAAGCCTAATTCCCAAAATTAAAACACAATTAAAGGAAATCATAAGCGTTTAAACAGGCAGGCATCCCTCCAGTGCCACATTTTGAGGCGAATTGATTCCTCAGCTACATAAATGCCACCTGTTGCCTCAAAGCATTCAAACAGAGGCTGAACTTACTGCAGAGTCATATATTTCGCCTCAACACAGCTAGAGAGTTACTTCTGCAAGAAAATAAATGCGGAAATATCTGCAGAGTTACTCCAAACATTACGATAGAGCCTCAAAGTCAAGTAAAGCTCCCACCGAGCTTTGATATTAATTGTAAAATAGTTAATACATATGACCACCTGTAAACTTCTTCATCGAGCCCCTCAAAAGGCCAAGAAGTCTTGAATCTGTATTAATTGCCTTAAAAGATCTTTTATCAGATCTCACCTCCTCATCCTCCTATAAATACTTCTGTAGAAGATGAGAACTCGTTGGTTGGTTGGTTATTGTTGATTACAAGTTGTAATATTGAAACTCTTTCAAATAATACATAGTCTGTTGAAGTTGAAGAACAAATTGAAGTCATGGAAGTCTTGGTGATGTTGCTCAATATTTGTCACTGAGAAAGCTCTATCATTGGATCCATGAGCTTGGCTGTTGGTGAAGTATTATGAACTGTTTAATGTTTTTCCCTTGTTTTCATTATGTTCCATAACTTCTTACTACAGTAGGTTGAAATTTTTAGGCTAGGAAATGACTCTTGCAAGCACCTTAGACCTGTTCATCCTTCATTGTTTTATGTTTTCTTCTGCTGAAGTATTTTAGAGTCTTTAATCTCTCTCTTTAATCTTCATGCTTTTTTATTTCCTTAATAGTTCGAACAGTTGGTTTCAGCATGATTTATGGTTCTCACTGCTTGTCTGCTGCCACTTGAAAACTATTATTGAAGTCTCCCTTTGAAGTTCTTTGCTTACAGTGAATCAAAGAGGTCTATTTTGATCTTGCCCTTTGTCCTCACTTAAATAGTTGGCTTAAAGGTCATTATAATTATGATCATAGATGTTTTTAGGTGTTCCCTCTTCTATGACTGCAATTATCAGTGAAACTTTTATGTTTTCTAAGTCATTTGAAATAAAATATTTGAGGAAATAGGGTGTTCCCCGAATCTTAGATTTCATTTCAAAAGTTGTTTGAAATCATTATTTGCTTAAAGGTGTCATTTGTAGAATTCATGGTTAGCCCTTTCTATCAAAAAGCTCTTTATTGTTCAAATTATGTTTTCGAATTCCCTTTGTTGAGAATTAAACCTCTCTTTCCAAATCATTAATGTTCATCTCACTCCAAAAACAAAAGGATCTGGTGGCCAAGTTATATTTTCCCTTTGATATCCCATATCCATTGATGAGTTTGTTATGAACTTTTCTTGACTCCATTGCCCAAGGAACCATATATTTCTCTGTCCTATATATCTTTCCTAGATCTTTCATGTTCTGCTGTATCAATTCCATCCAACCAAACAACCAAACAAACACCTACACTTAATAACTAGTCTAAAATCAATACTCTAAGCACACAAGATAAACCTTTGCAAACAAATATTCGAGAGATCCCTCTCTGAGAACAGGAGGACTAGATCCTAGGACTCTAAATATTGGTTCTGATGTTGCCTTGTCTTTTGATTTGCCAAACTATCAAAACAAGGGACACCAACATAATGGCGATCACGGTGGGACCACTGAGTTCATAGTTGCCTAGCAAGCTCATATAGACTCATTATTTTTTCAAACAACCATAGAAACTCGGAAAAACCCAAAAATATTTCAATTTGGCTTCATAATAAACATGGTGGTGGAACCATAAAACATTTTACCTTCACAAAAGCTAAAAATTTTCCACCTGGTGACTCCACTGGCCTCCAGTAGGCCTATTACCCTTCCACGCCTTGTAGACTCCCTTGGGAATGCATTAAGAAAACCCAATCATGTTATTGGTGGACAGAAAATTTCAAAATCTTCCACCTGGCGACTCCACAATCCCAAAATACCTAATGACTCCACTGGCAGAAGACTCTGAACTGGTTAGAAGGATATAGTGACCTCAAACACAAAACTCAACCATTACAAGAACAAACCCAAGAACTACAAGAAATGTATGATGAACAAGATTACAATGAGAGCAATGAAGAAGGTTGTCAGGAAACTCCTGATTGCCTACCTATTTCCTGTATTATGATATTAAGAGAACTTCATAGCCAAATTGCAAAAGCTTATAATAGGCAGTGCCTCGAGGAAAACATAAGCCATTTTGAACCGAAAAAATCTGAAATAGGAGAAGAGACAACACAACTAGAGTCTCTGCCTTTATGTTATGACTCATTTCAGATTATTAAAGAAAAATGGAATCTTGACAATATACTTAAAACAACTCATGAACCTTACAGCCAAAGTGACTGCCATGAAAATCATGAGGTGCTGTTTGAAATTGAGATAGATCAGGAAAAGGAAGAGAATTCTCAAAATTCCCCTACAAGCCCAAGTAATCATTCCCTAGAAGAGGCTCAAGAAGACACCCAGCCTCAAAACCAGTTAACACAAGAGGGAGAGGACTGTTGTTCTTCTGTCCAAAGCAAAGAGGAATTTCCTTCTCTTTTAACAGAGGAAGAAATTGATCAAATATTAGATAAACAGCCAACCCTCAATTCTTTGTTAGAAAAAAACACTTCTGCTCATTTACCTACTAAATCTTGTTGTCTTGAAACAGAAAATAAACTTGTAGAAAAGCTCAAGGAGGAACAAAATGATAACCCAATATGTTTGATTGGTGAAATTGTGTATACTAATGATTTTTCGACTTCTGATCAATCTGATGATGATGATGAGCTCCAAACAGAAACTAATCATGCAGGGAAACCAACAGTGAATTGGTGTCATGAAATTCATTATCATCAGCTTGAAAGCAGCCATCAGCCCATCCAATTCATCAAAAATAGCTTTCACATAGTTGGGGGTCAGCAATCTACTAGTTGTAATGTTGAGGTTGAAACGAAAGAGAATTTTCTTGAGCAGGATGAAGATAAGGATCTTCCTCCTAAAAAGGTTGAAGTAATAAGAGATACCCCTGCTCAAGAACATAATGATCTCTTCACAAAGCATAGTCCATGGAATCAGAGCATACCAGGACTGCAAGAGGACAACACTGCAATATATGATGAATCCTCTAGTTTAGATAATAATGAAGATGAGGAAGTTTTTCTTCCTCATAAGAATCTTTTCCTTAATCCAGTGGAGAAAGAAGAGATGATCCTGGTTGAAACATATCTTCCAAACACTCACAACCAGATATTATTTCAAGATCCCTGTGCTCATTTCTTGAAAAGCTTTGAAGAAGGGATAAAGGTTATTAGGAGCAGCATATTACCAAAAGTAAGAGGATTATTTAGCACTGCTGCTAAAAAACAAAAAGAATGGGAGTGGCCCTATTTGTCCAACTTGTCCAAGGAGATGAAGAAGGACCAATCATGCAATCATTTACTGGATTGGTTGTATTGGAAAAGAGAGTTCATCAGCTAAAACATGTAAATGTTCCAAGTTAGATTAGGTTAGATAGGAAAGAAATAAAGCTCAGCTTTTAGCATTTAGTTAGTTGTTGATTTTTGTCTTGTAAGAAAAAGAAAAATCTAAAAACAATAGAAAAGAGAAAAGAGGGAAAATTTTAAAACAAGAAAGGTATAGCCCCATACCAAAAAAGAGAAATAAATTCTGAAAGTGTGCAAGCTTAAATGCCACTACTACAAAACACACTTCTAGTTAGTCAAATAGTCCAATCTTGGCTAATTAGCTTTTAAATTTCTGCTGATAGGAATAGTGAATTTGATTTTCCAAACTGTGTAATCTTGGCTTATCAGTAGATAGTTTAGGATAGAAATGAAAGGTTCAAACATGTTCAAAACCTGAACCTAAGTTTCCAAGCAAGATATGACTCAAATCTGTTTTACATTCTGAGTCAGAAAAGATGTAAATCTGGTTCTAATCAGTTCAAAATCTGAACCAGTCCAACAAAGAAAAAATAGCTCAAACCAAAGTCAAAACAGAGCTGTAGAAAAGATGAAGGAAGTGCTTTGAATTTTCAGATTTTAAGCCTTCCATTTTTTTATTTAATTTTCTGCAAAATAATAATCTTTGTGCAACTTGTTTTTATGCCATAGATCAACATCAAGTTAGACTGTTCAATCCTGACTTGAATTTTTTTTAAATTTATGTTTTAGAATTTAGAGAATGAAAATTTGTTGGACAGTTTAATCCCAACAGATGGTAGATTAGGTAGAGAATCATCTGAACTCAACTGTTTAATCTGAGTTCAGGGAGAAATAAGGAGTATAAATAGATTAGATTTCCTGCTTTCAAATGAATAAAATGTTGTGAAAGAGTTTTCCAATCCAAGTGCACTCTAAGGAAGAAAAAATGTTAGATCAGTAGGATTGGGTAAGTAGAAAGCTTGTTGATAAAATATTCATTGCTTTCCATAGCTGTTAGCATTTCCAGAGTAAAAGAAGATCATTCAATCAAAGGAAGGGCAGCCCAATGGATCAGGCACAGGTCAGCCTCCCAGAGAATGCAAGTCTGAAGTTATTGATGCCTTCAAGAAGGTATCATCCCCAAGTGGAGCCACTGTTAGCCACCTATAATATTTGTTATACCAAAAGGTGGCTAAGAATTTTTTGAGCCTCCAAGGAACAAAGTTTATCACTAAAAATTTTTGGCTCTTGAAGGCTCCTTGAAGGCCTCATGCCTCTGTCCAAAAACTTCATTACTATTTCCATTTTATACTCAGGAATCTGCTAAATTCCAAAGACAAAAAACTACTGCAAAAACCATCATTTTCCCCTTCTCCCACTCAAAACTAACCTTCATTTGCACCCCTTTCTTCCATAAAAATTCCTCTATTTTTATGAGTTTTTTTCGTCCATTCATAAAAAACTACTTTATAAGGTTTCAAAACCACTTTTTTTAACCTTACTCAAGCCTTCGAACCCCTTTAAAAACATTGAAAAAACCATAAAAAATCCATGTTTTTATTTTTACAGGCTTTAGCCCCTTGGGCTAAGTCCCAACCACTTCCCCACATAACCCTTACCCAAAACCAAGCGTTTAATGCCTTGGGGGCCGATCACATAATCGCAAATCACAAAATCACATGTTCTGTGTGAATGCCCCGATCACTCATCGCAAATATTTGTGATGCGATTGATCGCGTTGCAAATATTTGCGATGCGATTGATCGATCGCAATATCACAATCGCATGTTGTGTTTTTTTTCCGATCATCCATCGCAAATATTTGCAATGCGATTGATCGTGCCATCGCTCCGATCCGCCCATCGCACTTCCCTCCGATCGCGCTTGCTCCTCCGATCGCATCACAATTGTTCTTTCTCCCGATTGCGATTAACCCCACTCCCAATTTGCGTTTGCGATTCATTCTCCCGGGCCCATCGTACCATACCCCCGCCTGTTCATATAATAAAGGGTTTTCCCTTTGTAAATATGAAAATCGCTATATTTTTGTTTTTACAAAGGATTTCTCAATCGCATCGCAAGTTTTCGTGTTGATCACTCCGCTCTGCTCCATCTCCTGATTGCGATCCCCGCGACCCCATCTCCGTCGTCGACCTCACATAAGACCCAACAATCCTGATCTATCGCCCTCCGCCCTGGCCGGGTCCCACATCCAACGGCTACGCTCTTTCCCCACCTTCTAAGCAGTTTTACCCAAAAGATGCAGGATTTCTTAATTGTTTTATGTTTTACGTAGGTTTTAAAAGGTTTTCCATTATATAATGAAGGAAAGCCGAGGGCTGGGAAAGACGTTTCCTACGCCTTCAGGCTATTAAAGAAAACCATTCATAGGGTTGGATTCAATTTTTTATCAATGATTCATGAGCGTTGATAACATAAAGAGCCTTGTGCGGCCTGCACATCGACAAGACACTGTTGTATTCAAAAGAATAGTTAAAGAGTATAAGTTTGAAGACAAAGCACAGCAGAATGAAGATTGAAGACAGATTTTGGAATTACGGCTAAGAATTCTTATCAAAAGCCTAATTCCCAGAATTAAAACACAATTAAAGGAAATCATAAGCATTTAAAGGCAGGCAGCCCTGCACCGCCACATTTTGAGGCAAATTGATTCCTCAGCTACATAAACGCCACCTGTCGCCTCAAAGCATTCAAACAGAGGCTGAACTTATTGCAGAATCAAATATTTCGCCTCAGTACAGCCAGAGAGTTACTTCTGCAAGGAAATAAATGCAGAAATATCTACAGAGTTACTCCAAACATTACGATAGAGCCTCAAAGTCAAGTAAAGCTCCCACCGAGCTTTGATATTAATTTTAAAACAGTTCATACAGAGAACCACCTGTAAAATTCTTCATCGAGCCCCTCAAAAGGCCAAGAAGTCTTTAATCTGTATTAATTGCCTTAAAAGATCTTTTATCAGATCTCACCTCCTCATCCTCCTATAAATACTTCTGTAGAAGATGAGAACTCGTTGGTTGGTTGGTTGTTGTTGATTACAAGTTGTAATATTGAAACTCTTTCAAATAATACATAGTCTGTTGAAGTTGAAGAACAAATTGAAGTCATGGAAGTATTCGTCATGTTGTTGCATATTTGTCACTGAGAAGGCTCTATCATTGGATCCATGAGCTTGGCTGTTGGTGAAGTATTCTGAACTGTTTAATGTTTTTCCCCTGTTTTCATTATGTTCCATAACGTCTTACTACAGTAGGTTGAAAATTTTAGGCTAATAAATGACTCTTGGAAGCACCTTAGACCTTTCATCCTTCACTGTTTTATGTTTTCTTCTGCTGAAGTATTTTAGAGTCTTTAATCTCTCTCTTTAATCTTCATGCTTGTTTATTTCCTTAATAGTTCAAACAGTTGATTTCAGCATGATTTATGGTTCTCCTTGCTTGTCTGCTGCCACTTGAAAACTGTTATTGAAGTCTCCCTTTGAAGTTCTTTGCTTATAGTGAATCAAAGAGGTCTGTTTTGATCTTGCCCTTTGTCCTCACTTAAAAAGTTGGCTTAAAGGTCGTTATAATTATGATCATGGATGTTTTTAGGTGTTCCCTCTTCTATGACTACAATTATCAGTGAAACTTTTATGTTTTCTAAGTCATTTGAAATAAAATCTTTGAGGAAATAAGGTGTTCCCCAAATCTTAGATTTCATTTCAAAAGTTGTTTGAAATCATTATTTTCTTAAAGGTGTGATTTTTAGAATTCATGGTTAGCCCTGTCTATCAAAAAGCTCTTTATTGTTCAAATTATGTTTTCGAATTCCCTTTGTTGAGAATTAAAGCTCTCTTTCCAAATCATTAATGTTCATCTCACTCCAAAAACAAAAGGATCTGGTGGCCAAGTTAGATTTTCCCTTTGATATCCCATATCCATTGATGAGTTTGTTATGACCTTTTCTTGACTCCATTGCCCAATGAACCAGATATTTCTCTGTCCTATATATCTTTCCTAGATCTTTCATGTTCTGCTGTATCAATTCCATCCAACCAAACAAAAAAACAAACACCTGCACTTAATAACTAGTCTAAAATCAATACTCTAAGCACACGAGATAAACCTTTGCAAACAAATATTCGAGAGATCCCTCTCTGAGAACAGGAGGACTAGATCCTGGGACTCTAAAGATTGGTTCTGATGTTGCTTTGTCTTTTGATTTTCCAAACTATCAAAACACAGGACACCAACAGTGGGGAGTGCCAAAAGAGAAAAGGTAAGGAATAAGCGAAATAACAAAGTTTTACAGCAGTTTGGTAATGCGGCAAGGTTGGTGGGTCCCACCAATATCGCATCGGTGAATGGCTTAAGAGGTAAACGCTAAAAGTTGCGAGCTGCGAACTGCGGGAAAAAGTAAGTCAATTTGGTGGGTAGGGAAATAACACAGAGCAAGGTCGAGTACTCTGTTTTCTGATTTTGCATGGAACGCCTGCGGATTTTAAACCCAGGCTTTGTCCTTCCCTGCAAAAAAAAATTCAATGTAAGTGTGCCTGCTCCTAGTCTTTATTCATGGCAGTGGTTGGGGGTATTTCCAACACGAGAATGACTTGGAAGTTTTATTGATGATGCATCTCTCCAATAAATTGTCTAGGTTTCCAACTGTAATATCCACACTATTCAACTCATGCAAGAGGAACTTGAATAATGATGATGAACTCTTTCTCTGCATCTCCATAGTTTCCTTCAATTTTCGTTGCATCATGTTGGTCATACTGTTGATGTCCACGAGAGAAGGAAGACTGGTAGGACTGATCCTTTTCTTCCTTTTAAGAAATTCAGCACCAGGCATCAATGAGAGGGATGGTGTGTTGAAGGAAAGAGAAGTCACAAGTGCCGTGTAGACAAATATGGTAATGGCCTTCCCTTCCTTGATGGCTTCTTTGACTCTTGATCTGTCCATTGATGTTGCCGTTGTTGTTGTTGGGTTAAGGCTATCGTCCATTCACTTCAAAGTATACATGCATTTGGCTAACCTAGACTCCATGTCCTTGTTTTTCCTCAATTCATCCATGCATTTGTCAAGGGAATCTTTTTCCTTCACCACATGATTATTCACCCCCCTTGTTGTCCAACTTATTCCTTAACTGATCCGGGACATGTGCATATGCCACACATCCAAACACTCTCATGTGAGTGACAAATTTATTTGTTCCACTCCATGATTCTTCTAGAACTCTATTCATCACACTTTTCTTTGGACATCTATTTATGATATATGCTGCACAAGAGACAACTTCTGCCTAATACTCATTTGGAAAATGATTTTCCTTCAACATACTTTTTGCCATGTCCATGATGGTCATATTATTTCTTTTTGCTACACCATTTTGCTGATGTGTATACCTCGTGGTAAGCTTCTTGTGAATTCCATGCTCCCTGCAGGAACGTAGGAAGTCTTTGGAGATATATTCTCCACATCTATCAGTTATCAACACTTTTATGTAGTGTCCATTTTTCTTCTCAACAAGAGCTTTGTAGTGGTAGAACTGCTCAAACAATTCACTTTTCTATTTTAGGAAATAGACCCATGTCTTCCTTGTGTAATCATCTATAAATTCCAAAATATAGTGATTTCCACCTATTGAAGGCATTTGCATTGGTCCACATAAATATGAGTGGACAATCTCCAAAGGTGCCTTTGCCCTTATACTCTTTCCTACAGGAAATGATTCTCTCTGTTTTTTTCCCAAGAAGCAGCATTCACATAGGCTGTCTGGTTTCTCTATGAGTGGTAATCCCTTTACCATGCCTTTTCTATGCAACAAGTTCAAACCTCTAAAATTGAGATGTCCAAATCTCAAATGCCATAACCAGTTCTCATATTTCACTTCTTCTTGAAAGATTTCTTGTGTGACAGTTGCTACAACACATCCTTCCTTCACGTATGATCTCATATTGAGAGGAAACACTCTATTGCTTGTCATATGCACTTTTTCAATGAGATGTCAACTTGGAGGACTGTCCATGATTGTACACACATCATTTTTAAAAAATAGATTGTGGCCCTTTTGCATGAGTTTTCCAATTCTTAGAAGGTTACATTTGAAACGAGGGACATAATAGACATATGGCATGAACTTCTTCTCTCCCTTCTTTGTCGAAACATTTCCTCTCCCTTTTTCCATGACAAATACTTTGCTATCAGTCCCCAATGTCACTTTAGATTTTACACTTTCATCTAGATAGGAAAACATTGCTATGTTTCGAGTCATATGGTTACTACACCCTGAATCTAAGAACCATATATCTTCTTGTTTTTCTTGTGCTAATTTACAAGCTAAAAGAAAACTTCCTTGGTTCTGATTTTCTTTTGTAAAATTTACATTGCTTTACTACCCATGTCATTTTGATTCTTTCTACATTCATTTGCATAATGACCACACTTTTTGCAATAATGACATTGGACATGAGATTTATCATACCTTTGTCCTTGTGCTTGATTGTAGCTTGAGCATTGGCTTAGATTTTGATTGTTTCCCATTCCACTTGTGCTTGTAGGGCTACTTCTTCAACCTCTGTGTCGTCTTCTTTGTCTTCCTCAGTAGTTTGATCTTCCTCAACCTATTCCATGACCAAAAGACATTTGTCTCTTAAATGCATGCTCCAATGAAGAGTTTATTACTTTTTTCAGTCTGTGCTCATGAGACATCAGTGATTCATGAATCTCATCCACTAGAACCTATGAGAGATCCTTTGTCTCTTTTATGGCTACAACTATGGCATCAAACCTTGATGGTAGACTTCTTAAAACTTTCTCAACTATTCTCCTTTCTTCAAGTGTCTCTCCACGAGACCTGATTTGGGTAACCAACCCAATCACGTGTGTAAAGAATGAGTCTATGTTATCAGACTCTTTAATACAAAGAGTTTCAAAATTTCTTCTCAGCATTTGAAGTTTTGTTGTCTTCACCTTTTCCATGTCTTGATAAGTTGTCTAGAGGGTATCCCAGGCCTCCTTGGACTTTGTTGCTGCAACAAGCCTTGGGAAAATAATATCATGTACTGCTTGGAAAATATAGAAGAGGGATTTGAAGTCCTTCTTCTTATTGTCTCTCAACAAATCTCTTTCTGCTTGTGTCAAAGCATTATATGTTGTTGCATCTGTTGGTTCTTGGAAACCATTTTCCACCAGCTCCTAAATATCTTGTGAAGCAAACTAGGCCTTCATTGTGATGGCCCAATAATCATAATTCTTCCCACTGAACTTTGAGAGTTGGGGATTAGTCAGGCTTGTGCCTGATGCTGCCATCTTGACTGTGTAAAAAAAACCTTCTCACTGTTGGAGAATTCACTTCTCAAAACAACCATTGAGCTTCTTCAGTAAAGAGCGAGCTTGTTCTTTCACTAAGAGCCTAGACCTGCTCTGATACCATGTTGGAAATGGGAAATAAAACAATATATGGATGTGTTTCTCCCACAACACATAGAATGCAATATGTGGAAAATAAAAATTACACAGATAGACAGAGTGAAAACAGGAGAGGAAAACTTTTCTTCATTCATTCATCTCACTAAACATATGAAATTATATTATACTTAATAAAAAATGGTGGAGCCTGAAGATTTAATCCAATTCATTTCATAAATGGATGGGTAACAACCAAACGTCCTTCGACTCTGATCTTCTATTCCTACACAAAAACAACGTACAAAAAACAAAAGGCTGGACCTAAAATTTTATGGGTTTCGACTTTGAAACTAGATCGCATCTGTGCTATTCATCGCAAATCACATTTCGGTGATCATAACTTTTAATTGGGCATGATACGAGAAAACATAAATCCTTGTGATTGCAATATGCAATAGCACAATTGCATCGCAATTTAAATATTTTAGTTTGCGGGCGTTATCCTCGTGAGATTGCAATATGCGATATATGATTGCATCGCATCGCAACTTAAATAAGTTGCGAAGTACTTGTACGCTAAAATCCTGAGCTTGCAATGTGCAATTTGCGGGAGCATCACATCACAAATAAAATAACTTGTGGAGCGCTAAAGGTAAGTCCTAAAACGTAGGAAGTGCGAAATTGCAGACTGTAAAAAGGTAAATGGAAAACATGCAAAGTGCGATGTTTACAATTTTCTATGTGTGATGACGTTGCCGCATGACAACTTCACAAGGTTTCGGTGCAGGGTTTAAAATTTAAACATTAAGATATGCGAAGTGCGGTATGCGATCAGTTAAGCAGCAAAGAGTGAAAAAGGAGAAAAGGTAAGGAATAAGCGAAATAAAAAAGGTTTGCAGTGGTTTGGTAATGCAGCAAGGATGGTGGGTCCCACCGATATCACATCGACAGAAACTTGGCTTAAGAGGTAAACGCTAAAAGTTGCGGGTTGTGAACTGCAAGAAAAAGGTAATTCAATGCGGTGGGTAAGGAAATAATGCAAATTATGGCCAGGTACTCTGTTTTCCGATTTTGCATGGAATTCCTGCGTATTTGAAACCTGGGTTTTTTCCTTTCATGCAACAAAAAATTTAGTGACGTAAGCGTCACTGCGCCCAGTGTTTATTCATCGCAGTGGTTGGGAGTATTTCCAACTAGAGGATGACCTGGACGTTTTATTGATGATGCATCTCTCTAGTAAATTGTCAAGGTTTCCAATTGTAATATGCACGTTGTTCAACTCATGCAAGAGGAAATATTTTCTTGTAGGCCTAGTAACCGTTTATTCATACTCGAGCTGAGGCGATGGCCCATGAACCCTGAGAATCTAGGGTTTCTGTGAGACTCTGCAATGGAGGACTCCGTCCTAACCTGCCTTCTGACTACCAATACTGTGCGCCTGAACGATAGCCTATCACTGCAACGGACTCCTTATAATGGCATCCCCATCGAAGGGGTTTCAACACCTCCCCCACCAAGTTCCAACGCGAATCTGGCTTATGAAATAGCTATGGCTTCTATTCCTGTTCAGCCTAACAATGCAGATATGCAAGACATCCCGGCGGTGTAGGAATCAAAAAAAGAGTCACAAGATACGGCAGAAAAGCCCCGTGATGCACAGGTAGACACTGCAGTGAACAAGGAAATACCCAAAGCGACATCTTCAACATGCAAGCCCATAGCAGCAGAGCGACCCAAAATAGAACTACCGAGTCATAAGATAAATGGAAAAATCCAATTTATGAAGGACCATGCCCTCATAGGAAAATTTATTGACTTTTGGCCAACTGAAAAAGATCTGCAGGGTTGGATAGTAGCAAAATGGAAACCTAAAGGAAATGTTACCCTATAGCTAGGCCCAAAAGGGTTCTTCACGGCAGTCTTCAACTGTATAGAAGACCAAAATAGAGTCTTAGACAATAGTCCTTACTTTTTTAACTCAGCTGGTCTGTACTTACGGGATTGGGTTGAAAGATTTAACCCAGACAAGGAGGACTTTATTTGGGCATCTGTGTGGATCTGGATGTACTCTCTTCCGTTGGAATACTAGGATGAAGAATCATTGAAAGACATCGAAAGTGGCCTGGGCGAGTTCATAAAGATTGCTGAAGAAACAAAACTCCTAATATATACCTCATATGCTCGCATATGTGTCTATATGCACCTAGACCAAGCTCTCTCGGACTCGGTAAGTCTTTATCATGATGATTTTGAATGGATTCTACCTTTAGACTAT
Source organism: Pinus albicaulis (assembly GCA_034641835.2). Classification (NCBI taxonomy): domain Eukaryota; kingdom Viridiplantae; phylum Streptophyta; class Pinopsida; order Pinales; family Pinaceae; genus Pinus; species Pinus albicaulis. The sequence continues at coordinate 843,429,543 of CM076570.1, forward strand.
GAACATGTACCTTTCAGATGTCGAAAATGTCATTTACATGGACATCTATTCCGTGATTGCCCTTTAAATGCTCAGCCCAAGAATACTGATGTCTCATACATTCCTGACTCTGAAAGATTTACCAAAGTTACGAATCAAAAAAAGAATCATAAAAATCCTGCCTCTGGAAAAAATATTATCCAAGATAACTCCTCCATGCCTTCCACCAGCAATAGCTTTGATGTTCTAGCCAAGGAAAATGCGCAATACCCTGAACCACACAAGCAAGATGCATCTCCCACAAAGCCATCCCAAAGCTCCCCACCCTCTGACTCAATCCTGATTCTCTTGCCATTAAATGACAACCATAACCCACAAGCAACACTTCTTAAGGATCCCGATTAGAAAACGAATGGAATAGATATCGATTGCTTTCTTCAACATCCTTTTCACTCAAATGACTCCATGGAAGGAAGAAGTCAGGCCCAAAATATGGAAGAGGAACTGGAAAGTATCGACTTAAGAGGCCTAGATATTTTTAGTCTTGAGAAACCCTGTAGAAAGAAAGAATTTGATAAAATTCTAGAAAACTAGGTATCCAACCTGGAGGTTATCATGTCTAGAGCATATCAGCAGTGAAAACTAGGAATGCAACCAGGTAGTCAATGGGATGGAGCACAAATTCCCAAAGATTCCAAAAAGTGCGGTAGAAAGATAGATATGCAAAGAACCATCATCATCGGTCAGATCCTGGTGGAGTCAGGAAGATATTCCAAGTTGAAAAAGTACTACAAACCCCTCCCTAATAGTGAATCATGAAGCTCACTTCATGGAATTTAAGAGGGCTAAACAACCCCGGAAAACACAGAATGATCAAAAACATGATAAAGTAGGAGCAACCTCAATTTGTTTTCATGCAAAAAACAAAATGTAACAGTACTACACTTGGTAACATTCTCTCGAAAGCATGGCCAGGATGTCACTCAGTTGTAGTGGACACCTTAGGAGCTTCAGGAGGGTTAGTGATAGCGTGGAATACGCAAGCTATCTTGCTCACAGATTTTCATGCATCTCATCATATCATTCAAGCCATATTCCACATTATAGGAACTAATATTCATGGACATCTTACCAATGTCTATTTTCCTCAGGACGTTGGCAGTAAGATCGCACTGCTCGACACTATAGTAGAGCTCAACTATAGTAGACTCCATCCTCTCTGGATCGCAGGCGGCGACTTCAACATGATAACCAGACTTGAAGAAAAGAAAGGGGGAAGAGACAATCTAGAGAACGAAAGTGGCCACTTAAAGGATTTTATACAAAAGAATTGGTTAATTGATATGCAGTTCAACAATGGAATCTATACTTGGAGTAATAGCAGAGCAGGAAAGCAGCAAATAGCTTCCAAATTAGACAGCTTCCTAATTTCTGATAACGCCATACATCTAAGAGGGGATATTTCTGCCTCAATCCTACCCCTCTCTGGATCAGATCATTCGCCTATATCTCTTCAATGGAAAAGGCCAGGCAATTCTACTCTACGACCATTCTGTTTCGAAGCTTTTTGGATCACTCATCCAAATTTCAACGATTTGGTCAGATCAATTAGACGGGCTTCACTCCCCCAGAAGGATAAAAAATGTTTCAATTCCAACAGAGGCTCAAACATATTAAACTGCACATTAAAAAGTGGAATCACTCCACTTTTGGAAACATCTTTCAGGCACAGAATGCTCTAAACCAAGAAATGATGGCTCACCAGCAAAAAATCATTAATGAAGGAAGAACAGAGGAGACAATGGAACAAGAATAACAGATTCAAAATCAATTGGATGAAAGAAAAAAGCAGGAGGAAATCCTCTGGAAGAAAAAATCCAAAGTCAGATGGCTAAAAGAGGGTGAGTGTAATACAAAATTCTTTCGCAAAACTACTATACAAAATCCAGAATCATCAAGGGGAAAGGGTTGAAGATCATGAAAAAATTGAAACGGAGCTCATCAATCATTTCCAGAATGTTCACTAGGAGACCCAAATCAATAGATAGCTAGCAATAGAAAGAATTATTCAACATATACTGAGAATCATCACGGAGGAACATAATCAATTGCTCCTTAGCCCAGTTACTCTCCAGGAAATTGAATTAGTGATGAAACAACTCAAGGAAGGTAAAGCTCCAGGGGCGGATGGTTTCACAACCACCTTCTTTCACACTTTCTGGGACCTTATCATAGAGGAAGTCTGGTAGGTGGTGGAAGAATCAAGGACTCTTCATTGGCTGCTTCCATCTTTAAATGTGACTTTTATCGCTCTCATTCCTAAAGAAGAGCACTCAATCACACTGGAAATATTCTGACCAATTGCCTTATGTAATGTCATTTATAAAGTCATATCCAAAGTCATAGCTTCAAGGCTGAAAACGCTTCTTCCCTTGCTCATATCGCCAGAACAATCAGGATACATGGAAGGCAAGCAAATTCTGGATGGTATAATCCTCACTCATGAGGTTATACACTCTCTCAAGCATTCCAAAAAGGCAGGTATGATTCTTAAAATAGACCTATCTAAAGCTTTTGACAAGTTGAGTTGGAATTATATTCAAAAAATGCTCTCAGCCTATCGCTTCTCTCCCCCTTGGGTCCGTTGGGTAATGAGTCTTGTTTCTTTCACTTTATTCTCCATCCTAATCAATGGCATTCCCTCTCGACCATTCAATCCCTCTCGAGGTATCAGGCAAGGTGACCCCCTCTCGCCTTTTCTTTTTGTGTTAATGGCTGAAGGATTAGGACGTCTTATTAAGAATGCTCTCCATTCATAGAAAATTAGAGGTATTTCCATTCATAATTCCCCTGCTATCACCCACCAACAATTTGTGGATGATAATATGTTATTTGGGCATCCCTCTGTGCAAGAAGCATCAAACTTCAAATCGCTACTTGACGATTTCTTTGAGGCTTCTGGGGCCAGCATCAACATAGCTAAATCCAAAATATTCTTCTTTCATACTCCATCCTTGACTCAATCTGCTATAGCACGCATTCTTGGTTTCTCCATAGCTTCTCTACCTTCTAAATATCTGGGTGCACCCCTAACTGTCTCAGCTATTAAACATGCTTCTTTGAAATTGCTATTGGAAAAACTGGAAGCCTGTCTATCTTCATGGACTTACCGAGCTCTTAATATGGCTAGTAGGCTGGTGCTAGTCAAAGCAGTACTACAATCAATGCCTCTCTATATTTTCTCAGTCTTGGCTGCACCAAAGTGGGTACTCAAGAAAATAAAAAATCTGCAACGCAATTTTCTTTGGGGGACCACAGGACAAAATCGCAAGTGGGCATTGGTCAAATGGATGACTATTTGTAGATCCAAGGAGAACGGTGGCATCGGATTAAGAGATCCCCATCACAGTAATGCAGTCATGGGAGCTAGAATTTGGTGGCAATGGCTCTTAGCTCCATACACGCCTTGGGCAGTTATTTGGACTGCCAAATATGCAAATCATAGACCACCTGATGATCTAATTAGATTCACACCTACAGAAAAGGGTTCTTTTATTTGGAATGTGGCCAGACAACACTTTCATTTGATTCAACAACATAGTTTCTGGGAAATCAGATATGGCAACACAACTCAGTTTTGGATGGACTCATGGCAACAACAACCAAGGCTATGTAATATCTATAGACCTCCACAAAGTTAGAAATGGGAAGAGCAACAGATGGAAATGATCAAGCAACAATGGACTCAAACCTTAGATCAAGGATACAAACAATGGCGCCCAGTAGCACAACTGATCAGAAATGGAACAGAGAAAATCCACACTTCCACAGATACCGAACTCCAGAATCGCAAAATTAGATTCTCTGACAAAAAGGTCATTCTGAGGTGGGGCTACACTCCAAGAAGAATATTCACTACCAAGGAGGAATATAAAATCTTATGCACTGATCCAACTCTCATCGACCCTCTATGGAACAAAATATGGTCTCCTAGAATCTGGCCCAAGGTTTCCATGTTCCTTTGGCTGCTTGGACATCAGCGAATCCTCACATGGGATAACCTAAGGAAAAGAAATTTTCATGGACCCTCCAGATGCCCCAACTGCATTCAACAGGAAGAAACCATACAACATCTCCTGGACAACTGTTCTCTTGCCAACCAACTTTGGGAGAAACCCAACTTTCGATGTCAAAGAATATGCAAAGTTTCAGGGGATCTAATCAATACAATCTGCAATTGGAAGCAGGATCCATACAAAAGCAAGCTACTTAACCAACTATGGCAAATAATACTAGTTCTTATTCTTTGGACAATTTGGAATGAAAGAAATCAACGCATTTTCAAGAATCAGAGCACACCTCTAGAAACCATTTGGAGAAACCTATGTGTTAATCTTTAGGAGACCTTGGCTCTACAAACCTAGCATGAAGAAGATTTTCCTACACTCCCACAAGAGCAGACTATATGGGAGAATTGGAATCTTCAAATTCCCTATATACAGAAAGATCCAGGAAAATCTCCCAATTCTACTACAACGATAAGTAAATGGATGCCCCCTCCTCAAGGAACTTTCAAACTCAACTTTGACGGGGCTTCCAAGGGCAATCCAGGCAGGGTAGGTTATGGAGGCATCTTCAGGGATCACAAAGCAAACCACTCTTGTTATTTCTAGGCAACATAGGATGGGACTCGAATAACTCAGCTGAGTTAGAAGGCTTATGGCAGGGTCTTTCTTTATCCCATAAATATGGATTTCATCCTTTGGAGATTGAATGAGATTCATAAATTCTCATAAATATGGAAAATCAAATTCTCCAAGGAGCCCATGCAAGCAAAGTAGTCATAAGTTGGAGACTAGCAGCCCGATTGGAGCTAATAGAACAATGGCTTAGCACCAACAGAGCGCTCATCTTCAAACATGTCAACAGGAATGGAAACAAGGTAGTCGAGCTCTTGGCTAATCTGGGAGTAGATAGTGAGCATACTCTTCTTGTTGGATCGCTAGACATTTTACATTGTAGCACCCAAATACAGGAATGCAACACTTTGGTACAGAATGATGCAGAACTCCCAGATGTGGGTGTCAAGCTTGTGGATTAATTTGATGGGAAATTGGGTTGGAAAGTGGTTGGGACACTTGGCCACCCACGCCACTGCCATGCGTGAACTCCTTCAACTCTTTTCTATCATCAAGGTTGCATTAAAGCCGAACGAAGATCGAGAACCAACCATCATTCTCACCTGCACCTCTGTAAGGATTTCTCTGCTATAGCTCACAAATCACATTTATGGGTTAATTAAGCTGGGTGTTCATCGAGGTAAATACGCCCTGGTTATTAAGATGGAAGACGGTAGAGGTAATTCATTTGCTTCTCCCCCGTTGCAGAGATTCTGCTCCCCTAACGCTGTGAGACCGTGCTTTCACACTGCAACGGGAAGACGGTGTCTTATTTCATGCTGCATTGAGCTGGGCAATGGGATTCATTTATCTCTAAACAGCCTCTGCAATTTGAACATTGCTACCTTTGACCTCCTCATCAATCCGTTCACCTCTCGCTCTGCTTCCCCGCATCCTCGTTTCCCTAACTCTGAGTAAGACACCATGCTAAGACTGCGCCACCGCATGTGTTGTAGAAGAGTCAGCGCTAGAAGCTGCCCTCAACTCGCCCCCTCCTCATCCCATTCTGAATCCTCATCTCCCTCCTCTGAATATTTTGCGGGTAGGTACCCGAACACTAGAAGTGGAAGGGGGAAATCCCACTCTGCCAGTTTTAGGATGGCCTCTTCCGCCCCTGTTACTCCAGCTTCCCTCACTTCCAATCAGCCTCAGACTACTCAGTTCTACTTCAATTGCACTATGAATCACCCCTGAATCATAGCAACCATCTCGGTTTCATTTAGGGAGGAACCTAAGTTGGCTAAAGCAAGCACACATTTCGGCGGGAAGGCAACTGAGTCGGCTCAGGACATGGCAGCGAAGAAACTGTAGGAGGAAATTCACAAAGCGAAATCTTCAATTGATGAGGAAAAGGATTCCTACATGTCTGAGCACTCGAAGCATAGCGCAGCCTCTCATGAGGACAATCCAAATGATGAAGACGACATGGAGGCCTACAGGTGCCTCATTACTGAAGAACCTCCTCCTCATCATGCAATTTAGTCATTTTAAATGTTGTTGGTTTTTGCTTTTTGAGGCCCAACTCTATGGGATAAATCTTGAGTTTTTTGCAATATTTTCAAGTAGTTTTTATCTGAAAGTCTATAAACTATGTAAGGAATTGTGGAATACAAGGCTGATACCCCTGCGTGTGCAACGCATTCGCACAATGTATGGACTAGTTTTCCCTAGTGGGCAGTCAATTATTAGTTTTTTTGCTGAACATGCCACATTTTTTTAGCAAAGCTAAGGCTTCGGCCACAATGTATATTACTCTTTCTCTATAATAGAATTAAACTAATTTAGAAAAAAAAACTCATGCAAGAGGAACCTGAATAATGATGACGAACTCTTTCTCTGCATCCCCATAGTTTCCTTCAATTTTTGTTCCATCATGTTGGTCATGTTATTGATGTCCATGAGAGAAGGAAGACTGGTAGGATTGATCCTTTTCTTCCTTTTAAGAAAGTCGACACGAGGCATCAATGAGCGGGATGGTGTGTTGAAGGAAAGAGAAGCCACAAGTGCTGTGCAGACAAATATGGTAATGGCCTTCGCTTCCTCGATGGCTTCTTTGACGCCCGATCTATCCATTGATGTTGTCGTTGCTGTTGTTGGGTGAAGGCTATCGCCCATTCGCTTCAAAGTAGAGATGCATTTTGCTAACCTAGACTCCATGTCCTTGTTTTTCTTCAATTCATCCATGCATTTGTCAATGGAATCTTTTTCTTTCACCACTTGATTATTCATCTGGGCATGGGAGTGAAGTAAGCCATGAAGGGTGATCTGTACTAACATGTTGTGTTTATTTCTGACATGCACTCTCTCAACAAATTGCACACATAAAGCAGATTGACCAGGTCCTCCATATGCCGGCTCAACCATTTTCCATCTACATTACTATCTATCAGCATGATCTGCAGGTGCAAGTCCTTCAAACTGGAATAGATAAAAAGCACGACATCCAGCGCTTTCGCAAGCCAAGATGTGGAAATATTGTATGACTATGGCTGCTGATATTGCTGTTGTATGAGTATCTCTAGCTTAGCTTGAAGTTGGCACTAAAAATCAACCATGATCAAGTGCACTCTGGAAGTTGGCATGCTCCTTGTCCTCTTATGCTTGCCATAGCTATGAACAGCAAAAGGCATGAATGTGTGAAAAGCCGCTCCAAGATAAATGAAGGAAGAACTCATGATTGCAATCAATGCTCGACCACTTAATTTCCTCTGTCTCAGAATCAGGGTCTGTTGCTTATCTCTCTCAATGTAAGTGCACTTGTAGTTTGTTACCTCTCAGAACAGACAGGTAAGGTGCATATTAATACAACTCACTTTACACATCTGTCTCGATCAGTGAGCACAAGAATCGCTACCAACACATGGTGGACAGATGTTGGAATTTCTTAGAATTCCAGAACAATACAGAGAGAGTAATACTCTCATTCTAACATAGAGAAATTACAAAAAAATTGCTTCACTGGTAGAAAGAGTTTGCAAACCAAAAAAATGTTTTTTTTCTATTCCTTTAAAAATCTATTACAAAAATTTGAACTTCCTCCTCAGAGGGATTACAAAATGGATTGCTACACCAACACAGTGCCAAAACTAACTCTTTGTCTTACCAAAAACTTCGCATAAAAACAGTGCTCTGCAAAACTCTGTATATCTTTTACAATACACTGCTGTGCAATTACATAATACATTGTTGTGTATGTTTTTTTTTATATTACATTAGCCTCATGGGCTCTTTTTCATATAGCACAGCGCATATATTAACCAACATAACAAAAGGACTTTAAAACAAAACTATAACATATATTATATACATATTATAACTTTAATGTTTATAATATATATATATATATATATATATATATATATATATATATATATATATATAATGTTCGCATACATATGAATAAGGTCAACATGACTTATCATTGTGCGATAAACAATAAAACATATAACAAGACTTCAATAAACCATAACAAAACACAATACAAAAACTTTCGTACGTGGTGGACCTGTCGTAATTCAAAACTATTAAACCGAATTACAAACAAAATCGCGTTACAAAAACTGAGGATGACGTCGGCCTAGTTTGTGATGCGAAAAATCTATCAACCGGCGTTTATAATATCTTCGGGTCTGAAAATGGGCTTTGCGTACGGGCCCAAAATAAATCCTGAAAACTTTATCCATTGGAAATTATGACAACTTCGGGTCTGAATCTGTGGACCGCGGACCGGCTCAAAAAAAATTCGATCCAATAAGATCACTCCAGGTGTCCTCCTCTTTCATCCATTTGAAAAACTGGCGCGAATAAAACCAAACGACTCTGTTTTCATTATACAAGGGCTGTACATTTTAAATGTTGAATTTGACTGTTCACCGAAATAGCAAGCGGCTAGAGGCAGAGTTTGCTGAAATAGATTTAGAAAGTGGCGTTTGGTGCAGAGCAGTTAAAGTTAACACTTCAACACTCCCCCTTAAGTTCAACTGCTGGGTTATCTGTCATACCCATGCATTTCCTCAAACATTCAAAGCTTTTTTGCCCCAATGGCTTTGTCAGTATATCTGCAAATTGCTCCTGAGTCCTGCAATGTTTTAAAATAATTTCTCCATTGTTCACTAGCTCCCTGATGTAGTGAAACTTAGCATCTATGTGCTTTTTCCTTTTGTGAAACAAAAAATTTTTAGAAAATGCTATGACTGAGCTATTGTCACAATAAATCACTGTGCCTTTACCCTGTTCTTGACATAAAATTCTCAACATCCTCCTCATCCATACTGTTTGACATGCTGCTGTTGTAGCTGCCACATACTCTGTCTCTGCTGTAGATAATGCTACAATAGGTTGTTTCTTAGAAGCCCATGAAATGGCTCCTGAACCCATGTAAAAAACATAACCAGAAGTACTTTTCCAGTCATCTACACTTCCAGCCCAATCACTATCAGTGTATCCAATTAATTCTGAATTCTCTGAAGTAGTATATAAAATTCCATACCTTTTAGTTCCTTTAACATACCTCAGAATTATTTTTGCTGCTTGCCAATGTGCTTTTTTTGGCCTCTCCATAAATATGGAAATTAAACTAACAACATGCATAATATCTGGCTTAGTTTCAGTCAAAACCATGAGGCTGCCAACTATGCTCTTGTACAAACTAGGATCAAAATCCTTGCTGTTGTCCTCTTTGCTGAGTTTCAATCCCATCACTGTGGGAGTAATTGCTGCCTTGCAATCCTGCATGTTGAATCTCTCCAAAAATTCATTAACATACTTAGATTGAGAAATAAAAATCTTATTGTCATTTTGCTCTACTTCTATTCCTAAGAAGTATTTCAACAAGCCCATATCAGTCATCTCAAATTCATCTTTCATGACCTTCTTAAAATTTTCAATAAGGTAATCATCATTACCTGTGAATATCACATCATCAACATATAAGACAACAATCAGCATCTTACCATCTTTCTCCTTGATGTATAAGGTGGGTACTCTCTCACATTTTTCAAAACCATTTTCCAGTAGATAGGAATCTATCCTATTGTACCATGCTCTTGGTGCTTGTTTCAACCCATAAAGAGCTTTCTTCAATCTGCACACTTTGTGCTCTTGGCCGTTCTTCTCATAGCCTAAAGGTTGTTCAACATAAACCTCTTCCATTAACACTCCATTTAGGAATGATGATTTCACATCCATTTGGTAAACTTTGCACTTGTTTTGTGCTACAATAGACAACACTCTTCTCATGGTTTCCATTCTTGCAACTGGTGCGAAAGGTTCCTCATAATCTCTCCCATGCTGTTGCTTATAACCTTTGACAACAAGTCTGTCCTTGTGTCTTTCAATCTTACCTTCAGCATTACTCTTGGTCTTGCAGACCCATTTAACTCTAATTAATTCTTTACCTTTTGGGAGTTCAACTAAATCCCATGTCTTGTTTCTCTCTATGGCATTAATCTCTTAATCCATATCATCTATCTATTTATTATCTTTAATAGCTTCTTCAAAATGAATAGAATCATCAACATGAAAATATAAAGCAAATAAAGAGTTCATACCTTTATTTGATGCCTCTTGCTCATAAATTTCATTTAAATTTCTAAACTTTGTTCCTCTTTCATTTGGTGTACAAGTGCTTAAAGAAGCACTCGAATCTGGTCCTTGTGGTGTGCTTGGAGAAGCACTCTCATTTCTTCTCAAGGGTGTTCTTACTCCAGCTTGTGGTGTCCCTTGCTATCCTTGTGTTGGTGCTACTATTGAGGGATGTATTTTAGCCATCTCTTCCTCATTTTCATCATGAGACAAACAGTTCTTTACATTGACTGTTTTCTCAATGCTTCCACCCCAAGCTTCTTCCTCAAAGAACTGAATATCTCTGCTCACAATAAATTTCTTGGTGGATGGGTTATACAACCTATAAGCTTTGGATTCCTCATTGTATCTAATAAAAATAAATTTCTCCCCCTTGCTATCCAACTTCTTCCTTAGTTGATCTGGAATGTGTGCATAAGCCACACAACCAAAAAATTTCATGTGGTGACTCCTTGTTTTATCCCACTCCATGCTTCTTCCGGAACTCTGTTCATTACTTCTTTTTTTGGGCATATATTCAAAATATACGTTGTACAGTGTACAGCTTCAGCCCAATAATCATTTGGCAAATGTTTTTCCTTTAGCATACTCCTTACCATATCCATGATTGTCCTATTTTTCCTTTCGGCAACTCCATTTTGTTGCGGAGTGTACCTTGCTGTAAATTGCTTGTGTATGCCATTTTCTCTGCAAAAACACAGAAATTATTTAGAGATGTACTCACCTCCTCTATCAGTCCTAAGGACTTTGATATGCTGCCCACTTTGGTTCTCCACAAGTGCTTTAAAATTGCAAAATTTTTCAAACACTTCACTTTTATTTTTCAAAAAATAAACCCAAGTTTTTCTTGTAAAATCATCAATAAAAGTTAACATATAGTGGCTATTTGCAAGTGATGGTGTTTGCATTGGTCCACATAAATCTGAGTGGACAATTTCTAAGGGTGTTTTTACCCTTATGCTTTTTCCGGATGGAAAAATTTCTCTGTGTTGTTTACCCAAGATACAACCTTCACATAGGCTATCCAGTTTCTCAATCAATGGTAATCCTCTTATAATTCCTTTCCTATGTAACAAATTAAGACCTCCAAAGTTGAGATGTCCAAATCTCAAGTGCCATAACCAATTCTCGTCATTTTCTTCTCTTTGGAAAGCCTCTTATGTCACTGCTGCCATTTCTTCTCCATTCTTCAAATCTATCCTCATCCTGAGAGGGAACATTCTGTTCCTTGTCATCCTTATTTCAGCAATACATTGTTTGCTTGGAGGTTTATCCATGATGGTGCATACATCATCTTCAAACAAAACATTGTAGCCCTTTTGAATGAGCTGCTCAATGCTTAACAAATTACATTTCATACCTGGTACTCTTCTTTTCTCCCTTCTTTGTCAAGAAATTTACTATGCCTTTTCCTGTGACAGAAATCTTACTATCTGTTCCCAATGTGACTTGAGACTTCACATTTTCATCTAACATAGAAAACATAACAATGTTTCCTGTCATATGGTTGCTACACCTGAATCTAGAAACCATAAATCTTCACTCTTTTCCTCATCCATATTACATGCTAAAAACAATTTATCTTGGCTGATATTTTCTCTAGTGAAATTTGCACTGGGTCTATTACCTATATCATTATGCTTCTTCCTACATTCATTTGCATAATGCCCATATTTTTTACAGTAATGACACTGGACATTGGATTTTTCATACCTTTGTCCATGAGCATGTTGTTGTCCACCTTGCTGGCTGCTGCTTTGGCCTTGGTTCTGATTTTGATTGCTGCCCCTTCCTTGAGCATTTGCTGGGTTGTTTCTTCCTCCTTTGTTTTGGCTTCTGCCTCTTCCTCTCTTGTTTCCTCTTCCTTGACCTCTTCCTCTTCCAAAGGAAATTTGGGTCTTGAAGGCATGTTCCAAGGATGAGTTTCCATTTCTACCCAATCTCTGTTCATGTGTCATTAGTGATGCATGAAGCTTATCAACTAAAAAGTTTGAGAGAGCTTTTGTCTCTTCTATGGTGGTGACTATAACATCAAACCTTGAGGGTAAGCTCCTCAAAACTTTCTCCACAATCCTTCTTTCTTCAAGTGTCTCTCCATGAGACCTTATCTGTGTGACCATTCCAATCACATGTGTGAAGAATGAGTCTATGTTATCAGACTCCTTCATGTAGAGAGTTTCAAAATCTCTCCTCAACAATTGTAGTTTTGCTGTCTTCACTTTCTCCATGCCTTGATAGGCTATCTTGAGAGTTTCCCATGCTTCCTTGGATCTCTTAGCTATTGCGATTCTTGGAAACACACTCTCATGTACTACTTGATAGAGATAGAAGAGGGCTTTAAAGTCCTTCTTCTTATTGCTTTTCAACAAGTCCTTCTCTGCCATGTGTTAAGGCATTAAACTCATTTTCATCTACTGGTTCTTCAAAACCATCCTCAACAAGTTCCCATAAGTCTTGAGAGGCAAACAGGGCTCTCATGGTGATTGCCCAGTAATCATAGTTCTTCCCATTGAATTGTGAGAGCTGAGCATTACCAATACTCATGCTTGTGCTAGCTCCTACCATGCCTAGCACTCTGAACAATGCTTTAAATCTTGACTGTGAATTTTTAAAATAAACTAACTATCTTCAAACAGTAACACAAAAAAATGTCTTGAGAATACCTTGGATTCTTTTTCACTAAGCCTTCACTCTGCTGGAGAAGTTGCTGCAACAAAAAATCCTTCCTTCAGCTTCTTTGACACCTTCAAAGAACCTGGACTAGCTCTCTGCACCAAACGCCGCTTTCTAAATCTATTTCAGCAAACTTTGCCTCCGGTCGCTTGCTATTTTCAGTGAACATTCAAATTCAAAATTTAAAATGTTACAGTCCTTGTACAATGAAAATAGAGTCCTTTGGTTTTATTCGCGTCGGTTTTTCAAACGACCGAAAGAGGAGGACACTTGGAGCGATCTTATTGGATCGCATTTTTTTTGAGCTCGTCCGCGGTCCTCAGATCCGGACCCGAAGTTGTCATAAGTTCCAATGGATAAATTTTTCGGGTTTTATTTTGGGCCCGTACGCAAAGCCCATTTTTGGACCCGAAGATATCATAAACGTCGGTTGATAGATTTTTCGCATCACAAACTGGGCCGACGTCATCCTCAGTTTTTGTAACGCAATTTTGTTTGCAATTATGTTTAATAGTTTTGAATTCCAGCGGATCCACCACATACGAAAGTTTTTGTATTGTGTTTCATTATGGTTTGTTGAAGTCTTGTTATATGTTTTATTGTTTATCGCGCAATGATAAGTCATGTTGACCTTATTCATATGCATGCGAACATTATATATATCTATATATATTATAAACATTAAAGTTATAATATATATATATATATAATATATGTTATAATTTTGTTTTAAGGTCATTTTGTTATGTTGGTTAATATATGCACTGTGCTATATGAAAAAGATCCCATGAGGCTAATGTAATATAAAAAAAAAAAACACAAACAACAGTGTATTATGTAATTGCACAGCAGTTTGTAAAGAAAAACATACACACAACAGTGTATTGTAAAAGATATACAGAGTTTTACAGAGTTTTGCAGAGCACTGTTTTTGTGCGAAGCTTTTGGTAAGTCAGAGAATTAGTTCTGGCACTGTGTTGGTGTAGCAGTCCATTTTGTAATCTCTCTGAGGAGGAAGTTCAAATTTTTGTAATAGATTTTTAAAGGAATAGAAAAAAGCATTTGTTTGATTTGCAAACTCTGTCTATCAGTGAAGCAAATTTTTTTTAATGTCTCTGTGTTAGAAGGAGAGTATTACTCTCTCTGTATTGTTCTAGTATTCTCAAAAATTCCAACCACAAAAAGAATAGTGGAGAGAATCTGTGATATCACTAATGTAATTTAAGGCTTAAGCCAACCGTGTGTGTTCTTTGCATATGGAGCCTGTGTCTCCATTCGCGGCAACATGCGTAGACGGGAATTTTATATATGATGTGAAAGCCTCATCAGCTATCGCTTCCAGCGACATAAATCAAGTAAAATTTAAGCAACGCTGCACATGGAGGGTATGGCAACAGCAAAATAATTCAGTTTGTTTCATTTATGATATTCCCACTTAATAATTCGTTGGCAATGTGCATCATCCAATGTAACTTCTTGGCCAGAAGACAAGGTAACGAAAAGGAAAAGAAGCAATTGGTTGGTCGCTGAGGGAGGAAACAGAAGGAAGCAAAACAATAATTGGAACCAAAGGAAGAAGAAATAATAATATTACACTCTGCATCTCTGGTTCAGTGTTATGATTAAGGAGCGCACGAGGTTACCATGAGGTAGGATGACGTCGCCCGTCTCCTTCTGGGACATCCATAGTATCGATGATTAAAAACCGGTACTGTAGAAATAGATGCAACCTTATTTCACTTTGTGGAGTGGATGACTATTTAATGACGATGGTAAGACTCTTCGAGCGTCCTGGTTGTGAAACGCGCAGATCGTTATGTACATTGCAGATTCTGGGCATATTCTGATAGGAGAGGGGTTAAATTCATAACCTCTCGGATCAAATTCTTGACCTCTATTCTGATTATCATATTTTCTGATATTCTCAAATAGGCAATCGACACGATATTCTCAAATCTGCAATCGATATAAATACAGAACTTGAAAGATATCAGAAATTGTGAGAGAACAGAGGTATACACCTCCAAAGCTTCGTCCCATATAATATTGGAGATTGGACAAGGCCGTGTCATCTACATCCAACACCCACGCATCCTTACCATCTCCCACCGGCTGGATTTCTGATGTGTAACTAACTATACAGTTGACTGTGGTTGCCACATCTTTTTCGTACTGGCCATACAGCATGTACTGTTGAATGTATGTCAAACAATGTTGGGGAACTATCCACCAATTCCGCAAATTATTCAATTCTACGTTCACCCTCCAGCTCGCACACTCCGTATTGTTCTGATCAGGGAAATCATGTAACTTGAAATTGGCTTCAAATTGACACCAGATGTTGATATTGATGAACAACAATACAAGAAACCTCCATGATATAATAGCGTTCCGCCTCATGGTGTTTCAGCGTATAATTGGGTTACGTGAATTCAGAATTGACTATATAGGCTTAAGCCTTATAACCCGTGTATAAGAAGATCAACGAATCGGATCACTGATTCATCCAACCCATCGTCATTAAGATCCCTCGGCTCTGTAACCCAGCAGTAAAGAACGGAGTAGGCACCTCAATCGCGTGGTTAAAAGGCAGGAAACGCAAGGATATATTGCCACGCTGAGAGTGGCGATCTCAGTGAACTGAACCCGCCCAGATCCCAGAACAAATGCAGATCTGAAAACTGCAGACTTGAGTTTTCTTTTTTCGTTATCCGCATCAACCAAAGGAATACTCAGAAAATCGGCCTTATCTTTGTTCCACGATGCAGTTCCACGTATGGTAAGCAACCTTCCAACGCTGTAGAGAATCAAAACAGCAGCGATTCTCTCCTATACATACACACATAAATTAAACAGTAGTCTACACACGATTCCTATTCCTATAGAATCAATTCTCACAATTTCCTTTTCATCTTCCCGAGCACTCCCGTGAGGGATTAGCTCAGCTTGGCTCTGATACCATATCAGAAATTGTGAGAGAACAGAAACGCACATGAATAACACACAATAATAATTATTTTCTATATTGCACTAATTAGATACATCAAATATATAGGTGAACTCATACTAATATTAGAGAGAGAAGTTGAGAGATTCTCTCAACTTCCTCAACAAACCCAATCCAAGATATACTAAAGTAAACATAATCCTAACTAAATCTAATAAAAGATCTTTTTATGTTTCTATTTTAAAATAGCTTCAAATAATTTTGATGCCATGGTTTCTTTTAATATAGTGTGAGAAAGGTACGTATACTCTCTATAGAATTCTTATATTGAAAATAGTTTAAAAGAGGTAATTTATTATGTTATGGGAGAAAATATATTGTAAAGTGACTGTGAAAATTAAAAAATAATATTTTATTTATTTATTTATGTTTGTTGGTTTTATTAATATTTAAATATTTGATAATCAGATATGAAATCCGTATATTACCTCTAATATATTTTACAGGTTTTCATGTCCGACATTTTGCTGCATAAAAAATCTGTTATAATTTCTAGTATGTCTTTATACGATGTCACTAAGTGTATGAGGGCAGGACCAAGATAATGTATCATAGAGGCATTGCCACGATTATAGTATTTACATAATGCATTATTGAAACCATATCACAACATCGTTGTTGATAATAACTCGATAAGATGTGTTGAGTCGATAAATGAGATGGTAAATTGCTTTTAATGTTATTAGTTTACTAACCACATAACTCCATTTGAAATTTAGATTATGGATTTTTTTATAGATTATATTGTATTCATTATTCAATTTTTTTTTTTTTTAAATTGGGTTGGTTTTGTGTCAGCTTCAACTTTGTTATGTAAGTTTGATCAATGTTAATATGGGTTTGTAACTCCATTTTACATAATTTTTAACTTCCAAGGCTCTGAAGGTGTTTAAAAAATTGATGAATAGTGTACATATCGGGATGTTAGAAGGGATCATAGGCCGATGGTGAATTTTTTTTAAGGATTTGTTATCATCTAAGATAAGAAAATACTAGCCTAGGTTGAACTTTTTTTTATTTCTTCAAAATATCTTTTGTAATAGGTTAAAATGAGAGCACGTCGGCGAGAAAAGAATTGGAGTTAGGCCTTTTATATTTAACATAATTGGGATAACCATTATTGTAGGCATTTTTTAGTTGGATAAGAGAGAAAATATTATTTTATTAATAGGAGAAAAGGCATAATGAATAATAAAAATGTATTTTCAAAGTCTATAGTCAAGTAAGAAATAAGTACTAAACTTGCATTGTTTTATAATCAATATTTATTGATTATATGAATGAATTTTAATATGAAAAGTTCATTCTTTTTTGTTTTATAATTAAGAGTGTGGTTGATATTTATAGGATGAAAATTATCTTTACAGTAGAGTAGAGAAAAATTGCAATAGTGAGGTCGACAAAGGGTGTATTTCCTACTTTCACACTCAAATCTCTCTTTGTGAAATGAAAAATATAAATAATTAAATATACAATAAGTCATATGGAACACTGCATAAAGTTAAGATTATTAGTTACATATTTTTTAAGATTTTTAATGTTTAATAATAGTTTTTTTATAAACTATTTTTTTTTAGTAATTGTTAACACATATACAATATTATACTATAATCAATGTAACTAAATCCTTGAAAGAAAATATAATCTCATTCTTAAAAACTCCAAATATTAGTCCCTTCTGAAATTTAGAAAATATCTTTTCTTAGGCCCAACTCAACTTTGATGTTGTCTTGGCTTCTCATAATCATTTGCCCCAATACATTTACAATTCCATGGAGCTAGAAAGTATTGGAAGGATGGATACATGAATGCTCACGAGTGTTCTTCTTAAAAAATTTCATATAAGAATACCAAATTTGACACCTATAAAAAAGAAAATGACCATCATCAAATTTTCATTTCACACTAACAATAAATTTAAAATTTCATACTTAGTGTAATACTCCATACACAAAAATTTAATTTGCAGACAAAATATTTCAAAAGCAGTGATGTATTTCCATGAAATGTAAAGTTCCATACACAGAGAATTAATTGCAGACAAAATATATCCAGCAGTAATGTATTTTAATGAAATCAACAGTGAAATTTAATTGAGAAACAGTTATATACATAAGAGAAATACCTGGAACACAGTTGATGGTTTTAAATGGTGGCTCTTCTCCCGTGATGCTAATGCTGTGGATAGTTAAACAATTCACCGAAAAAATCAAGTCCTCCCAGCCAATCCAGGAACAATCCCAGACCCAGAGGATGTCTCCTCTGCCCCTGTGCCCAGATTTCCAAGAAGAACAGAGACTCCCTTCAAAAAATTAAATCTGACAATTCAATCTCCCTTCCACCGAATCCCCCCTCTTTCCCTCAAAACCTCTTTATATAATTTTTCCCCACCGCCATTCAACCTCCTCACCGCCTCTTCTCCATCTAGATAAGGTCTTCTTAAAGGATGGTACGATTATCATTTAAGGAGATGTCAGTGGCATTAAAGAGGAGGTGTGATCTTTGTGTTTAATTAATCTATTTTAGAAGTATACGGCTTGACTTTGAAGGATATTCATATTAAGGCTTATATTATAATATTTAACTCAACTTTGAGTATATGTATAAATTTTAATTATTTAAAATTTTATTTTCTTTTCATTAATCCTTTTTATATACTTTATGCTAAACCCATATGAATTTTAGTCTGAAACCTTATCCTTAATTTCTAACTTAGGTAAGCCTGATATTAGTAGTTAGGTGTACTAGTGCGGTGTGTACGAGATAGGTAGGTGTAGCTATCAACTGTCTATACCGCACACACGCTAATATCATTGTATAACTCGGGAATGGGCCGTTACATACTTCCTCCCTTCAAAAAACTTCGCCCCGAAGTTTAGGGTTTTATATACTCATATCAATATTGTGTTTTTAGAGATTAGGGTGATTGTAGAATTCTTGTATTTTAAGATTGAATTTCCGTTTAAATAAGTATGTATCTATAATTTAAGTGTTACTTCCCATCTTCACCGAATCTCCAAACTATTCTAAAATCATTCGATCCTTCCTAATCTCTTCCCCTCCCATCCTATCTGTCTTCTACAGGAATATGCCATGGCATCAGTTTTACTGATCCATTCATAGACCTCAATGATATCAGTGTCGATTACGTCGACCTGACATGCTGGTAGGCATCCGGTAGTCATCATCACACGTCTAGGGGAGCGTGACTCGCACAGTCCTCCCATGACTTCGGGTATTGGACGATAAACAGAGGGCAACACCTCCACTCCTCCCAGTAGGCCCAGTGTCAACACCCTATCGTGGGATCTCGAGGAGTCTCAGCTGTTCTTGGAAATCTGTCATCACGTAGATTGTTTCGGTAATCTGTTTTCTGTTTCTATGAGCTCAATAAGCGGCAATTTGACCTTAGTATGATCATTTAACGTAAACCTAGTTAAATTCATGCCATACCCTATGGGTGGACGTCCCAGTGTGCACTTTTGACTAAGAAGATCCTACAGGTTACAGGTTGATAGTCTATCTATATCTGCTTCATATGTTATTCATGGTTTGTTTGTAGTGCTGCTAATGTGTCTTGTATGCAGCATGCTTATGATATGGTTCCTGGTTGTCATGGTTTGGTTCAAATGATGGTATTATCTATAGAAAGTTGCTATTACTACATGTAAATTCTGGTCTCCTCCCATGATTCAACTCTTCTTGTTGTGGATAATGACACTCTATGAACTCCCGAGGGATGATCATATAATCTGGTTTCACCTATTCACTGTGTTACATTTAAGTTAAAGAAATTTATTACCTCGATTCTGTTTTTTTTGTTTTTCTTTTTAATGGTATACTTTTCAATATTAAATCAGCTGTTTGGTGAAATCAGGCATTTGTCCTTAGTAGAATTTAATGAGAGATCTATGTATCAATATTTTCTGGCCGACAATCATGAAATATATATATAAAAATTTTACTTACCCTATTCTCGTAACCACAAGATGTGAGTCGGGTAACACAGTAACCACATCAGTTTAATTTAAGGGCGTGTTACAATATCATTGGTGGGTTGGCTTTGTCATGTAGGTACTTCAATCCTCTAGCAGCCCCTGCAGCTATTTTCATTTGAGTCCTTAAATTTAATGGCTCCTTATCAGGTGGAAGATCTGGCTTCTAGTTGGAGGCTGGTCTAATACCTACAGAAGACACTGTTATTGATGTTGGAGCTATGGGAGGTAAAGGAAGTGGTAGAGATAATGGCCTAAATGGGTTATTGTAACAAAATTCTTCTCATTCAATTAATTGTTGGTTCAAATCTAGTCATTGGCCTAAAATAGCATAACAGATTCTATGACTCACTGAATTTCAATTTCCTATTAAGCTAAGCAGGCAAGTGTTCTTTGCTTATGATGAGTTCCTTTGTCTTTTCTTACTCCTGAAGGTTCTTGCATCTGCAGCAAGTGTTGAGGCAGCACACTGCACCTTTGATGGAATTGGGGATAGTTCTGGTAATTCAAGAACTGCTCACCAGCAGAAGATAACCTAAAGCATCAACTGCTATAACATATAATTATTCATGCTATAGATTGGAATTTTACAGAAATTGCAGGGCTTTATTAGGTCGAAAAGGGTTTGAAACTCGACTTCTGATACCAAATGTAATACTCCAAACACATAAATTTAATTTGCAGACAAAATATTTCAAAAGCAGTGATGTATTTCCATGAAATGTAAAGTTCCATACACAGAGAATTAATTGCAGAAAAAATATATCCAACAGTAATGTATTTTAATGAAATCAGCAGTGAAATTTAATTGAGAAACAATTATATACATAAGAGAAATACTTGGAACACATTTGATGGTTTTAAATGGTGGCTCTTCTCCCGTGATGCTGATGCTGTGGATAATTAAACAATTCACCGAAACAATCAAGTCCTCCCAGCCAATCCGGGAACAATCCCAGACCCAGAGGATGTCTCCTCTGCCCCCGTGCCCAGATTTCCAAGAAGAACAGAGACTCCGTTCAAACAATTAAATCTGACAATTAAATCTCCCTTCCACCGAATCCCCCCTCTTTCCCTCAAAACCTCTTTATATAATTTTTCCCCACTGCCATTCAACCTCCTCACCGCCTCTTCTCCATCTAGATAAGGTCTTCTTAAAGGATGGTACGATTATCATTTAAGGAGATGTCAGTGGCATTAAAGAGGAGGTGTGATCTTTGTGTTTAATTAATCTATTTTAGAAGTATACAGCTTGACTTTAAAGGATATTTCAGATTAAGGCTTATATTATAATATTTAACTCAACTTTGAGTATATGTATAAATTTTAATTATTTAAAATTTTATTTTCTTTTCATTAATCCTTTTTATATACTTTATGCTAAACCCATATGAATTTTAGTCTGAAACCTTATCCTTAATTTCTAAAGGTAAGCCTGATATTAGTAGTTAGGTGTACTAGTGCGGTGTGTGCGAGATAGGCAGGTGTAGCTATCAACTGTCTATATCGCACACACGCTAATATCATTGTATAACTCGGGAATGGGCCGTTACACTTAGTTGGATGTCTGACCATGAAAAGTAAAGCCATCATCAAATATTTAATGTTTAATAATAACACAAATAATATGAAGAATAAAAATCCTAAAATAGAAACATAATTTCTAGAAAGCATCTCATACATGCTTCCCTCATATACAAACACCATTATGATCCTAAATACCTTCTTCAAATCAAGATACCCTTTATTATGTATGCCATAACTCAAATAAATATAATTCTTTCTTCCTACATCGTTAACATCCTATATTTCTTTACAACAGCAACTAATGGGTTCCATTAATAAAAATATCATATGGCCAACATTTAGAATATCAACGGTCTTAATATTTACAATTTTACATAACTCATTCTATTGATAAGGAAACAACCATGTTACAATGTAACAATAACACCTTTCTTTTCATTATTAATTCTAAGTATAGCAAGGTATTTGGCCCTTTGAACCACATATTGCCTCAATCTATTGTATTTGTTTAGACATGTATATCTTCCCAAATCAAGGTCCAACTCATTACAACTCTTACCAATAACAAGAAAAACCTTCTTTTAGCACCATAAGTTAGCACCACTTATGTTATGTGGTGCTAATGTGGTGTAAATGTTTATGTATCATATTAAAAATGAAGTATATCACCATATTTGATGGACAATTTACCATCATTCTCAGTAAGTGGTGTTAAAGTGGAGTAAATTTTTTTGATGTTATTGGAAGTGGAATATATCACTATATATTTAAAGAAGTGGTGTATGCTATATTGGCAAGTTTTATAAAGTAGGGTAGCTAACTTTGTGTTTGCCATGTTGACATGTACAAGTGTATTTATTTATGTAAATTGCCATGATAAACATAAAAAATTTACAAATATTTGTATTATAAATATATAAATTAGAACTATACTCACAAATATTTATTTGTTTTATTTGTTTCTCACGTTTACATGTAAAACTAAAATTCGTTTATGTAAATTTGCACCATGAATACAACAAAATAAACAAATTTAGAGTAATTGTTTTTTAAATATTTTATTGCAATTATTTATTTTTTATATTATTCTCATAAGAAAATAAATAAATTCACAAAACCATAATACATAATTATTTATTTTATAAATAAACCAATTAAAATAAATATTTTTTAGATTATTGTCATTTCAAAATAAAATTAATAAACACATAATTATATTCTTATTTTTTGTGATCAAATTCTAACTTTCAAATAAAAATGAGAGAAAAAATATAAATCCTAGTTTGGAGAATTACATTAAACTTTATAAAACATTTGGAAATTTACATGGTTTTTTAAAACATAAAACATTAAACTTTATAAAACGTTTGGAAATTTACATGGTTTTTTAAAACATAAAACGCCACTAAAAGAATAAAATATATCCAACACAATTCCTTAAAAATAAAACATACCCAACATAATTTAAAATTTCTTCTTCAACTAAATAAATTGACAGGTTAACATTTGGAAATTTACATGGTTTTTAAAACATAAGAAGAAGTCCAGTGAGACCAAAAATAAATGTTATTTAATAAAAAATACTCTACACAATTTCTCATTTTTGCAAATAAATAAATTAATATGTTGCCTTGCTAACATATTAAAATAAGAATTTCAGGATAGTCTGGCTATTATTATCGTTGAAACTGACATAAAAAAAAAAGAAAAAAAAAGAGAGTCCCAAAGCAAAATTATTTGACGTTACTCAATTGGAAAGACGAAAAAGTTATCATATCCTCTCTAAACCCTGACGCTCTCACAATCGTCATTAGACAAACACCCAGATAAACTTTAAGTTCTCGTCGCTTTCTCCATCTTGCTTTAAAGATGGTTGTCGTCAATACTACGGATTTCACACAGTGAAACCGTTGGCGTAGTCCTACCCCATGGTCAATCTCGTGCACTCTTTAACCGTAACACAGATAACAACAGAGTGGACAATTATTTTTTCTGCTTCATTTGGTTTCCTTGCCGAGCGACCAACAATTTACATCCTTTCCTTTTCGTTACCTTGTCTTCTGGACAAGAAGTTGGATTGGTTGATGCACATTGACAATAAATTATTAAGTGAAAATGTCATAAATGAAACAACGTGAATTGGCTTGCTGTTGCCGTACTCTTCATGTGCATCGTGCATCAGCAGAGACATGTAGTGCTGCTTATGTCGCTGGACGCGATAGACTATATATATAAATTGCCCGTCTCCGCTCGGGTCGCTTTGGATGTTGTCGGGTAAGGAGACACGCTCCATAGACAACAGCACACACGGCAGGCTCCTCTCCGCTATTCTTTCTGTCTACCATGTGATGGCAGCTGTTATCGTGCTCCCTGATCTGAGGGATGCGTAAAATTGAGTTCTATTAATACATACCCCCTAGGTGTTCCGATGGGCAAGCAACTACAAGCGCAGTCGCATTGAGAGAAATAATAAGATCTCGATCTTAAGACGGAGAAAATTAAGCGATCGAGAATTGATCGCAATCATGAGTTCCTCCTTCATTTCTCTTCGAGCGGCTCTGCACTCATTCATGCCTTCTGCTGTTGGTAGCCATGGCAAGCATAAGAGGTCAAGGAGCATGCCAACTTCCAGAGTGCACCCGATGGTGGCTGATTTTCAGTGCCAACTTCAAGCTAAGTTGGAGATACTCATACAACACCAACAGCAGCAGCCAGAGTCATACAATATTTCCACAGCTTGGGTTGGACAAGCGCTGGATGTCGTGCTTTTTATCTATTCCAGTTTGAAGGATTTGTACCCGCACATCATGCCGATAGACAGTAATGCAGATGGAAAATGGTTGAGCCGGCATATGGAAGACCTGGTCAATCTGCTTGATGTGTGCAATGTGTTGAAAGAGTGCATGTCAGAAATAAAGAAACAGAACATGTCTGTACAGATAGCCCTCCATGGCCTACTTCAGGTCAATTCTCATGCCATGATGAGTAATCAAGTGTTAAAAACGAAGAACTCCCTTGACAAATGCATGGATGAATTAAGGAGGAACAAGGACATGGAGTCCAAGTTAGCGAAATGCATGTCTACTTTGAAGCGAATGGCCGATAGCCTTCACCCAACAACAGCAACGGCAACATCAATGGACAGATCAAGCGTCGATGAAGCCATCAAGGAAGCGAAGGCCATTACCATATTTGCCTGCACTGCACTTGTGGCTTCCCTTTCCTTCGACACACCATCCCGCTCAATTATTCCAGGTGCAGGTTTTCTTAAGAAGAAGAATAGGATCAGTACTCTTCCTCATCACATGGACATCAACAGCATGACCAATATGATGCAGCAGAAGTTAAAGGAAGCTATGGAGATGCAGAGAAAGAGGTCATCATCATTCAAGTTCCTCTTGAAAGAGTTGAACAGGGTAGATGTTACAGTTGGAAACATCAACAATTTACTGGACAGATACATCATGAACAAGATGTCAAAGTTATCTTCCAACATGCAAGATGAACTCAAGGACTCCATAGATGCAGTCAGCATGTCCACCACAGAGTTGGAAAGCGCTCTCATCCATATCGATCAGAGAATGAATGAGCTCTTCAGATTTCTTATCTCTAGCAGAGTGGCACTTTTGAACAGTGTCAGTAATCTCTCTCCGTGATCAGATAAATCCAGGCACAAAGCAAATGATGCGGCATGTCCAATAGTCGTGTGCGCATTACATCCATGTCCGCACGGCCTACTTCCCTACCAAATTGGCATTTTTACAGTTTGGTAGAGGAGTACATCCTTCACATTCCCTTCTGAGTCGTCAATACATACTATCCTTTTCATGAGGATATACATGGCTGTAACGTATACTTTTATACATACGAATCAATACAAAACGGAAGTTAGTTTTTTCTACTGGATTTTCTTATGGTTAAAATTATGGTTGTTCATATGCTTGAATTTGTCGCGTAATTATCTAAATGTCATATATATATATATATATAGTGGATATACACAAGCTGGTCGTAGCTATTTTTATGCTTAGAATATCGCTTTCTCGATGTCTATCGATGCTTTAGTTTGCCGTCATTATTGACGTGACCCTAACCTATACACAAATAATTTTATTTAATATTTTATTATACTAAATCGGGAACAACAATTATTTTACTTAATATTTTATAATATATCAATCACGCGGAAGTTTCTACATTAATAATTTTATTTAATATTTTAGTCATGATAAAGGGACTTAACGGATTCATTTTTCATGATAAAGATTTCTTTTCTTAATATCCCCTCAAATGGTTAATATTGTGGATATACATGTTTCCAATCACTATGCTCGCCTAACATAGAGATTCAAGAAACGATCTTTATGCTCGCCTAACAGTTCAATGAAACTTAGATTTAATAATTCAATATTAATAATTTCATTTAATATTTTAATTTAAAAAAAAAAAACCTTAACTACTAAAAATAAAGATTTAATTTCCTAATATCTCCAATATATTCTCTGCCATCCCTAAATTGTTAGAGGTGGATACACCTTTCCAATCTCGTTGACCAAAAAATTTCAACAAACAATCTACTTGAGCATTTGATTATGATGACCACGATGGAGTTTCATTTAATGCATATTAATATTAAACTAGAAGTTGCCCCTAAAGGTGCAAGAATACACCGAAGGTATAGAAGAACTGAAAAGATCCTCTCCCCAATATATGTTTATGAGTTTAGATAAACAGGAGCAAGTAATTGTGGAATTTAACCCACGTAATGAGGGATTTTGTTTGGTGAATACATATTTTCGATAACTCTATTAAATAATTTTCTTATGTGTGGGGAGTTACACATATTCATATATCCATATGAAATGCATCACAAATCTGAACAACTTCGGCTATTCAAAAAAGGCGGAGATAAAACAAATCCATCTGGACACACGAAATAAAATGCAATTGAAAAGCATACAATTCAAAAGCCCGTCACTCCAAAGAATCAACTCCAGCTCCAGCTCGTCATTACAAAAAACCAATCACCATTGTTAACGGAATTTTTAAAACTATTTCGAAGGTACTCCATGCTTCCCAGAATTGCACACCATTACAAAAAACCAATCATCATCATTAACAGAATTTATAAGACTAATTTGAAATTCTTAAACTCTTAAAATTAATTCCATAAAGTATAAAATTTGTTCATTTCCATTAGAAGTTACACTTTTCACACAGTAAAGTCTAAATTTTAATGGTTTTCATTACAGAGTACCAGTCAAAATTTTAATATGGTTTTCACTAAATTTTTATAGCTATAAAAGATTATATTTGTGTCAGACCAAGGATATTGAACATTCTCGTGATATATATTTTTTAAATTCAAGTATATTGAACATCCCATAAACCTGCTCCTTACTTTAAAATGTATAGATTCGCATATGGTTTTGCTCCACCGAAGAAATCAAATTCTAAATTAAAAATAAAAATGTCACGCAAGTTCCTAATTTCAAATGGAAAAATCACTCTAAATAATAAAATAATTTCAATTCATCTCCACTCGTTTCCCAGAGTCATTTTAAATATTTCCCATAAAAACCTGAATAAAAAATATATTTTCGTATCCTTTTGTATAAAGAGAGCAGAGAGTGAAGCCCTATAATTGTCCATTGGAAACGGATGAAATTTTCGTATCCTCGTGAATAAAGAGAGCAGAGTGAAATCCCATAATTGTTCATAATTAGAAGCATGAGAAAACTAAAAACACAAAACCATATTCTTTTGAATAAAGATAACCATATTCTTTTGAATAAAGATAGCGTAGAGTGAGGTCCCATAATTGTCCATAATTAAAAGCATGAGAAAACTACAAACACAGAAACTCTGTATTAGATACCTCCACCTCCAGTTTTTTTAGATACTTCCAGATACCTTGGGCGTGCCAACCCTCTTGAGGCTTCAAAAGGCAATGAAGGACAAAATGAGGAGAATGTATCAAACATTCGGTGCTCAAGATAATCGATTACAGAACCGAAGCCTAGATCTCTAAAATTCGGTTATAAATTCTAGTATGTAAATCACAAGTCTCGCTACATTTTCAATTAAATCAATGGCAAAACAGAATGCTTAGATAAACTGATACTGTCGTTATGATTTCTATCGGTGGTGCAATTAAATATATCAGAGATAACGTTTTATTGCTATTAATCATATCAAAGCGACATTCCACTGCACTTTTGAACAAGAATATATCTTCCTTATTACTGGTTTCACCTTCCCCAACTGACTTCCTTCCTTGATCCATGGTTTCAGAATGCCCATCCTCGTCCTTTGTAGGTGCCTCCCTATATGTACCTGCTAAAATATTTACAATTTATATGCCTTAGGGCCACGATGCACACATTACCAGCATAAGATAAATGTGCTCAATTAAATAAGACTGCAATTGCCTTAGGGCTAACATGCACGCATGTGATCAAAGATAAATGGGATTTGATTAAGTCAATTTTACTTCATAAAACAATTTCATCACCTAGGAATCATTCTCCAGGTTATTATAAAAAAACATGTACCATTTACACAAATAGGTCCAACAGTATCAATTAATCATTACAATTGCATCTATTTTCGATCTGTGGTTACAGGCCAAGGCAAAGGATATTCAAGAAAATACACATAAACATGTGTATGTCGTACATTCTAATCCATTAAGCGAATCGGACACAACCATTAAGATCATTAAAATAATCAGTATGCTTGTACAAATCAGACCCTAAATATGGAAAAAGCATAAAAGTAACTGATGCCAGGGAAATACACTAGTTAAGATAAATGGATAGGTGCCATGGTCAAATCCCTATAGGCAAGTTATGCCATTCACTTGATGTCTTCTATGAATGTGCGGGAAACAGGACCCAGATATAAAGAAAAATTTACACTCCAGATGAAAGACACCTAATTATTTATACAGAACATCTGCCCAGAAGAATCAATTCAAAAATGAGACAAGTGGTGAATCCAATTTTTCTGTTTGCATTACAAACAGGTGAAATATTCCACTATATAGTCAATATTACATAAGAAAATTTTACCATAACGCAAGTCATTTTGACATGGAATAAAATCCACATTGATTTTTAGCATGTTTGCAATTAAAACGGCATCACCAAGGCAACAATTGCAAAGAAAGAGGGACCCACAAAGCACACAAACACCTCTAAGCAATGCTATTACTAGAGTGACAGAGGATGCCATTACATTAACTCGTGGACTTTCACTCCAAAGCCAAGTTCCAGATCGGCAAGGCTTTTAATGTGTGTAAGACTCTGTAAACCATCCCTTTTCCCACAATTGTTGCCAATGCGGGATTAATACACAAAATAGCACTAATATTTTTAATCAGTTTTTTACATAAAAGAAATTAATACAAGGGGATAATGATCCTATGGAATGAAATCCTTGAGGAGATGCTCATAGACAACTAGTAAAACATCTTCCCAAAAAAGGGAAAAAACCTGCTGTGCACCTCACCTTTGTCTGCGAAGGCCACATGTGGATCTGAAACATCCTCGGAACCAGCAACATCTTGCAAACAACTTCTTTGTGAAAGCCTCAAGGCTTGTCGATACTCATCAGTCACAGGAACAGCAGTAGCAGCTCGGTATGCTCGGACTTGGGCTGCATACTTAATCCCTGAGATCATCCTGTCCTCCCCACACTTAGGAGCCATAACCATCCTCTGCATAAAAGCAAGCATCTGCGCTTGTTGAAACCCCTCTTTGGCTTCCTTGACCTGCCTATCCATATATATCACTGGAGCTTCATAACCGGGAACACTAACCTCAATATGCCCCTCCCTTGCTGTAGAACTGAAGGAATTTGTGCAACCACACATCAAACCCAACGCAGCACGCCTGCCCAACTCGTTGATGGCATCGTCGACGGCATCACAGAAGCTCCTATACATCGTCTGCTTTGATTTATGGGCAAAAGTGGGCTCGAAATGTACCAAATTTTATTTTGTGAACCAACCAAAGGTTGCATCCCCAAAGAATGCCACCAGAACATGGCCGCAGCGAGCTAATAATAGAGAAGCCACTCCTGCAAAATGGAAACATCCATCCAGCTGCAAAATGGAAACATCCATCCGGCATTCGCGGCAACGGTAACAGAAGATCAACGGCTTAAAACAATGACAACTGTGCCCAGAACGAACGGTAAAAAATGAAAATGTTGACGATGGTTTGGTGGAATTCTTCCAATATAACACCTTCGGTGTAATTAGATTTATTTTAACATCGAATTAGGATAGCTTTGGCGAATCAAATCTAAAACAATCTACTTGCGCATTTATGATGACCATGATGAAATTTCATTTAATCCATATTAATATTAAATTAGATTTATTTTAACATCGAATTAGGGTAGCTCTGGCGAATCAAATCTGAGACAATCTACTTGGGCATTTGATTATTATGACGATGATGCATTTGGTTATTATGACGATGATGGAGTTTCATTTAATGCATATTAATATTAAATTAGATTTATTTTAACATCGAATTAGGGTAGCTTTGGCAAATCAAATCTTTATGGGTAGTTTTGATTTATTTTTTAAATTAAAAAAAAAAGGATTTGAGATTCTCTCATCTCATAATAGATATAGAGAAGATGATTTTTTTTTTAGAGTAATTATGAAAGTTTTAACTGATATTTAAAATGGTATTAACATTTTGAAATTTATCAAAATGAAAAAAAATGATTTCTGTAATTAAACAAAATATTAAAATATTGTACTATTATTAAGTTAACTTTATAGATATAAAGAAGATGAATTCATTTTTTAAGTAATTATTAAACTAGCAGTTGTCCCAAAAGGTGTAAAGAGAGACTGATAGGATTTTTAAAGCAAAAAATTTGTACAAGAAAATAGCAATTGAAACGTCAAACTTAAGGTTTTTTTGTGTGTGTGTTTTTTTTTTTATAGTATGTAACTATATTAGAGTTGTTTAACAAAAACATTCTGGAATATCGTTACAACCACATGCTAGAATATTAAATACTAAATTGATTGTGATATTTTACAGTAATCTAACTAATGAATGAGATGATATTTTAATTTACAAAAGAATGGAAACTCAATTAAAAAAGTGTTACGTAAACTAAATTTGGATTACCATGATGAATAAAATTATCATGAATTTCCACTAATGCATTTTTATGCTTGGGATTTTATAAAAGATTACTTGTACATGATGTTGACTGCCATGGATTAATTTATCGAATTTGTTAGCATAATACAATTAAAATTTAAAGAAACTTGTGCATCACAATTTCATGATTTTTAATATTACCACCTTCACATGATGTGTCATGGCCTCATGGTATTTTTTTTATTTTCATCGTGCCCAATTCTTGGTCAGTGGACTTCAAATACAGATGTAGAATGTTTATGATGTAGAATTGCGTCGTGTGGTACTGAATGCAAAATCCTAAGGACATTTTTTCCCTTTAGAGTTTCTATTCTAGATAGGGTTTTATTTCAATGTATTATTAACAGCAGCACACATTCATAGCAATATGTGGGCGTGAATATAAACATGCAACAAAAATATGATTCTTCAATGAAAACACTAACCTAGGGCTGACTGCCCATTGAAATAGTGAATGAAATGAACGAATAATTTCCCAGATTGTTCAGTCAATATTCAACAGTTTGACTGTAGTTCATACTATCTGTGCTACTAGATTAATTAACAGTCATCCAATCTAGCTACAACCACTATCAGTTGACTCCGCTAGTACTATTTTTTACACAACCACTCATTGTTCTATCTTCCAGGCTCCTTGACATTATAAAGTTGTTGTTTCTAATGCCAACTAGGGCTTCCACTTTCTCACTACACTGCCAACAGGTTTAAGACAGACCCTTTTTATCCAAGAGTATCCTTGCTGCTGGAGTACCAGCACCCTACTGTGTTGATCTAATACTCTCTCAGGAGATGCCACTATCTTGAAGGGCTAAAGAGAGTGATCTGCTACTCTAATCCAAGTATGCACTGTCACAAAATGGCCTTAAGAGCTCTGTGTGAATTTGGGATCTAAATAGATGTTCACAGCGCTCGTTGTTAGCCTCAGATGTTGCCGAAGAGTGCTTTCGTTGACACGTATGAGGGATTTCTACTTCGCTGCTCTAATCTCTACTTAATGATTGACCCCAAGTGCCCAGAATAGAAGCTCATTTGAGTAGATGAGATTCAGTTCGGTCCTTGAAGGATCTTTTGCCTATGATTTGGTCTTCAACTAATTTCGATGCACCAAATATTCCTCTTCAAGGCTAGTTGTAAGCCTTGGCATTGGTTTAGAGTTGTTCTTTCAATGGATGATATTTGTTGTCCTGTAAATGCTTAATGATTAGCCCCCAGTGCCTAAAATAGAAGGTCATTTGAGTATATGAGCTTTAGGCCGGTCATAAAACCATTTTCATTTTTCTCTTGAAAAAGATGTTAAGAAATTCAGGCTGGTCAAAAATTAAATATGTTTTGCATCTATTTAATCACACCACAAAAACAGAGAGTCAGCACATACTTGTTAAAGTTCTTGTTGAAGATTTTCTTAATGATTTTTTTCAAAATCCGGTCAACTAAACTTCGTTTGCGTGTTGCATGACTGACCTTGTCACGCTATGAATTTCAGTGAGAATGACTATTATGTGGAAATGTTTAGTCTAAAATTAAATGGATAGAGAAAACCATCAATCTAAATGGCACCATTAAAAAAACCATCAATCTAATAGCAAGGATCCTGAATATCCAATATCCTATTAAGTTCTCAGGCCCATGGATCAGTATGGTCTAACCGCATAATAAAAGCGAATGACTGCACAAACATGGTTCTTCCCTTCACCAAAGCTACTGGTTTTATTTGGTTCTTCCCTTAATCCATTAAGTCAGCTAAATTGTTACAACACCAAATAATAAGAAACCATGTAATCATTATTCAATGGAGACAAATGCTGTAACCACATATGACCATGAGCTTGCAAATGGTTCAATTCAAATAGTAATTATTAGCTCAATTCAGTGCAATAAATACAAAATTATATGAACCCTGTAAGTGAGCATTGTGAATATTCAGGAAAAAAAATTAAATAGTCTTATAACAGTCGTCGAAGATAAAAAAACAATGTTACAGTTTCAAAAGGCTTGACTTCTTCACAAAATAGAAAAGACATAACTACTTCGATGTGATTCCATGCCTTTAAACTACAGTTTAATAAATACCTATGTTAAGGGATGGAACTTTGTGAGTTGCTCGATTTGGATACCAAGGCCCATAAGGTATCCCAGCAAAAATATTAGATAAATCGATTATATAATTCAAAAAATAACCCACAAACCCACGGGGAACTTAAGTATATAATGAAAAATAGTAACCCAGAAACGCTCAAGGAACTAGGGATATAAACTGATATAGAAAACGAGAAAACCCCCAGAATATAAAATTTGATAGAAATCAAGTATTGATTTTGGTTTAGTTCAGTAAGAGGAGATGCATTGAGTAAATGACCCACGAATGAGAAGGTCGCTTTCAATGTACGAAATTTTGCTGGAAATGGGAAAAGTGCCCACACAGAAACCAAATACCAAGCTTGAAGTTAAACCCAGTCATATACTAAGCTATAATTCATGTAATTAAACTTCAAATGACCTAGAGCATACCTGTTACTTTGCACAATCCCTAAAATTGAACAAAGGTGAGGCTGCAGACCTAACTATAGAAGGTTGAGTAGCATTCTAGGGGAAATTTGAATGGCTCGATAAAAGCACTAGCTCAATGCACATCTATAGACAATTACAAAGTACATTAGACACCAACAAAACCTTCAAGTTAAAAACAAACTGAGAAAAACCCTTTAGATTCCCAACTAAAGAACTGGGTTGCAAGGGAAATAATTATCCAGCCAAATAACACCGGGAATTGACAAAATGACCTGCAAATGAAAAATTTATAGTCGGGCGCAACTACAACACCAATATCTGAAGGATACCTACTTATTTCTTTACCTCTTTCTACTTTTAGTATTGATTTAGGAGCTTCTTTCACACTCCCGCATTGTACCTATTCCATTGACTTGCTTTTGTGGTAATTTGTTGGGAATTTAATAAAATTTTCATATCTTATCTTACATGTGTATGTTATCTCGTGTTCATTCCAGTTGCACAGGTGAATGCAATGTATGATTGTTGGCAAGTCCTGTCTCATATCTATAGTGATGATCTATGATATCCGATGGGTATTGTCCCTAGTTTATAGGTTACTTATTTTTCTGGAAACAGTAAATGTTGAAGCAATATGTGGTTGCCTATCTCAAACTTTGTAAATATACCATTGTATGAAGGGCATTGAAGGATTAGCAAACCTTTTTTCATGTTTAATGAAATTTCTGGCATAGAAATTGTGATATTCATTCACAGCACTGTGTTATAGGGCAGTCAATTCCAATCTTGCAATATGAACTATGTGAACCAGTTACTATCTCTATCTTCTTTATCATCAAACCTCATGGTTCTTGACCTATAATTGTAAATAAAATAAAGAACATGAAAATGGGTTTCACCTTAGGCACCAAAAGTTACAAGGTGATTTCTTCAGCCTGGGTAGGGATCGTGGTGATCTATGAATTATTTGTGAGTGCACCTGTCTAATGGTGCATTAAATATAGACGGTATATTGGGTTCATTAAATCTAGACAATGGACACTGGCTGAGACCCATCTAAACCTAGGGTCTGATATACACCGCAATGTTCCGTAGTTTGAGGTTGCACATCTCAGAGTTCCAAATTTTATACCCAACCAGTTGAGTGAACTTGAGATATGAATCCTCGAGCTTCGTAACCTCCAGGTGCATATCAAACCCTGGTTTGGATGGGTGTAGGGATGAGACGTGTCGCTTGACCTATGGCTATAATTTATAGTGAAAACAAAAGAAATACAAAAATGGATTTTAACTGAGAATAGTCTGTAGTTCAATTTCCATATAGACTCATAACAGGATCTCGTATTGTAATCAGGATTCAACCATTTTAGAACCCAATGAAACCATGATATAGATCAATTCTAATTTACATAAGGAAATAATTAGCTTTCTTGGTTGAATAGTTCGAGGATTGTCATTGGCATTAATCAACTTCATCTTGAGCTTATATGAGCCTTGAAATGATGCCCACAAACAAGAACTATGAGATAGTGAAAGAAAATGGAGATGCAACCTAAAAACTGTCCAGTGATAGACTTATGAAAAACATCACTCAAAAAAGTCTGTATCATTTATAAAGTAAAAGCTGAAATTTAAATGTAACACTTAACAGTTTGGAGTAGAATATTCCTCATTTCCTCTTTTTGTTCAGAAAAATTGGGTGGTTAATTTCACTGCTCCAATGTTCCATAGAGATTGATGATACTTTTTCCATACCTTACAATTCACATTTGTTTTGCAATGGGTTTTCATGGAAGACATGTGATTTTTATTTAAATTTACAAGCTCCAAGACTAGGGAACCATGGAAAGGTGCAGTAGCGCAACTCAAGCCCAAATTGATCCTAAGAGGCTAACTGAGCTTTCTGGTTGAGCATCCATGAGTAGTTTGGTTCCACTGTATCAGATATTCTAATCACACATATTTAAGATGTGTGTTACATGCATGTAATAAGTTATAACCCTCATTGGGAACCTCAACATAGCCATGAAGCATGGAGAAGTTGGCCACTGGCAGCTTGAAACAGATTGTCCAAAATGGAGTTCACATCTGAGCACAAGGGAAGGGGCTTTTTAACGTTGAATTTACAGAAAGCAGTTTTCACAATTCCTGCTTGGTGGCCCTGGGTATTTTCAGAACTGTTGACTATTTAAGGTATTCACCAGTGCTTTCAGCTAACAACCTCAATCCCCTTAATATTCCTGAAGGGACAAGGTGACCATTACTGCCAGTTGAGATTAAAAATTAGTAGATGACAGATATATAGGTTTTAACATAGAACAGAGCATAATAGCATGACTAAAATTTGAACACCTTGAGACGGAATAAGAAACTCAAAAAAGCTATGGTAGAATATAATGCTCCTCTTGAGAAAGAGTATTTTGAGATGGGTTCGAAGCACAACAATGAAGATAAATAATGTTATAGAAACATTTGGAATTACATTGAATGGTATAGTAGTTGAACAGAGCATGATTTATATAAAGATAAATATAAAAATTTGAAGGTGAATAAATATAAACGTGGACAGTAAAATTTTGTAATTTCATATACAGGTAAATGATAGTAAATATCTAATCATATATACATCATGATGCTTGGCATCGACAACACCAATTGGTGTCTATTGTGACCCCATGTTGAGAAAGGCATTCTTGCCATTCAACACGCATTTTCCGATGTGTATCTCTTTCATGTATGTGTATTGTTTTTCTTAGGATTTTTCGGATCATTTGTAACAAGGCAATAGTTGTACGCAAATGCTACAAAGGCAATGAATGTGGTGAAAGGAATCTCAGTTGTATTTCATGTAAAGTAAGTTCTTGTTGTTGAATCTCTTGGCAGCATTTGTAGAAAATGTTTAAATACTTTGAATCCATATTTGTTGGCCATGAAAAAAGAGAAATAGTAAGTGTTAGTGTAAACGACTGATAAAAGTGTACTAATTCTGGAGTTTAAAAATACTTAAAGTAAGCATAAACTTCTTTTGAACATTAGGAGAATAACTAATATTAGAAAAAATGTAAAAGAAAGTAATTGTGTATGGAATTTGGAAAAGGTTAAGGTTTGTTTACCGTTTTGTGAAGATGTAACGAAGAGTTTATTGTTGGATAGAGTGTACTCGTCTATATAGATTTCGATGTGAGGAATGAATCTTCTTGCTTTCTGCATTATAGATATGGATTTTATTTCATTCGTGATATGCGTGAAAATGGAGATGTTGGATGGATTCGAAGGTCTGATAGAGATATTACTCTTGAAATGGCAGTGAATGTTAGACCTTGGCGTTCTTTTGGGCCGATGTCAACTGTTGCTTTATCTAATGTCATTCCTTGTGACTTGTGTATTGTTAAAGCCCATGCCATTCGAAGTGGTATTTTTCGACGTGCACCTCTTGTGATAGGGGAAATGGGCACATATGTGGGATGTGAAATGTCCCATGGTGTTCCTCTATATTGTTTAAAATCAACTACCACGAAGGATGACAATTTTGGAGGCTTTGAGTCAAGTGCATAAAATATTGAAATCACTCTGCCAAGTGCGCCATTTACAAGCCCTGCATGTACCCACAAATTGCAGGTGAGCATAACTTTTTGTTCATTGCATAATAGAACCTTTGTGTCTAGTTGTTCTTCTTCAAATGTAGAGAACATTTGTTCCCGATGTTTCTCCGCTAAGCACACAGCTACTGGCATGTTTAATTTTTTAAGCATTGCTTTGTTATGTAAGGAAACTGAACTGTTTGTTGCATATAATTGCATGGAGTCTTCAAATGTTTTTTTATCTTCATGCGTAATAGAGGAATCTATCCTCAACAATAGGAGGTTCCAATCTTCAATTGTAGGTGTTCCATCCCTGAGATTTGCAAGAATCTGGCGGAAGGAAATTTGGGAAGGATTAGCACCTTGTTGGAAAAAAAATAGTTGTAAGCGTTATGAATGTATAAAAGTTGCGCCAAAGTGCAGTGCCACGTGATGTGCCAGCATACAGAGGAATGCCTTTCACAGGTGGAAATTGGCCTAAATCCACTGCCAAATGGTGTATTTTGATGAAGGGGAAATGCCTCTCGTAAGCGATCATCAATATGGGAAAGAATTTTCAGCCTGATAAAACTCATTTCATCAATGAGTATGTATTGTACATGGCGTAGCTGTTCTTGGAGGTGTAGGAGAGGTTTTCCTTCAAGAGGATGCATTTTTTGGATAGAGATGTGAAGGGCAGAGTGAATTGTAAGGGAATTTATGTTGAAAGATGCAACACTGGTGGGTGAAAATAACAGCAATGGGCTTATATCTCTTGAGGAGTTTGCAATAGATTCATATTGCAGAGATTTTATTAAGTGGCACGAACCGAAACCCATACTGCCTTCTTAGATACTTACATGCTAGATATTTCTTGAATTGTCTTTTGTGGTAGAGCTCGTTTGGAAGCCACATTATAGTTTTTGCTCAAAGATGGAGACGAAGAGTTGTAGCTTGTATCATGAAACCAAGTATGGAGTTGTTGAGTTTCTTCAATGTTCAAATTTATGAGAAGGGTGTTAGTGGAGATTGTCCCTATAGTTATTCCATTAAATTCAGTTACCCAACCTCTTTTGACACAAAGGATTGGCGGCTTGTCATAAGATTGAAGTTCAGCTAGGTCCTTTCCTATAGATACACATTGATCTCCCCATATTGTTAAATCAATGCTAAAACCTGACTTGTCCTTCAGTGTGAGTGTTTTTCTTAGTGTTTCAGTCCCATCTCTTCTTCGAATTGTTGTAGCAGGAGAGGTGGAGATAACCACAACAAGAACATCTACAATGGTATTTGGGCTTGTGGACTTGATTTCAACGATCGTTTTGAAATGAAAGTTATGGTAAGGGAAGCTTGCATCATATTCTGAACATGGTTTGACAGTTGATGCAACAAATAAATAAATTTCCCATTTTTTGTTTAAATGGTTGTAGTTTGGGTTTGTTTGTTTAATTGTTCCATTTGAGACAATATATAGTTTCCCAACTTCAATGAGATTATAAAGGGATTTAGCTAATTCAACAAATGCAGAAAGGTGAATCTCATCTCTGTCCTGTCCAGTGAGATCAAAGCCGAAGACTTTCCTTGAGCCATGTGCGGTGCTGTAATTCTTCAAGGGTGTCTTTGCTGATGCTCTACCTTGAATTGACAAGTACTTTCAGTATAGATTGAGTGATTTGAATGATACAAGTGTTGTTGTGGATGTATTTGTAGGAGTTACAATAGTTGGTAGAAACTCCTGTGCTGATGAAGAGCTTGAATGGGATTTTACTGCCTTTGCATGTAATAGTGCTAATGAGTCCTTAACCAAAGGTGCGCTACGTCGGATAACCTCAAGTTCTACAATTTGAATGGATCTGAAATGAATGAAGAATTTTTTTAAAAGAAAAAAAAATGTAAAATTCATTTTTACGTAGGAATAATGCAAATAGAATAAAGGAAAATGGTTAAGACACAATCAATTCTTATGAAGAGTTTTGAGAAACTGTGCAAGCTGTTTTCTTAACTAAAATGATCGAACTGATCTGGATGTCTTCAGATACAATTTTTGTCCTATAAGAAACTGGTAGAAAAGTCTTGTGTTGATACGTCCCATGAGAGTGAGTAATGTGGTAGTGTGAAGAGCTAGTTTTTTATGAATAGACATATATGATGTTGATTATTTGGAGTAGAGGTTGAATCTCAGCTAAACCATTCAGCGATATGGGGATGGCATTCTCAGTCAAAGTTGGCTCCATCACGGTAGCAGAGTACAACCGTCTTTTCTTGTAATGGTAACACCTGTAATTCATTTTAATGCATTGGAAGAGATATTAATGCATTAAATAAATTGCAAGCAAATCATGAATTGGCACTTCTTTAATCCCTATCTAATAGATCAGTTCATAATGAACACTTAGCTTTCCAATTGCAGGCAATGTATTAGAGGAGGCTATAATAAATTAGTGTGGGACAAAATTTTGTGGATATGAATGTGAAAAAGGCATAGGTTAAAAAAGTCGAAGATAAAAATTTTCTTTGGATATTTTTTTTTTGAGGTAGGAACATTAAGTAGGTTGAAAATTTAGAGGTAGTACACAATATTAAATGTCCATTCAAATGATGATGTAGGTTCTTCTTATGAAAAAGACACTTGCATAGCTGACATGTGTCCTTAGAAATTCATGTTCTACACGTGGGAGTTGTGATAGTAAACCATTCGGGGGGTTGTTTGCTGACTTAGGCTAGAATATTATTGTAAATAGGTGTTGGTCTATGTAACCCTTCA
The DNA here is from genome assembly GCA_034641835.2 of Pinus albicaulis. NCBI lineage: Eukaryota > Viridiplantae > Streptophyta > Pinopsida > Pinales > Pinaceae > Pinus > Pinus albicaulis. The sequence goes on from CM076570.1 coordinate 843,469,012, forward strand.
CAAATGCTAACACTATAAAAAACAAGTATTTGATGCAGGAAACGGTCTGAGGCAACCAATTTTGATCAAGCCTGTCACCCTCAGAAGAAGAAAATTATATACCGACGTTGGGTATTTCAATTGAGGATGGATAAAATTGACCAATTCGGATTAGGCCTATCACCCTATGAATCTATTTTCTTCAAGGTGAATGTGCTATAATTTGAGATTTTCAGGATCTGCAATTTCTTAGTGATGAATGTACTGCATTTCAAAATGATATGGTTGCAATCTTTCCTAGGAAATTTGGCAAAATCTGGTTGCAAAAAGTTTTAATCTTTCCCTGAAAATTTGGCAAAATCTAGAAACTTGCAATCTTTCCCAGGAAATTTGGCATAATCTGGTCGCAAAAAATTCCAATATTTCCCAGGAAATTTGGCAAAAATGTGTATGTGTGACATTGAGTAGGCTGAACCAGGGATTTCAGTATGAAATTAACATACAGTCCTATTCAACGGATAGTCAGATGACAAACAGGGAAAAAATGTTTAAACACTGGTTTTAAGGAAACATAATGTGCGGTTTTAAGGAAACATAACGTGCTAAATACAGAATTGTTCGACATGTCAATAAACAACCACATAATCAGTGAAAAATATAAATCACAAGGATAAAATTTTATAATTCATGCTCTTGCATAGTTTTTTTTCCTGAACCAAGAATACAATTTTAAAAGCTATTTATATTTCAAACAAATTAGAGTATGTCCTTTACAAAATATCAGATATGAAACATTAGGATACAGATTGGAGAGATAGAATAACCAGCATGGTATCATTTGTGTAGGATTAAATTCATATTTAAGTTTAAACCAAAGGAAAATATTTAAGAAAAAAAAGTGACAAAAAAAAAACACACATCTTTTGTTATTCAAAGCAGCTAAAAATGTGGAGCTAACATTAGAAATAAAATTTCTGATACTTCTGCATAACAGAGATTCATTAAGTCTGCAAAAAATTTTAGAGGTCAAAAACCTGCCCATTTAAAGTTTGAGATGTAGATGTAGATTTAGCATATCTTATTTCATAGAATAAAACTTTACACGAAGGTTAGAAACTAACTGATTGTATAAGATCTGATAGATTCATGTAGCCACAATGGACTATTCCCCAACCAAATATTATTATAAGAAAAAAATCCGTAATATACTGTAATAATGTGAAACATTAACAAAGATCAATGATCATGCTCTAGATAGGAGGAATTGAAAAGGATACATAAATCAAGCATACAACATGGTTTTAACTTCTTTGGGAACTTCAAACCTATGAGGCAAGATAGTTTAAAAATAATTTGTAGTATTAAAATTAAAACTATGAGGGAAGACAATTTCACCCTATTACAATGAAGCGAAAGGGTTGATATTTACCTAAAGAAAACAACTTCTAGCACATAGTACGAAACATGTTGCACACCAAATCCTACTTGGAGAAGAGAAAGGGGCCAACATGTAGAATCCAAGATTGATAATTAGGTGTCGAAAAATTGAATCACGTTTAAACACAGTAATTGGTTCAGACCATCCAAACCATTAACAACATATGACCAAAGACAGTTTCACCCTATTACAATAAAATGAAAGGGTTGATATTTACCTGAAACAAACAACTTCTGGCACATAGTACGAAACATGTTGCACACCAAATCCTACTTGGAGAAGAGAAACGGGCCAACGTGCAGAATTCAAGATTGATAATTAGGTGTCGAAAAATTGAATCATGTTTAAACAAAGTAATTGGTTCAAACCATCCAAACCATTGGCAACATATGAACAAATCCTGAAGTAGAAACCCTAAAGGCAAATGATATAGCTCAGAATGGTGTTGCGAAGTTAATATTTATTTATTTCTTGACACCACATTAGAGAATAACAACCAAGGTGTCCATGAGATTTGAACCTAGATCTACTCATACTAAGCACATCCTCTACTTTCTCTTCAACCAATTGGTCAATAGACAATATAGGCTAGTAACCACAATGTCTATTGCAAATTGAACTTGAGGGGACTATGATCAGCTACAAGCTATTGCCGAAATCAAACATTCAATAGAAACGCAAACTACATACTCAACATCAATGGCCACTCAAGACCATATCACCAAGGATCTCAATCCCTAACACATTCTACTTTTTGGAAACCATAGCACCTTATTACTTTTATGCTATGTTACTTACCACAGCTTCTGTCATTTAAAACAAGTCAGAGTCACCGGAAGAAGCAATGAAACCCTAGTAGAATAAGACTTGAAACCATCGCTAAAGAAAGCTACACGCAACTAGCGCTATGCACAAAGTACCCGACATGTCACCTAGTATTACAACAACATCCGTTTTAAAATAAATATTGCACAGAAATCATTACCGGTTTGATAGAGAACTGGTATCGAGACTCTAGCTATGAATACCTATTAAACCCTAATAACCCTAATGGGAGACTAGGCAAAGTTTTCTAACATTTCCTCTGTATGCGGTGTTGTATGGACTAACCTATGTGGAAATTACCAGTGCAATTGGAATACCAGGAATTAAATTACCAGTCGACACATACCTGTGATGATTTTCACGAAAGGATTATGAATTCTAGAAATCGGCTTAAGGAGGTATGATGCATTGTTTGTTGGTATTTGATTTTGTTTCCATTCATTTTTGTGAAATTGAAAGTGCCCATCGATAGAAAGGATGTCTTCAGAGATAGCCTCAACATTTTTCCCTTTGTAGAGGATGAAAAATTCTAGGGTTTGTTTCAACACGATATGATAGTGTGAGCTATTTGATAAATGGAATAATGATTAGATAAAACCCAAGAAGTGCCTACTTAGGGTTTTGATCTGTGGATCAGATTGTAGTTAGAGTTTCATTTCTTTAGGATTTCAGCCATGATGGCAAATGGAAAAAATGGTACTTTCTATGGTAATAGTGTTAATGGTCATAGTAATAAGATTGGGTTGCAAAGGTCATGGGTGCAGCGGGAAACAACCATACCCGCTGCTGAGTTTCAGGGTTCTTTATCCTCTGAGAAAATGAATGGGCTTAGTAATAAACTTTGGGTTGTAGAGGTCATGGCTGCAGCATGAATTGTAATATTGGAATTACCAGTCGACACATACCTGTTGTTTGATGGGCGAAGTGAATGTCATTGAGCAGAAGCCTGTGGTGTCCGTTGAGCAGAATGCTATGGTGCCTAGCTGCATGTGGGAGAGAAATTGGAATGGGTGGGTCGTGCCGCACAGTACATAAAACGGAAGTAAACAAAAGCCCTTCCAGAAAGAGTAGCCATTATTTGTGGAAGTTGTTTGTCGTGGGAGTCGAAATACTAGGCACTGTGCTCATGAAGAGTAATGAGAGAATTAATTCAGACTCTCTGCATAACTACACCTCTCGTTCCATTAACCACTATGGTTTCATCTATTAAATTCGTAACAGGTTTCATTACCCACGAATGAACAACATAACTACAATGGTGATCTATTCAAATAGTAACAGGTGTCGTGTGCACAAAACATATGTTGACAAAAAAAAAAAAAGTGGTCTCATCCAAAAGAAAAGGCCTATCAACCTAAATATAGAGAAGATTATTTTTTTAAAAGTAATTATTAAAATTTAAATGATTTTTAAAATGATATTAATATTTATAAATGTATTACATAGAAAAAAAATCTAATTAAATAAACTATTAAATTAATTATATTACTTTTAAGTTGAATGGTAAGGAAATAATTAAGAATTTTTAAATTTTCTTATTAAAAAAAATAACATGTTTAATAAATTAAAATCTATTTTACTCACATATTTCATAGAGTTGAGAGGGATCAAATTTCTTAGCCTCTAAACTTATTTTAGAGTGCAAAAAATAATGTTTAATTTTTTGATTGATTAAATTGTATCCTTGAATGTGCATCGAGTTATCTTATTAATTACATTAAACTGATTTTTTTATTATTAATATATTTTTAAGTATATTTCAATATTAATTTAAATTAAAATATTTTATTCATAATATATATGGCATATTTTATTCTATACAACATTAAAATACTTTTTTTAACAATTTTTTATTTATTTATAAAGATATATAAAGTTGATATTCTTAAAATATTTTTGAAATATATATATATATATATATATATATATATATATATATATATATATATATATATATATATTATTTTGAATTACTTTACATGAAATTATATTAAGTCATATGGACAACTAATAAACTAGCAATTGCACCACATGTCGCAAACGAAACGCTAAATAGCATAGGAAAGAGTAGCCTAGAAGAAATACGATGTTGCACAGAAGGAGCCATCATGGAGGAATGCAAAGAAAATTTTTCTTCCATGGAAGCAGGTAGTGAAGGTTTCAAAGATATTGATGATAAGGGTTATCAACCATAAAATTTTGTTATAGATATTGAAATAGGAAATTGTGGGGGAAAACATATATGTAAACCAACATAATTTATTCACATATATATCAAAATTTGTTATAGATATTGAAATAGGAAATTGGCGGTGAAAATCATTTTGTTATTAATTATCCTCCTAAACAAGCATGAAATGATCATGTGACTCAAATAAGATATTTTAAATACATTCAAGTACAATCTCTCTAGCATAAATGTAGATAAAGATCATTTTTATTAAAAAATAGAGTTTACTCTAAGTTCATCTACATATTCTAAATGTAGATAAAGATAATTTTTATTAAAAATAGATTTTACTTTAAGTTCATCTACATATTCTAGCCCCAATTGCATGCTTGTCAGAAATTGTATGAACAATAGTCTTGGTATACAAGAAAGTGAATGTCATTTTAATATGGAGACATTTTTGGAAGGAGATATTGTTCTTATGTTAATGTTTATTTTCTTAACTCCAAACTTGGTTTAGTATTTCTCTATATACATACAGAAAAATAACAAAGTAGATTTACAAATTTAAGTTATAGTTTTATATGTTATAATTACAAATCTAGTTTCTTATTAAAATATTTTACACACATCTATTTATTCAAATAAATTATATTGTGAATATTTTTTCTCCTATTATTTGATTACAAAATTATTGTACTCCCTACTAAGTAAAACAACTTTATTAATAAAGAATTGAATGTCAAATTGAAATATTACTCAAGTAGGAACTACTATAATATATATAACTGATTTACGGAGGCATTAAAAAATTAGGATTTCATAATATGAAAATGATGAACTTGCATGTTGGGCTAATATATGTAGGAAACCTTATCAAGATAGAATTTTGTATAATGTGAGGGACAATGTGAAAGATTTTTAGTATTTAAATTTCCATGTGTCACCAAATGAAAAGAATATTATGAGACATTGTATATCTAGAGGGGTGTATTGAGAGCATTTCCCCTTTCAGTGATTGTTATTATTAAAGAACATTTTTACAACATAATATGTATAAATTCTATATAGAAAATATGAGCAGTCCACTCATACAACTACCACATAACTTATTCTTAATCAAATAGTGTAAATTTTGTAAAACTATAATCTACAAGTCTCACTTTTTATAGCTTTGGTGGAAGGGCAGAGCATCTAAATTCCCCTAACCTTTAAGAAGCATCCTCAAGTATTGTACCACGCACCTAGATATCCAATCTAGACATCTTAGGTCATTCTAAATTGATCATCTCTAGCCATTTTCTTTTATTGTGGATCAAGTTATAAAATAATAACTTGTGAAATCTCTAGCCATTTTTTTTTATTGTGGACCAATTTATAAACTAGAATATACTCTCTCTTCATAATACTCTACAATATATATTGGATGGAGGGAGATGTTATGATAAAACTTGTACAAAAATTCTGTTTGGGTTGTCTCCACTTACTCTATTGTTAATTACATAGTGTGAATTTTGTAAAACTATAATCTACAGTAAGGTATGAGTGGTTTTTTTTTTGTATGTTTTGTTTGGAATTGAAAAATAAAAAAAAAATTATAAAAGCTAAAATTATGTAGCCAAAAATTTTGTTTAAATTTTCAGAATAAAATGTTGAGTAAGTTTGACATCCGTATAATATGAAAATTGTTTATGATTATAAAGTAAAAAACATGTAATATTTTTTAGCTACAATTAGGTAATTAAATATATGTATATAGTTTCTTAATTTCTCTCTTTAAATAAACTACATTCTTCATGAATACCATGGGTTGTTTTTATAGTTTATTATTTTTATTTTTATTTTTATTTTTACCTACTTAAAATGTTCATTACATTAGGTTAATCTTTTTATTTAATTTACATATTTTTGTTTTGTTTTGTGTAATTTGAAATATTCAAAATGTTAAATTGAGGCTAAAATCTAACAGAATTTTAATAACAACATTTCAACTTAAAAGTCACAAAAACTTAAATTCAATCTAACTTATTAAAAAGAAAAAAACCTATCATAAAAAACATATAAAAAAACTATTTACTTGTCAATCTAATGGCGTAAAATATTTGTAGTGAAAAACTTTGTTTAAAATTTCAGAATAAAAAGTTGAGTAAGTTTGACATCATATAATATGAAAATTGTTTATGATTACAAAGTAACAATCATGTAAGATTTTTTATCTACAATTAGGTCATTAAAGATATGTATATAGTCAATAAACTACATTCCACATGAATACCATGGGTCAATACCATGGGTTGTTTTTATAGTTTATTATTATTTTATTTTATTATTATTTTTTTGTATTTTGATCTAGTTAAAATGTTCATTACATTATGTCAATCTGTTTATATAATTTACTTTAATATTTATTTTTGTGTAATTTGAGGTAGTCTAAATGTTCATTTGAGGTTAAAATCTAACAAATTTTTAATAACAACATTTTAACATTTTTTTTTTTTTGTAAGTAAAACTAATTCTATTATGTATAAAATTACTGGTACAAAACTGCCACAGTGCCAGCTATGAAAGCGTGACCACTGGGCTTGATAATCAAGCTAGTCATAGAGAGTCTGGACCGCCCTGAATGGGAAACCGGTCCTTTTAATAGAAATGTCTTGGCTGCCCAAGTAAAGGAAACCAGCCTTGAGTTCATACATGACAAAATAACATTGAAACGAGTGCTAAAATTAACCATCAGCCTTATCAGCTGAGTATTGAGGCAAGAAAGCAAAAAATTCCTGAAGGAAATGAGCAGAAAGACTTGGAGAGAATGACAGTCACGGTTCATGAACCGGGGACAAAGGTTCCTCGACAATCCTGCATCCAAAGTCATAGCTGCTATCGTCCTTTCCTGCATTGAGAGCGTCTTCCATGCCTGAGTGTTCATCCTCCTTGTTCAGCACGTTCTGGGGAGGAAGATCAGATGCAGCCGGTGAAACCATCTCGCCTGGGAAGCTCGAGACCTGAGGAGGCAGGGGAGCGACAGAGTGAGTCGGACCAGGGTTGGGGATCTCTTCATGGAGGGTTAAAGTGATGAAAGCAATGAGAATGGGTCGGTTCGAGGAGCATTCGAACCGAATTTTAGCTCACTGGGAGGTTTGCCGGATGGTGGGACGCATAGTCTCATGAGAGACAGGAGGGGGAGCACTGCTGGAAGGAATGGAGGCTAAGTGAGGGGAGGCTATAGAAGCACCGACATTATCCTAGAGACGACCCCTTCCTCTTCCTCTGCCGCCTCGCCGGGTTTGAGATTGAACATGCTCCTCATCAGCAGAGGAAGAACTAGAGGAAGCGCTGAGAGAAGGGCGCTGAGAATTGACAAGGCCCCTCCTGATACCTCGCCGACACCACATTCTCTGGCAGAGTCGAGGCATGGAGACAGGCGCTGGGCAATGGAGATTAGAGCCAAAAGGACAAATAGAGACCGAGTGAGCCCGAAGAGTGGAGTTGACACCGCTGTGAATTGCCGAATGAGCCCGAACAGGAGGGTCCAGGCCACCGCGATGATCAGTCCAAACACTGTGAAGAGGAATAGCACTGCAGAGGGGACTGTGAGAGAAGTGGAACTCGAGAAGAGGCTCGAAACAAGCAAGTAAGGAACAACGACGTCTAGTATGCGTTCTCGCACTGGAGTCTGCAAAACCTGGAGGACAATCACCGCGAAGAGGAGACGAAGATCTGCCATAGCAAACACCAACATTTGAACTGTCCCGAGTTAACGCCATGACCAAGAGAACCGCCATATGAAGATGAGCAATGAGACGATCAAGGAAATTAACTTCAATTCGAGCTGGCGAGTAATTGCGCTCATAAATGCTGGAGCAGGGAGCCATATGGGCTTCCCATGCGAGCTCCTTTGGGAGCTGCGCAGGGACCCTTGTCCCATCAAACCCCTTAAACATCCGCATCCGAAAAACAACATTTTAACTTAAAAGTCACCAAAAATTAAATTCAACCTAACTTATTAAAAAAAAAAAACTAACATTATAAAAAACATATAAAAAACTATTTACTTGTGTGTCTAATGGCCTAAAACATTTCAATCATCTAACATTTAATCCAATAATTCAAACATGTTTTCAAATAAAAATACCTTAAGACATAAATATACATTATATAAAAACATTATTTTTCTAATTTGAAAATATTTTAGTTTTATTTTAAAAAATATAAACATATTAAATTGTACACTGCTTAAAAATTAACAAATATTTAATTTAATAAAAATAATAATAATGATAACTTAACCACTTTTGAACATTAGCAATTAGCAATTTAGCACGATCATCTGCGCTCATACTACCTTTTGGAGGTTTACCTAATAAACTATTCCTATTGGTTCGACATTTTCTCGGTTGAGCTAGTCTTCCCGAGGATCCAGCAGGTCTAAAGGTTTAGGGGAGCAGCAAACACAATGGGAGACTTTACGGAGGACCAACGCCCGCTTCTCAGCGGGAACCCTCGCCCCCTGTAGCTGGTTAATAATAATAATATTTACCCTTGTATTCCTATATAGTGTCTAGGCTCTCAACTGTAACGATAACAATTAATATAACATTGGCATTTTTCCTTGTAAAACAACATGTTCCGCAATTAGCTCTATTAATGTTTAGTATGGAATATAACTTCTTTTTTCTTTTTTTTCCTTTTTTTTATATAGAGCTCTATTAATGTTTAATATGGAATATAACTTACTTTTTAAACATTATTATTTATATTTCAAGTTTCATGATTGGCATTATTAAAAATATTTAATTAATCGAAAATACACCCAACGTTTCAAATAGTTGAATTCTTTTGTGAAATCTTGTATTAAGAATATAAATAACAAAAGAAACACATATTTTTCTTTTATGAAAAACATTTCCATTTACATTTCTACATTTAACATGATACAACTATATTTATTACTATTTATTTGGAAACAAATTTAATTATACTTTTATAAAATTTGATATTTATATTTTAAAAAATTAAGCTTTTAATATTTATATTTAAGGTGTTTTTATGATAAATTTGGTTGGATAAATCTGGCCAATCAAGATTCTATTGTCTCTTGACATGACGTGCATGAAAAGGTTTTAAGTGTTTAATATTAATAACAAAAATAGTGAACATAGCGAATTGAATAGGTGACTTCACATCAAAGAATGCCTTAACAGAGTAGGGAATTTGAAACTTTAATTTTCAAGAAGATAAAAGTTTTTTCATTTTGAATAATATAAAAAGGAAGTGATTTTAAATTTTAATTAAAATTATTATTGATTCAAGTGGGAATGTAAATGTATTATGTTTTGAAAATTTAATTTTGAAGATCATAGAAAAAATTTCATTTTGATCAATGTAAAGAAGAATTATAATATATATATATATATATATATATATATATATATATATATATATATATATATATATATATATATATATATATATATATATTTTGTAGTCTAAAAAGGCCACTATTTTGCCTGGAAGCACCGGAAATTCCACGGAGATTTTGAAAAAATTGGTTGAAAATCTAGGTTACAGTTGTGGTTGGGGGTAAAAAAAATGGTTCAAACAGTGTCAGAATAAGGTTTTTTGAATTTTTTTCACACGATCCAAGTGAAAATTCAGCCATATAGGTGAAATTGTAGCCTTCTTAAACAATATCTTTATAAGAGATAACTCAATTTAATAAATTATATTTATAAATTATATCTCAATTTGAGAACATCTGTCACAATATTAAGTTCTTAACTATTTAATGATTTTTAATTCATTAAAGCTATTTGAATCTTAATTCACTAACTCAATCTTAAAACACTTACTCTAGTAATCTTGAAACACTTTTATTGCTATTTTTTTAGGAAATTCAATTAATTTATTTCCTTCCTTTATGATTTAATGAACAAATTTTAATTTTGATTTACATTAATCACGATCATAATATAAAATTTAATAATTGGCCGCAAAGGAATTGGTAAAGTTATTGTTGTTAAAGTACCATTTCCATTAAGAAGCCACTTTTTAATCCTCTCCACACTCTTGGGGTTAGGCTCTTGTTATTCCAATCTCAAAAGTTGTTACAATATTTATATTTATATTATAGAACATTTATGGTTATAATTATATTTATGACAAGAACTGAGAGATCTCTATTAACAACTAAATATTTATATTTATATTATAAAACATTTATGACAAGAACTAAGAGATCTCTATTAACAATTGATGAGCTTGGGCCACCTACTTCTTGAGCCTAAATCAAGGTAGGTTAAGCATGTCATTTCAGGGAACTGAGCACAAGTAGTGAGGGAGTAAACTTCCCACCTCAACCATTCATTCTAGACTTATTTTACATATTTAATTTTTATATTAATAATTATTAAATATTTTTTCTCATATGAAATTTTGTGTAAACTAGGAGATCCAAGGATCAAATCCACTCAAAATATCCTAGTCTACTAAGAGGAGGAATATCCTAGGGTTGTTACAACATATCCAAAGACAACAATATCTAGTTAAAAGTAATAACAACAACCACAAAAATTATTTATTTATTTATTTTTATTTTTTTTAATGAAAATTCACAGTGGAACTTAAGGAAAGTCAGTTTTAAAGGATCCATAGGTCCAAGAGTCTTAACCTAAGCACTGATACAAAGTGTAAGGACCAACCCTATAATTTACTAGACCAACCCTATGCTTTATTTATTTATTTATTTTTAAGGAAATAATATAGTAAACAAGGAATTAAACCATAAGCATACAGCCTTGAAAACCAATGAAAATTAATCACTTATAGAAAACATCCATGAGTTTAACTTCATTACACATACATCTATTTCACATGATAATTATAGGCTCAATGAAGTCATATAATTTTTCTTTTATAAATAACACAAGTACCGTTCACCCGGAGACGAGATTCAATCTTCACTTGTCGCTACTCGAACTCCTTAATTTTCATCTACCTCGAAACGTGAATTTTTATGTGCTTAATCGGAATGTAATGAGTCATTGGTTGACCTCCTAGCCTACTCCTTTGGTACTATCCTTCCCCGCAGACCCCCGAGCTATAATGGGGTTGTACAATGAATGAATATGCTAGCTGATACAGGTGAGCACTCCTTGGCTCAAGAGTCCCCTATTTAAATTCATCTACAACATGAAACTCAACTATAGCTTATAACCACTCACAATGGAATAATCTCCTCCATCCAACAATAGGGTATGCAAGAAGTCCCTTTCCCTTGGCTTTCCCCTTCTTTTACAGAAGAATTCATAGGTGACACTTGGCATTTCATGCATAATTAATTATTTTTCTTAATCCAAAATTTGATTATTCACCCACCCATTTGTCACCCTCTCACTAAGACTCTCAAAAAATCATTTATTTAAATATTAATTGAAAATAATATATTCCTCACCCCAACAAGACCATATTTATTCTCATAGTTTTCTCTTGATCCCCCCTTTCCTACTCCTTAATTTGTGTTTATTACTGAATTTAATTGATAAGTCTCAGATTTGGTCCCTTAACTACCTCCTAATTTAACTCAATTTTCCTCTTAGATGGATATTCTTATGTTGGATCTCTCCACATAGAGATTCTCTAAATTTATCCAATTTTATTAATTAATCTTATTTTAACTAACCACTCTCTTCTCTTAATAAATTTTTTAACTATTTTATGATTAATATTTATACTTAACTCTATGTCTCTCTTTCCCCCTTTTTCCTAATTAAGTTACTTATGTAAATAATCCACTTCATATTTTTTTCAACATGGAAATGAGTAGACTTCTCAGGGTAAAATATTTTATTTATTCTTATTATTCCCTTTCCCTGAGTTTTATTATTGATGTAATTTCCTTGGTTCTGACATCATATACCACTTGATATGAATTAGTAGGATTTTCATATATTTATTATATTTATTAGTTTATTTTTAATGATCTCGAGGATGTCATGTTGGTCATGCCCTTCAAGAACTTCCCTTCAATGTTCTAAGGTTTCCATGCCTAGCAATTTATTTGTAATTCTCTTGAAGTTCCAAGGGTGTCACATCACTTTCCCTTCAAGCATCTAGTGGCTACGAGGAGAAATTATAGCTTCAACGACATAGACCACTATCATCTCGTATGTCACATCTATAGTGAGAATAATGGTGTTGGGAATCAAAGAATCTTCCTTGATGTGTGCCCCCTAGAAAATCCTCATGAGGGACCCAAATTTGGGACCTACCCCCACGACATCGTGATCTTCAAGGTGAAGGTGTTTCGACCTTTCCAGCCTAATTCATGGCGGGAGTGCTATCCGGTGAGTTAAGGGACACTGTCCCACCCCTCTCATGTTGTTCCATCCAATTTTATAACCCCATCACCCATATCTGAGTCATTTGGCCAATAAACTAACTTTTTCCTACAACCACTAACATATCATTAGAGTATATATATATATATAGATAGCAAGTTTCAAATTGAACTTAGAATTTCAAATACAAAATATTAATTTCTATCAAACCAAATGTCGTCAACTCATCATATGTGAGTGCATATAATGCTTTCCTGTCATACTCCATAATCATCAGTAACAAATTTTCTCAATGTTATTCATTATCATAATAGCAACACCAACATGACCTAGTCATTCACATTGTTTTTCATTGCAAATCAGAACTAATGTAAGTAGCTATCATAGGGAACATGTCCATCATGGTTATCATAATCATAAAAGGAATGGGAAACAAACATATCCATAAAAGCCATCATCATTGTAACATCAATAGAAAACATACCTCTCCATCAAATTTATCATCATCATGATATCAATAGAGAAAATGCATAACCATTAATACTACAATCATATTAATAGATAACATAGATAAACATTAATGCTATCAATAAAGAACATACATGACCATAAAATCCATTAATAATAGATCCATGTGTCCATATCCTCAACTCGAGGTCTTAAAAGAATAAAGTGTAAGCTTTATGGCTAAATAATGTTAAAATTAATATCAATATCAATTAACTAGAGTAGGGCATTACAACATATGCCTTCACACCTCTATAAAGCTACTTAACAGGAAAAAAAAAATACATAAAACAGTTAAGGAACCTTTCATAAATATGAGAATTTTTCAAATATAGCTAACATCTCCTCTTCTTTGAACTCTTAATAATAAAATAAACTTTATGAAATCTAATATTTTAATTAATGGAATATTAAACTCTTTATAGATATTTTTAATCTTAAGATATTATTTCATTAAATATTTAAATAGTGAAATAGTTAATATGCATTTCTACTTATTTAGTATAGCATTAACATTGAATCTCTGTAACTACATTTAAAATTTTAGGCTTTTCCTTACTAAAAAAAGGTTAAGTAGTACACCTTCATATTACTTTTATATTTAGATATATCACATATTTAACTATGTGTATCATTAATGTAAGAAAAAATGTGATAAATTGAAGTTGCTAATGAAATTGTTTTCTATTATCACTAATTTTAGCAACTACTTTCTAGATTATTCTAGACAATAATAAATTTTATTCTTTTACATTTGCATAATATTTTTTCTCCATATTCTTTTACAATAACACTAACAAAATATTTTTAAAATAATATAATATTATATAATTTTACAATAAATAAAATATATTATAAGGAATAATTTCTATTTGCAAAATGTTTACTTGTACTTATGTCCTTAATGTCTTGGCTTTATAAAATGTGCTCTTACATTGGAAAGAACAATGAAGGCCAAAATCACCATGAGTTGCGGAAAATAAAAGAAATAATGTAATGTACCGTTTGATAATTTTTCACTTGAGGGTGGTGTACATGTTTTTACCATGTGAGTTTTTCTAGGAATTTCATGTTTTAAATTATATGTTTATTTCTAATGCATGTGTATTTTGAACTTTAGTTATATAGATATTTACTTTTATTTTTTAAAAGATAGAAAATGTTATATAAATATAAATGTGTGTGAATTCTAAAGTATGTTTACTTTATTTTTAAAAAAATACAAAAAGCAATATGTGTTTTTTTTTATTGAAAAGAAAGAGGAAGAATCTCTATTACCAACTTAGTCATTGATGTATATTAGATACTTATGATATTTTTAATCTTTCTTGATATTTTTTTATGTGGAAACATGTTAGAGGAACCAAATTGTATGGTAATTTTAATGGTATGTCATAGTAAGTTTAATTAGCATTAAAACCTTTCAAAGTAATTTTGGGGAATCAAATGGTATTTTTTAAGGTAAAAAAATTCCTCACTTGTTCTAGGTCCTTGATCATTATATCCATTAAGATACTTTTCCAATGGTGCTAGAATCATGTCAGTTGGAACTGATATGAAAAGGTAATTCTTTAATAAGCTCACTATCATGTTATGAGAGCATTCTATGCCATACCTCATTACTCGTATATATAGAAATAACCATGTGTCCAATATGATTCCATAAGGTCCAAAATCATAACTCTAATTGAAGGTGAAAAAGTTCAAAACGTTAGCCCTAAGTTGTTATTGGACATTATTAAATATTGACCCGCTAGGAGGAGAAAGAGTTTGATTCTATATTATTGTTTTTGTTCCACAGTTATATGAGAAGTTAGAGAGTATAATAAATGATGATAATATTTTGTAGCAAACTTACAAGAAAATTTCTCAAACAACTTCACAAAAAACATCTCTTTCTAAAGCATTGAAACTAGAGTAACCTCACTTTCTCACTGGGATTTCATTACATGTTTCCTAAAGTAAACCTTGTGTTTTTCCACAAATATATATGTTTATTATTTTTTTCTTCTATATTACACATTTATTCTATTTTATACATTAAACATAAAACAATAATTAAAGAATATCACATCTTAAAAAATTAAACCTTTACAATAATTTTTTTGTATTTTGATTATAAAATATCGATCATATTTTACATATCAAATATCCGTATTCAGGGGAGAGGTCAGCCATACTTAACCCTAGATATGAGTGGCATAATTCTAGCACACCTTTAATATTCATGAACATGGAAATTACCTTTTTAACCTGATCACTAAAGCTTTGAACTCGTAAATAACCTTTAAATATTCCATATCTTCCGTATAATATTTTTAGACATTATATCAAAATATTTTCTAAAGACAATGACTCAACAAAGGATATTGATACAACTATTTCAGCTTTTCTCTACCTTATCACTAAAGCTTTGAACGCATCAATAACCTTTAAATATTCCATATCTTCCGTATACTATTTTTAGGAATTGTATCAAAATATTTCCCAAAGGCAATGAATCAACAAAAAAAATCAACAAAAGATATTCATATAACTCTTTCTGCTTTTCTCTATAACGATACCGAGAATCATTAAATTATATTTCATATTAAGATAATTCCATAAAAATGGCTATGGAAGGAACTCTCATAATGTTCATATAAGCTGATAATTTTCCTTTTGTCACTCAATTGAAAAACATGGTTAAAAGAAAATTAGTCATAATGTTTACATAGTTGATGGTTTGTTTTAGTCACAACATTGGAAAATAGGAAAGATGAAACTTTCAATCGAAGTTTGAGAAACTATATGTGAGTAATATATTAAAAAAATTAGGAATGTTAGGGATAATAATAGAGCATATACGTTTTAGTATGTATATTTGATTACTTGTGATATTATTAGGTTTTTCTTTTCTAGATTCTTAACCCAAAAAATTATGGGTAGAAAAGTAAAATCTCACTTTGTGATAATATTTTTAATGTTGCATTGATTTTTAAGGTAGGGTTCCATTTACTCAAACTGATGTTATTATTTTATTTTCTCTAGCTCTTTAAATTAGAATTTTCCTATAGAACCATTTAGGTTTGAATTTATAATGATATATAAGTTTATCTTACTTTCTATTTCTATATTTCTAAATGTTTATGTTCTAAATAAATAGTGATATCCTTAAGAGAATCTTTAGAGGCTTCTTTAATAGCTTTCCTTTCCGTCTTACCATCTTTGTCATATTAGAATTTGTTTTGATTTAATATATTTTTTTATAAATTTATTTATACAATTCGAGAGTTTTTATTGCTCCTCCCAGAGTTTTTTTATAAATATAAATAATTTTTAAAATTCATTAAGGAAACTTTAATTTGTTTCTCGTTAAGGATTTTCATGATTTAAGGATTTTCTCCTTAATTTAAGGATTTTCACTATTATTTTCACTATTACATAACTTTTATGTGTAATTTTATATAGGATAATGTTGAGAGATGAACTTAAGGATTCATCATAACAACATCTAAGATGTAAAATAAAAATAAAAAATTATAACATAGCGAATTGTAATATAACAAATATGTTTAATGCAAGTAATTTTTTTTAATTTATCCATCCACTTAAGACATCATAAACTATAAGGATATGTACACTACAGACATCATAAAATATAAGAACATGTAAACTACATAATTTCATATCATAAACTATAAATATATGTAAATTATAGATATCATAAACTATAAGGACATGTAAACTACATAATTTGATAGATTCATTACTAAAAACTATTTCGTTTTTTAAACCAAATATGTAAAATATTTTTTTAGATCAAATATAAATATAATTGATGATTTATCCATAAAATATTATTGTTATATGTTTTTCTTAACATTATAAATTAATTACATATTGGACAACAATGGTTTGAAATTGTTTTATCCATTTATTTCTTCTTTATTTCATATGGATTGATAGATTTCTCTTCCCTTTTAGTAATTGTTAAATTTTATTCACATATCCATATTACATGATATCTCTTCTTATTATATTTTCTCATTCTAATAGTTCTTTCTCTCTTCCACAATGAATAATTCCACTCGGTGTTCATTTTGGTATAACTTCCTTGATATAGTACATTATAGTACCTCTTCTAGACACATGTTGTGAAAGCTATTTATCCATAGTTGCTAATGGATACAATAATAATGACATAATTTTGATCTAATTTAGGATATTCACTTTAAAAAAAAATTGAATTTCTTAACAAATAATGGATTCCATATTTCCAAGCTCATAGGATTCACTATCACTTTCAAAATCATATATATGGGCTTACATGCAATATATAATGTATCACCATAAATTCAATTCATACATATGTTGGAAATACAATTTATAAGGGTTATGGTAGTTTGTATTATATACTTGAGAGTAAACATGAATAGTCCCAAGGGAATAGGAATTAGCATCGGGATTCCCAGATGTTGAAATAGGAATCCAAAGGTCACAAGGAAAGTATTTATATGTATATATCATTAATGAAAATTAATTCCATTCTTATCTAAAGTTTATGAAATCTAAAACTAGTATTGTAGTTGGTCTCAGTAAGAGACCCGTTACATCTACTACCATGATTTTATCAAATATGACACTCTTAGTAGTCCTAAAACCCTTACACCCATTGGTCTACCAAGTGTTATTCTTTGTGCCTAATATTTATTGGATATCCATTCATTTTTCATCTCGTATTCTATGCCTATTTCAACTAATGATTGTTACACCTGATACTCTAAATTCAACCTTACATTAAAAGAATTACTTGTTCTTATGCTCTTTATATTGTGTGAGGAGACATAATCTTTGTTTATGTTCTACCTCATATACATTCTCATTCATATACATTATTCTATGCCATTTACTTACTTGTTTCTCTACTTGGTTCTCTCACATGCTTTAAAAACCATGCATTCTCTCTCCTCATGACACTTTGGTATCATGGTCTTCCAAAAGTAAGAATCATACGATAGGATATCATTTTATAACCATGATTTTTTCTCATTATCTCCAATGCCCTTGACTCTTCGAAAATTATATATATTATCCAATAAACATTTTAATGCCAATTTTTCTACATTCGACAAGCCATTTTTTGATGCTCATCATTCCTTTTCTCTCTCAAAACCCTTATAGTTGAAACTAGATTCCTTAGATGACAAAGGAATATTACCTCTAATGGCCACGATGCTAACCATAGGAAATTAAATGAGTATGAGCACCATGAAAATACTAACGTTATATTATTCATTATTAAAATCCTAGAAGCTATGTACATTAAATCAATAGGAATCTAGTTCTTTGATATCCAGTCTTTAATGGCCTACTTATTTCTTTCTCAATTCAAGTTACACAAGTTTAGTGGTACTTGAGATGCATCACTCAAATTATGGGATCTAAATAATAATTATATTTCTAAAGTGTTACATTTGAATATCATATTGATTGGATGAGGCCTTTGTTTTGAATTTTTCATATGAAATATTAAAGATTTATGGTTGCAATCTCACAAATTAGTGAAAAAATGGATGATGAAATTTCTAATGTAGTTATGAGTTCTATAATCATGTTATATATGGTACCATTGATCATTATCCTACTACCACAAATGGTATTTCTTTGTGTGCATCCTAGCTACAACGTTCTACTCCAATTTCAATCACTGTAAAAAGAGAATTAGTTTATGCATTGGCTATGGATGATGTTGGTACCTTACATGTATTCAGAGCATATAACAAGGTAATGATGGTGTGGTATTAGAGAATTGGTTCAAATAAAATGAATTTATAGGCGCATCTTAATGATATGTGATCTCTCAATCATTAGTAGTGAGTAAAAAAATTACTTAAGCATCACATTCTAAAGGAAATATATAAAATTCTTGAGATCAAATGAAAATAGTAGAACCAATATTAAGTGGCGTCCCACATTCAATCATAAATATAATTTAAACCCCAACATTAAGAATAACTGTAACTTGAAAATAGTTATTTTGTAAGTTTACTTGTACAATATTTTGGAATTGAGTGAATTGCATTGTAAATAGGTGAATTTTTTAGTGCAATCTAACACCATTCATTTTCTAAATTTTCCAACATTATGATTGAGTTGGAAACGTGGTGGTTCAAGCCTTTTTTAGCCATTCTCAAGTATTTACCAAATTTGTATTGAAATATTTTCAACTTCTCACCTTCTGCCTAATAGGGAAAGGGGGTAGTATTTCCTATTAATAGTGAAAATTCACGTTTCAACGTCTTATCAAGAAAGAATGAAAAAGCAATCATGAACCATATATGGAAGTAAATAATTGAGCGTATGTTAGAGTTGTAGCAAAAGCTCGAGTCGAATCCATGAGAGCATGGTTCTATTTGTGGCATTCATAAAACCACCATTCAATAGAATAGTTACAACATATCCTTGATATGATTTTGTGGTCATATTCAAATAATCATTTCGAAGTAAAGATCCATAGTTCACAATCTTCTTCGAAGATGCAATATTTTATGGTCATATTCAACTTAGTATTTGAACTCATTTCTAATTAATAGGAGATTAACATCAAGTTCTATCTAAATTATGAAATTTTCTGGGAAATTTTGAGCCTTAGATTCAAATTCCAACATTTCTAGTTATATTTTATTCTTAGAAGAAAAAATAACATCTTTTATTAAAAATAAAAGAGGTTACAATCACTTGAATATATAATGCTCAGGAAGATCTAAATACATGAAAAAACATCACGAGATATAACAAAGGAAAATAATGCAGAATAAACTAGAGGAAAACCTCCTATCTAATATCTGGGAAAAAAACCTAAAAATTCGCAAAACAGTTCCAAAAGGACCATAAAAATAACAAACATATAGAAAAATTGTCTATAGAAACAAAGAGAAATAAAGGAGGATCCAATAGAGAGACGAAACAAGGGAGGCATGTATGAAACACAGAGAACAAAAATAACATGACATCATGAAGAAACAAAGGCCCTAGATCCCATGGGAAACCACTATACACGCATTCATAGTAAATTTTACCAAGAGAAACACTAATTGTAACATCTCCTATTTACACCACAAATTTTTTTTTTTTTCTATATCAATAACTAATTTATTTCTGACTTGCTTAATGTTACCCATGTAATATAACCTCAGTACACTCAACAATTTGAAGTGACATTATTAAAATTGTTTATCCCTATTCATAAGAGATAATTTTCATCTATATATATATATATATATATATATATATATATATATATATATATATATATATATATATATATATAGTTTGAAAACTACATTCTTGTCTAAACTCTTCATTTAATTATCTCTCATAACATCTTATGCTTATAACTTAAGACCTTTTGATACCTTTATTAATGTATACAGAATTACATACCCCTATTATCTAACTAACTTTATTTCCATTATTCAACCTTCACATATATACATTTTCATATTCCTTAACTATATTATGGGAAGTTTAATAACTATTGCACTTACCATACAATCCCGCACCTATAGGATGTAAAGGTATTCATGATTGTTATTTATGTTAACCTTCTCATATACTTCATTACCATTTCATGTCTCACATTGACATATGGTAGGTTTCGCATTAAATTTGGATAGGACTTGTTCGTATCATGGTAATTATGAAGGCAACTCATATTGGTAGACTCATTTCACATTTTTCCATTCGTTTTAATTGCAAACCTATACGTTGCAACAATACAATGGTACTACAGATTTAATATATCTCTTCCACAGAGATTAAGTAAGAATTATTTATATGATTTTAATTCTCTTATACGTAATTGAGGTACCATAGAATTTAATGGGGGATTTCTCTAGATTTTTATGCCAGCTATATTGTATTAATCCCGAGGACTTACATCGATTTCACCATCAATCTGGATCTATTGACAAGTGTAGGGTTACGATGTTCCAATTGGAATTAGGGTTGTATTCCCTGTCACTCTTATTTAAGTCGTCTCTTCTGTTTGGCGTTTCCCTTTACCCATTCATTTTCTGCGTTATGTTTTTATTTCATCAGTGCTTGGCCATACTTTTAGAGCCCGAGAAATTTTATTTTTCTACACATACCTTCTCTGCGCCTTATATGGAGAAGTTATCAGGTATGAATAAATATCATTTGATATCAATTTAGTCATATATTATTGAAGGTTTTCATTGGGATTTTTATTTATATCCCAAACCCATCTAGTTTTGCATTTTTATACCTCGGCTCTGTGAAATCAGTTGGATTATTTTTGTTATTAATATATGAGTTCATAGTAGCGATATTCATGGCCTTTGAACTAAAAAATTTTCTCGTCCGTAGTATTTTTGTTTGTAAATTTATTTACGCATTCGCTCTTCTTGCTGATCAGTTTATTTACTGTGTTATTATATTGTTTGCCCTAGATTTACGAGAGGCTTTTGATATCTGTATAGATATGAAATCCTTTTGTTCCCAGTCTTCGCATCAAAACGAAATTTGGAATTTAATTTTTTTTATAAAAGTTAAATTTAGGATCTAATACTCCACGGTTCGTATGGGAATTCCAACACAATTCTGGGGTTTCGACCCTCCAAGAATTTGTAATTTCTGTAAGGGTTTTTAAATTTTTATATTTTGTAATCACTGTTGATTGATTTTGTTCATGCGTTTAGGTATTTTTTCATACATGTAACGCTAGTTTATCCTCCACAAATTTCCCTTTCTTTTCTCGAGAGAGATATTTTTATCCTCAGGTAACCATTTCGATTTTATTATCGTTATTCAAAATATGATGTATAGTGAAATGTCTGATGATTTCCGAATTTAATTGTTTATATGGTTACTGATTCTATTTTAGTATGTTGTTATATCTACAGGTAAAGATTGTTGTTTGGGTTTCGTCGATATTCCTCTAAACAAATTGTTCCTTACCATTGAAAGTTTAACATCTCTTTCGCTCCTGTTGCAGGTCGATTATTTCATTTTTTCTAGCTTGACTCAAAATATTTGTCCTCTGGACTGAGTCTCTATGTGATCTCAGAATTTTATATTTTGAGACTTAAACCACATTTATTTGTGTATAATATACTTTGGATCCGACTGAGATCCAGACACTTGTTACCCTGTATAATGGCTTTTATTTTACATAGATTCAAATGCTATACATATACCTTTGTATACATATATAAATATTCTGGAAAGCACAGGACTTCCTAACTTACTATTTATTTATTTCTGTAATTATATTGATGCTTATTTATTACAGACTTCCAATATTATAAGTTTCTCTCCAAAATTTTATTATACATGTACAAAATCTTTAGATTTCCTTATTCTCTAACAGAATAATTACAGATTATTTTTAATACAATTCTTTCTACCTATGGTAAAAGATTATGTAATTAGTATAGCATTTTGATTTCTTATCCTCTTGTGTTAAAATGTGAAGTATAATTATGTGTAAAAGTTGATTGTTATGGCTTTATTACTATCATTTCTTGCCACTCTTAAGAAACCAGAATATACCACAATATTTCTCTATATCACTATACAGTGAATTTATATCCTAGTATTAGGAAGATACATATTGTTCAAATTTAATTATCATGGGTTAACTTTATAGTTATACCCCCTGGTTGTAAATATGCATAATGATAGAATTTATTTACCTCTCAATTTTTGTATTTCATATCAGCTATTTATGTATATTAATGTATAATATACAATTCCCATTTCATGATATTTATATGCATTTCTGAAATTCAAATTATTATTTCTTCTATAATTACAATTTTTTTCCAAGAATGGTAGAATGATAAAATCTGTAATTTTTTCATATAGTGCATGAATAGTATTGTTGTCTTTGTTCAATATAATTGACATTCTTACTTAGCTTATACTCTTTATTTTATAATAGAAGTTATATCATCCTCACAATCAAATACTTTCTCCTTTATTAATAAAAATAGAATAGCATTTAATATTCTATATTTTTCTTTCATTTAAATATTAAATTTGTAGTACAGAATCACATTAAGGTTATGCAAATGCACATTCCTTGGGAATAAATATCTTCAGATTTAAACTAGTATTGGTTTAGAGATTCTGATTGATATTTCCCAATGGACTATTCCTACTACTATAAGCATTTTAAAGGAGTATGTCTTCAAATAAATCTGTTAAAAGTAAGGAATTATATAATTACAGCGTAAACTTAATAAATGAATTTCACTATCCCCTTAGTCTTTCACAATAAAACCATTATTCGAGAAATTATAGATTAGGTGTGCATACCACAATTAATCTATGACCAGTCCTCCCAACCATATAATTCCTCTATCTCCAGAATTCACCCCCGAGCTGAGATCCCTCCAAGAACAGACCAACCTCAATCTGTTCTGGAGTAGCTTATTTAAGCTATGATCTCCCCAAATCCTATTTCTAATTCTGCGTCCAAAATTTCAGGATGCTTTTATTCCTCTTTGCCTAGGCTTCCCTTAAATAGGGACTTTAAAGCTACTTTTGGCTTTTCCATCTTTTTACCTCTTCCCAACTACTTTCCTCATCATTGGGGAATTTATATTTTTCCTCGAAAGTCTAAATTAGAAATAAATTCTTTCAAGGCTTTTTGAAAGATTTTGGAGAAAATCTTAACCTCTTTCCATAACCTCATGGATTAGGCACGTGATCTCAAAATATCATTTGGTCATAGTACACACATAAAAATTTTATTTTTTTTTCATAAATAAATAATTAATTACATCCACCACACAATAATTATCCATTGGGGTCCACTCCCCTTTGGATTTATGCCTAGCTTGAAAAGAATAGAAACTAGGGGTGTTACATATTCCCCCTCTGAAAACAAACACCATCCTCAGTGCTAACAATGAACTACTATAGTTCATTATGAAGATGGATAGTTTTCCATCATCTCAGCTTCCTACGTAGCTTCTTCAGCAGTAAAATGCTTCCATTCCACTTTTACTCTAGCTACTGTTCGATTTCGTAGTTCAATTTCTTCCCACTCCAAGATTTGAAGCGGCTCTGGAATTCTGGTTCCCCCTGAATCACATTCCAATCAATAATGTGAGAAGCATCACGTACATATTTTTTTTTTTCAAGAAAGAGACATGAAACACATCATGAACATTAATATGTAGGGGCAAGGCCAGTTTATAAGGCACTGGTACCATCCTTTCTAGGACTTCAAAGAGTCCATAGTATCAAGGAGCCGATTTTACACAACTACTGGTATGCAAAGTGTTCTTTTTGGTTTTAATACACCAATAGACCTGATTACCCAACTCTCTTCTTGTCGGCATATCTTTTTTGTCTATCTTGAGCTATTTTATTGTTTTTCTGAATCTGTTTTACAACTCTTTCCATTTCCTGCAAAGCATCTCACACTAGGATTTACTTGTTTTCAAGTTGACTCTAGCTGAAAGGAGTGTGACATTTTCTTCCATAGAGTGTCTCAAACAGACTCATATCTATAGAAGTAGAATAGCTGTTATTATTGGCAATTTAGGCTAAATGTAATTAGTCTTCCCACCTAATTTGCATATCCATTAATAGCATATCTTTCAGAATTTGATTTTCCCTTCTACTTCATTGCAAGAAGGCTATCTGGACATACCCTTTATTCCGCTTTCTCTCTGTCCACAATTTAGACCAATTTATGTAAGTAATATCATATACATATATTGATAATCACAACTACATTCTGAACTTTAATAATTTCAATAAATTCAGTTGTTAGCCCAAACCATTCAGTTTGATAGTAGTTTTAGTGCCCTTTTTGCACCACTACTTATCATTCCTTGTCTTTTGGTGAGATTTCCTTCTCACACAAACTTAGTCTAGTTCGGCTTTTCTTGATTTTCCAAGTGATTTATCTGCACTTATTTTCACCATTTTCTCCTTGTTTCCGGAGTGGATAATTTTCTGTTACACACTTGGCTAAACAAATATACAACTTTTCATTAGTATTTATGAATGAAGGAAAACAAATTGTATCATATGGAGGGTAATACTTATCCTTTCTCAGTTCGTAGATGTACTACCATTATTTTCGCATTGTTTTCTTCCGTTGGCCAATAAATTTAATTTGTAATAACAAGGCTCATTAGTAAGGTCTATGATTCAATTCCCTTTTTCCATCAGCTTACTATTTCTTTTCTGAATTATTCATAGTATATCAGATCTTTGTCTGATACTAGGGTTCATTTTCTTGAACTTAACTCGAATCTTCTGTCTGTTTGAATAATATATATATATATATATATATATATATATATATATATTCGAGTAATTTCTTTCTCATTTGAGAAATTTCTTTAGAAATTTGTAAAGGTAATTTAATACCTTATTACTTGAGCATTACTCAAATTGTTGAGATATTCCAACCATCCCAACAATTTTTTTTTTCTGGATTACAAAGGAGATATATCCAGACTGCAAAATTTTTTATTCTTCTTGAGCTTTACTACTGCCCCTCTAGGCTTATACCAATTTATATCCCACTTCTTTATATTATGATTTATTTGACTGGTAAAACAGGACCAATTGTCCTAAAAATTCAAATCATTATTTTTTTCAGCACTTTATGCTTTTCTTTGGGGTTCTATCTCCCCTTTGAACCAACATGACCAGAATCTACTTAGTATTACATAGATTGCATAGATTTTAAATCAGTAGTACTTCTTATGGCTTCTATATTAACTCCCATTGATTTTTCATATAACACTAGGTTTTATCTTTATCTTATAACTAACTTCCTTATTTGGAACTAATTTTGGAATTTCATCCATAATTATCCTCTTACCCTCCTTGGTTCGGGAATTTTTAATATGCAGTTATATACAACTTTATGTTTCATTATTCCATTCTTGGAACTTTGAGAGGTTTGTGGTTCTTCCACCTTACACCACTCATTGTTTTGCTTTTTGTTTTTTTTTTTCCCCACTTTATTGAAGACAATTTTCCCCAACTTTATCCACTAGCTTTAAAATTTTTGTGACAAATTTTTAACCTGATGGGTTTCCTCCACACCCCAAATCCAAATACAGCTCAACCTCCTTTATCTAGGTTTGTAGCCGTCGGATGTAGCACTATTATACTATCCACAATTTTAATAATCAGGGAAATTAAATCTTTTATCAGCAAAATTTTATGGGTGTGAGTACCCATAATTCAATACTTTCTATTTGATAGTGCACTCCATGTAGTTTTGTTACTTACAATTCTTCTATATACAAAATTTTTAAATCAAGTCATTTCTCTGTCACTTTTTCATTTTATCATCTTCCTACACAATTGAACCCCAAAATTTTGTATGTGTATATATCAATCACTTAATTCTCTTCCCCGCCTACACTGCATTCCCATTGTACATTCATTTCTCATTCGTAATGGATGTAGAACTTGATTTGACATTTATGAAATTATATTGGTATGCTTGACTGGTTCATTAGAAGTTAAAACTCTCTCCCATAATTTATAAGTTCAATAATCCCTCTGATTGTATCTAAAGTATTGCTTCTGACGGTTTATTGTTCCGACTATATATGTATATATATATAGGCATATTTTTCCATCAAAATTTCTGATACTTCTAACTTACATACATGATTTAATTAAAACTGTAATTTTGCATTAATTCAGTTATAATTACTTCTTTTGATTCAACTAGTATCCTTTCATTACACATCAAAGAGGATATGTTAATATACCCCATAACTGTATAGCTCATTTTTCAATCTGTCCTGGATTGAAATGCTCCACTATAACTATTAGTTATTTCAATACGATGTATTCATTAGTATATATTTCCAATTATTCCCCCAGTATGCCACTGGTGATACTATGAATTTATTTATTTTTCTTTTCCAATTAGGATAGAAATTTTCAGTACATGTTGATATAGACCTGGTCTCTAATGCAGATAGATTTTTTTTTTTCTCTCTCTTTGTTTCCCCATACTTTCTTTTAACCATGTCTCTTATTCATGGTTTGCACTTTCTTTTAACTAATTAAAGGCCGATGGTTTCTAAACCAGCTTTTCATTTATTTTATAATTTTATCTGATTGTATTTAAATTTCTGCTCCTACCCCATAATAGCCATTGCATCTCGAGTTGGAGATTTGGGATTGGGACTCGGCCTTTCTCTAGTTTGAGCTATTTCATTCTGTTTGTATCCTAGCTCTGGTGTATTTATTATGATTAAAAATATAGTGGCTAAAGTAGCTGGTCATGCAGGGATATGAAAAACGATAGCAGTCATAATTAAAAACCCTTGTGGAGTCGCCAGTTGTTAGAGTGAATTCTAATCGCAAGCGTGCGAAAAGATCTCACTTTTGCTTTGCATAACAAACAAATCTAACATCAAATGTGGTTGTTAGTTTCCTTGTATCCACAGTAGGTGATCAGAGTAAATGATAAAAAAATCGAGATTTATGCAGTTAGAGACATTAAACAAAAAAAATAAACAAGAGTTTCTCTATACATCCAATAGACAAGACAAGAATTTATAAAGAATTTTTTGTATTATGACACCTAGGAAGGGAACACAGAAAGATGTTACTAGTCCCCCTCGATGGGATGGGTTCTTTTATGACCTCATCGCTTCTAATCGAAGATCTCTCTCTCTTTATGGTGCAGAAAACCCAGAAAAAATAGAACTCAAAGGGATCTCAAAAGAAAAATTAGAAAAAATATGACAATGATGGAGGATCAAAGTCAAACCAAAAGTATATATCAAAAGGTGATAAGAAGGTAGTGAATGAATGGAAAAACCCTTATATTTATAACAAAATATTGAGTTAGTATATATATTGGTGCATGATTAAAATATTATTAACCAAATCTAGATCCAACTTACTTGGAATATTTTATTATTTTAGGTGGAGGGAAAAGGAATTTAGAATTGGTTAAATCCCTCTACTTAGAAATAATAAATAAATAAATGATTTATTTATTATTTCAAGGATGAGGTTAAGGTATAATTAAATAAATAATGATATATTTAATTATTTAAAAATGATTTAGTCAAATTCAAGAAGGAATATTATTAAATAATGATTTAAATAATTATTCCTAAAGAATAATAAGATAAATAAAATTTATCTAATTAATTATCATGTTTTGGGTTAAATATGACCAGGAATATTAATTAAACAGTGGTTTAGTTAATTATCCCTAGAGTGAAATCAAACAAATAAGGATTTATTTAATTATTCCTCATGGGGTTTCCTCTTTAGACGAGAAATTGTTTAATAAACTATGGGTTATTAAATTATTTCTCATAGTGAAAGCAATTTTACTATGTTAAAATTGGTCCTACATGGTGTACTTTAGTCCATCTAATAATAATAGGTTATATGACCAAAATTCGGTGTAACAAAAAGGAAAATTTTCGGTTTAGTATTCATTTCCTAAAGAGAAAATTATTGTTTCAGTCCTCATTTCTCAAAAAGAAAACATTGTTCGATTGATTTATGCATTTAGTTTCTTTTTACTCATTCACATTAAAGGAAATTGAAAAGAAAAAAATTCATATGCATTTAGAGATTGTGAGTGTTGCATAGGAATAGATTAGGAAAATCTACATTTAGTTTGTGCTCTTTGATCTATGCTCAAAATTTTGATTGCTCTATCCCTTTAGTAGCTAAGGTTTTCATTGAAAAAGCTAAATTGAAAATATTGCTTCTCATTTATTTTTCATTTTAGGATTTCCCATTACATCTCGCAGTGAACCTGAAAGATAAACTATTAAGAAAGATCAACATAAAATTCACCTCAATCAACCTAAGAAATAATTGTAACATTAACGATAACACTTACAAGGTGTAGGCTAGAGACGTATTCCAACATCCTTAAACATAACAGCTGTCGTTAACCTATCTGTGATGAATTCCGAGTGTGATATCCCACTCCATGTACGTAAGTATGTCAGAGCTAGTCCACGTACCTTCGAGTATATACGACAGTATTCTAGTACAAAAATTATAAGGGGGTGCTCTCACTATGCGATTTCTCATTAGACAACGCTAACACGGATTTGGGCCTCCACTTACCTTTGAGTATATTTGAGAGGATAAAATTATGTTGCTTACCATCCATAGGTAATCGAATCAGCTACCTTGTAGCTTGTGATACATAGAACACAACATTCGGGGAGATTTCCTTGTCGTACTTCTTAGTTCGCTAGGAGGTATTCTGTAGTTCAAAATTACTTTGCAAACCTTTTTCCTAGTATCACCCTTTTGTTTGTTTCTGTAAAAAAATCAATCAGTCATCATGGAAGAAGAACAACATTTACCACCATTGTTCACATAGAATAGTGCTTAAACAAATGTTACCACTGAAATCTATTTCTGGTCAACAAAGGAAACCCCATTCTACTGAATCCAGTACCATTAGTAGCTCGGGTGCACCATCTTCATCACATATACTAGAGTCGTTCTGAGTCATTTATACACACCTTGGTTTATCTATTGTCGTCGAAACGAAGTCCTCATCGCTACTTGTGGACACTGAAGTTCCAATAAGTGAGATCATACATCGAGAACCCAAATTTGTTCAACTAGAATTTGATCGAGATCCCATCGTTCTTTTACGAGAACATATAGATCACGAATTCGAACGAAAAGCAGTTGTTCCTATATCAGTCGCTCCTTAGTCATTTGTAGCCATTGATTCTTCCCTTTTATTGCACAGTCAACCACCTAAAATATATCTCATGCCCGGTGGATAAATTCTTCCACTTGGTTTGATTTTGATTCAGGAAGAACCTCAAAAAGAAGAAATACCCTAAACTCCAACTCATTTTGTGTCGGGGATTTATCTTTACAAATATTTTCTTCGATTAACTTACACTACTTGAGGTGATCCTGTTTCAATCCAAGTTCCTGTAGATCCTAGAGGGTATTCACTGGGTCATTTTACCATTGCTTAGTCAACATCTCCAGATGTACCATCTATTACAGTTACGACAACATCTACTAATACTACTCCGTTGATGTTTACCATGTCACCCGAGTCATATATTTATGGTGATATGTCCATCCCACTAGATTACCAATCATTATTTGGAACCTACTCTGGTGTCCCCTCAAATCCATGGACTTCACCCATGTCATCTTCAGGTATCTTATATGGTACATCTCTAATGAGTACTGAATGACTTGATCCTTTATACATACCTTCAGTTCAACATCAAGCTGGTCCATTTGGGTACCTTCCATCTAGTTCAATCTTGACTGGACTCCCACCATTTGGAGATCAATATATTACATCTTATTATACTCCTCATCCTCGGGTTCAACCTATGGTCACCCATTTTGACAGTAATTCATCATTTTATGGTCACCCAAATGTTGAAAATATTGTTTTTCAGTGGAAACCTATCTTTATCGTTCAACCACAAATGGTTTTTCATTCATACCAATCGGTTCAACCTGTTGCACCTACAACTAGCCTAGTTGTTAATAATTCATTACCCCATTTACAGGCTCAGTTGGTTGTACCTCAATTGTCTCAAGTAGGTCCTTCAACCCATTACCCTCAAGTCTTGGGCCTCCATATTCCATCTACTTCGGCTCATTTACAACAACCACCTATATCTCGAATCTTACAACCACAGGTTGGATTACCCTATTATGGGATGTCATGGGCTGCTACTGGTCTTACCTATTCACAACTGGGTCCAATATATTCTAGTTTGGGCTATAATCTTGGTAAGAAAACACCTTGGTATCCACAGCCTCAAGTGCCACAACAACAATTCCAACAACAACTAGCTTCTCTAGGTCTTAGTCAATAGATCCCTTAAGCGTTTGGTCCTCAAAATGACCCCTATCTGGGTAACCAACAACAAATACCTTATGCTGGTGCATAAAGGCATGTTGCCCAAGCAATTCCACCCTATCTTGGTTATGTTGAGCATGACTTGATTGACATTTTCCCTTTGTCACAACATTAGAATTACCTAATTTAAACTAACTTACTAATGATACCATCAGATATTATCCTTGGTGGCTGGTGATTCCAAAAAAATACACTCTGAGATTCCTAAATTCAATGGAAACACTGGAGAAGACCTGTTAATGCATGCTATGACTTATCATTTGTGGTGCTCATCAAACTCCTTAAATGATGATTCTGTTACAATATTTATTTTCCAGCTTACACTTACTGGTCCAGTTGCAATGTGGTATATTGAATTACTGCGATATTCATTTGATAACTTCACTGGCTTAGCCACTACCATTTTAACCCTTTTTTAGTTACCCAAATGATATTAAACTGTAAAGAAACTATTGACCAACTTTAAATAGACAACTTCTACTCACATTTCTGATCATATTCATGAGTGGCGTCATCGTCGTCGAATGGTCAAAACATTTTTCTTGATCAAATTTTGGTTGAGTGGTTTATTAAGTAATTGCTGCCATTTATCATTGAGGATGTAGCTAAAGTAAACATCTTCACTGAAAATCAAGTCATTGCTCGTGCCTAGTACTTATATTTTATTTATACTTAGTCTGGCATGCTCTATGAGAAAATTGCAAACGCACCGCGATCAAATTTTATCGTTCCTCGTTCTTCTGGTAGGGACTCTCATGCTGAAGATGGTATGATTGGTTCTAAAAACACTCACACCTCTACTACATCTAATCCTACACCTTATTCCGAAATACATGTTGTGTCATTTGATAAAGGAAAAAATGACAAGAAACCCAGAAGCAAGAAAAAGGGGAAAGCAAAGAAAAAGAAAAATTCACCCCAGCACGAATGATCATCTGATCAAAAATCTGGAAATTCTCGGAGACCTCCTTACCCTTGCCTGATATGTAATGAGGAGCACTTTGCGCAAGACTATCCTCATCGCTCCGACATCTCAAAATTTCTTAAGCCTTCGGTCGCATATTCTTTGTTCATAGATCCTTTTCTAAAGTCGGACACAAACATGGTTGCTATGGATCCTGCTTCTAGTTCCTCAGTGTTTATGCTATCTGTCACAAAGCCAAAAACTAGTGTGTTTGTGTATGTTAGTAGCCTATAATATAGGGGTCATAATTTTGACTTGACTGTTGGTAATTTTGTAAATTTGTACATACTTTGCCTTCTGCAAGTTGTATTCACATATTTTGTAAAAAATCAAAAAAATCAAAAAATCAAAAAGAGGGTGAAAAGTCCTAAAATAATAATCAAAGGAATTAGAAAAAATAAAATACCCCAAAAGAAAAAATGAATAAAACATGAAATTGATCGTAACAATTTGGTCTTTTTAACTGCTAAAATTGATCGTAACATACATTCTGAGCATTAAAACCCTTGTTTTGTCCAAAACCCTGCTCAGAAACCCTTTTTACCAGTAAAATTCCCTAAGAAGCCCTTGTTTCTAATAAAATAACCTATAAAACCATCTAATCTTGCTTTTTTCAATTTAAAAATGACAAAGAAACAAGTGACCGCTAAAAATGGAGGCCCTAAGCCTCAAAAGAAATCCTCTGCAAAATTCCCTCAACCTGAGTCTTCAAAAATTGACAAACCAACCCCTGCACTCACTTCTGATTCCACAGAGGTGGTCAGGCCAGTCCAACCTCTAGTCACTTCCCTAGAGAATAGTCCCTTAGTTTACCTTGATTATAGAATCCTGGACCCTACTATAGAATTTAACTTGCTTGATGTTTACAATTGGTGCTTTGGCAAGTCTGTAGAAAAAGGTGACAAAGATATTCCAGTCTGGGAATCAAATTTGCCAAACTACATTGTTCCTCAAACTCATCCATCCCCTGATTTTTTTAGAGTATTTCAATCCTTTTATCTACCAGATCAAAGATGCACTGTAAACAAAGATAGAGAGGTCTTGTTTTATAGCAATGAAGAGTCAATAAATTCCATGCTGCAACTTAATCCTGACCCAAATGCTGCTTCATTGTCCATAGAGGAGTTGACTCAAAAGTATCTAGATCTTGAATTTGCTTCTAATTTTAAAGTCTTTCAAAAATTTTGTCCTAAACAAGTTGATATCCCCAATCTTAACCCTCCTTTTGATACCTTCGACTTCCCAGTTGAAACCAAGCAAATAGTCTCAATGCTATCATTCATATTAGGATACACCAGTGATGAATTCATAGATGTGGCTATATTAGATTTTTTGTCCACCCTGAGTCCTGGTCAATCTCCTTCCATAGTGTACAATTTTTCTAAATTCATTGCAGAAAACATGCATTATCAATTGTCAATATTTTCAGAAGAAGCAGTCTTCAAATACACATCATATATGCTTCACCTCTTTTTGTATTATCAAGAAGATGAGTTCCCCATTGAATTTCAGAAAGTGGATCTACAGGGAAATGTCCTTTCAGTGGTGTTTTGGTCATCAATTCTAAGAAAATGGAATAGATAATATAGATTTGCAGATTTCAATGACCTGTTTTTAGTGCCTGCTATGAATCTATTGAACAAATATCAGACCCCTAGGATCAATGAAGAGACAAAGAGAATTCTACAACTGTCTGAGAGCTGTAAAATAGGGGACTGGTATTTATATAAAAGTTACATAGAAATCAGAGTATATGGTGCACTCATGGTCCCATATAAACTACCTAGATTTTTTACAACAAGGATATTTGCATTGGAATATTTGAGGCAACTATTGAATGCAGAAGAAATTAATTTCATAGCTTCCAAGAAAAAGACCCAGTTTAAACTGAAGAATCTAATTGGGCCATTTATTGTAAATAATAGAGAAGAAGCCAATGAAATCAATGTGAAGTTTAAAGAGTACAAATTTCCATATAGTTTCATGTGGAATTATGATCCACAAGGTATTTTAAGCACACTAAGAGTGAAATGCAAGTTTCCTGTCTTTTTGCATGATTCTAAGCCCCATATTGAAAAGTATGCTAACAAACTTGAATGGGAGCCCAACACTCTAGTTGATGATGATTCACTGGAAATGCAGAGAAAAAATGGAAAGGGTAAACAGGTTGAACAAACACAGGTGACTATAGTGAGAAAAGAAACTGAAAATGTACATAAAAGGAGTAGAGAAGGAGATAGTTTCATAGCTGAAACTATTAAGGACAAAAGATTCAGAAACCCTTATAGCAAGAAAAATAAATTGATAGATGAAGAAAGGAATAAAGATGTTAATATTGAAGATAATGAAACTGATGATGAAGCTACAAGAATAGTGACTGAAACACTTAAAGAGCTTCAAAATGTAAAAATTGGAACACAACAAAAGGATACAGTCATGATAGATAATCAAACAAATGTTGATAGGCCTTCTTCTTCTAAGGAACCTGACAACACAGAGTCAGAAATTCAAATCAGGTTCAGACAAATCAAAGAGAAGAATGAAGAAATTAAGAATCAAGCATATTCTAGATTCCTTAGGGAAAAGCCTGGAAACAAGGACAAACTTCTTTCAGCCTTTGATTATTCTTCTAATAAATTAGTAATGTCATTCTTGAAGCCTGCAGTGGCTGATCCAAAATCAGTAGCAGATTATTCCAAAATAGATTTTGAATTTGATGCAGATGCTATTCATGAATTAGATCAAATAGAATTTAGGAGCAATACTGAAATTCTATATTCTAAAATTGTCAATAAGACTATGAAATATATTAGGCTTGAGAAAACAATGCTCAACCTCCAGAATCAAATGAAATTGGACAAGGCCTCACTATATGCCAACAATTGAGGATCAAAGCACTAGAAGATTTGGTGATTGAAGTAGGAGTTGATCCTGCTAACATGGAGATTGAAAAGACTTTGATTAAATACAAAAATGAAGATACAGCTGCCCTCAGAAAGCAGCTAAAGTTTCCCCAAAATAAAAATCCTCAAGAAAAGGAAATTCTTTAGCAGAAAACTGAAAATGATGAACTCAAACAACTTGTTCATGAGATGACAACTCAAATAAAAGAAATGGAAAGTCAATTGGAAGCTTCCATAAGAAAAAATGAAGACCTAAAGAAAACTCAACAGGTTCACATTCCTACAGTAATCCCTACTGTAAGTACTACTGTTCCATCCACATTAGCAGAACACTTGGTGCCACAAGGAGTAATGGCCACTGCAGTGCCAATAACCTCTCATGAAATTTATGTTTCTTCTTCCTCAACTTCACAGATAAATACAATATAGGACAAAGCTGCCATAATCAGAGCCATGGAAGACATGTCAATTATAG
The DNA here is from genome assembly GCA_034641835.2 of Pinus albicaulis. NCBI lineage: Eukaryota > Viridiplantae > Streptophyta > Pinopsida > Pinales > Pinaceae > Pinus > Pinus albicaulis. The sequence continues at coordinate 843,504,508 of CM076570.1, forward strand.
AGAAAGCAATATTTAACTTGAAAGGCACTATTAAAAATATAGAATCTTCCAAAAGAGATTCCTTGATTACTTCCAAAGGGCATGAACAGAGAGCAGATAGATTGCAAGAACAGGTTAAAATTCTTCAAGCAGAGGTGAATCTTACTGATCAGGTGGCATATATTAAAAATCATTTATGGACAATGATCATTGAAGGCATTCACTCTCAATGGCCTTCAATTCAAATAATTTATGAGCAAAAAGAGTTACTATAGGATGCTAATGCAAAAATTGATAAAACTAAGAGAGAGATTGAAAATAAGCCAGCTCAAGCACTTCAACTCATAGCCTTTTTGAACAGCAAAAACAGGGAAGAGTTGGAGGAGTTAAAAATCACTGATAGGACAGAGACCATCCTAAAAATCAAGAAAGTCCTAAATAAAATGAACATGATGAATAACTTGGAAGACAGGTGTAAAGACATGAATTTTGCCATCTCAAGATTTTGGGCCAAATACAAAATATTATTAGAAGCAGGTTTTCCATACATTCGTGCATTGAATGAAAAGTTGATGCCTCAGAAAGATTATGATCTAAAAATTAGAACTCATGCAAATGAGCAAGCCAAACAACCTCTGCCACAAGGATCACCAAGTGGCAAAGTACTTCTTTAGTATTTTGAAAATCTATTCTTTTTGGAAAATGAAATTAAGCATATGTTCATTGTAAAGCCTAATTTTTCCAAATTTACTGAGGCTAATGAAACTTATAGGAAGCTGAATAATATGAAGATTGCTACTACATAACAGTGGCAAGAATTCACAGATCTACTGTGAATTTGATAAAAAAAAAAAATTACTTGGAAACTCATATTTTACTTTTACCTTGTGGTAAAAAAATTCAGCGTCAAAGTGTATCAGGCTTAAAGTGTATCAGTTAAATCAAATTTTTACTGCTGGTCATTTTTTATTATAGCAGTGAAACAGTCAAAAGCAGAGATAAAGAGTATCAGATCTGAAGATGAAAAATAAAGTGTACTCCAGAAGCTATCATCCACGAGAAAATGCATCTATTGCCAGCAAATCTCACAGCACATCAACAATCAGTTTAAATTAGAATAATCAGTTCTATTTTTTCTTTTAAAAGGGAACAGCTTGCAAATTGTTTTGCAGATGTCCCTCTTATCATGTCTTCTTTCCTATTTTTTATTAAAACATTATCACAATTTCTGAGATATTTTGTAAACAATTTTATGTATAAATACTTCATAATTCGAAGTATTCAGGGTGAATAAAATTTCTCAAGACAACTATAGTATTTTTGCTGGACATATTGAAGTTGGTGAGTTAATTAGCGAAGCAGCAGACTGGAAACGAGATTAGAGACATCATAGCTAAGGATTCTCTTGATGACAAGATAAGTATCGTTTTTTCCTATTTTCAGTGTATTTCTTTTAAAGTTTACATTCATTCATATTATGTGTTTCTATTCTGTAATGATCAATTAAGGAGAAATTAAACAGCATTAGTGATAATAAGCTCCGTGTTTAAACTTGTTGTCATTTTGATGTTTTCTACTTGATAACCGAACCATAGAATTCTTAATTGATCTAGGTCCCAGTTAGATCCCCTTCTTCAATCTTCTTATCTGTAGCTTAAGGATTATTAAGTGCCCTTTTGCTCAAATCCCACCAATTCTATCAAATCAAGCCTATACAAAGCCTTAGAAGGTCACATATCTTGCCCTTAGCACATTTGCATCTCTAAGCCTTATTTCTTAGTTCTGCCTACCTAGAGAGCTGACTCCATTGCCCAATATTCTGGTAGATCTTTCCGGTTTACCTTGAAATATCTTTATTCCCACAAATATTTTATAACAAGCCCTAATTTTCACTCATAGCTAGCCTAAAATATTTTACCAAAAAAAGCTAAATCATAAGGATAGATCCCTCTTTGGAGCTCAGGAAGGCTAGATCCTGAATTCCCAAAGCGGTTCATGGTTACCCCTGGTGTTTTTAACTACAAAAATCCCCATCCCACAACCTGAGAATTACTAGGGTGATAACATACTGGCGACCATACTGGGGAATTAACCACTCTCCAGTTTTAAGTTTAGACTTGAAGGAAGATCTTTAATTATATCTTTTCTACTTTAAGATTGAGTTTAAAGGTTGTGGGTATTTTAGCCAATAAACATTCTAGCTCCCAAGAAAGTCTACTACACTAGATCCAACCCTGATACTAATCCTCCAGATATAGTAGATAATCCTGACCAGATAGGAAAAAATAAGAAAAAACAAAGTGATAGTTCTGAAATTGAAATACCTCTAAGAAGGGCTGATTCTTTACCCAAAGAATTTGTTAGCTTATCAGACATTCATTTTGACTTAAATTTTGAGAAATATTTATTTAGAACAAAATTTGAATCAGATTTAAAAGAAATTGTTTTAGATCCAGTTTTTGCTTCTTATGTAAGTGAAAAACATAAAATTATTTTTGTTCCTAGTAAATTAGATCAAACTGAAAGTAAAAGTCCAGTTAAAAGGGTAAGTGTCACAAAAATCAAAGACATTGAAGAAGTTGTTAAGTTAGCTAAATTTCTGTCTAAATTTAAACCCCCACTATTTGAACTCTACACAACAGTCTTTCCAGGTTCAGATTCAACTCTGTATGCTGCCACATCATTTACTGATTCTGCTGTCAGTTTACCTCAAGAGCCCATAAACCCTGAGTTTCCTCTTCCCCAGTGAATCATATACGCATCATATCCACAATCCACTACTAGTTCATCAACCGATCCATTCATCCCTGAGCTGCCTTTACAGCCCAAAGTAGTATATCCATCATTTACCCAACCCATTACAACTACCATTAGCCATATTACTTCTGTTTCATCCCCATTACCAATCTCTTCAAGTACATCCATTGCAATAACCAGTACTATCCCTTTTACCACAACTGTACCTCCCAGTCAAGCCAAAATTCAAGCCATGGCGGCCCGATATGCTCCCTTGGTCTTACCTCAGAATCTCCATGACATGCCCTAAAACTATCAAAAAGATATTCCACTATTTGATAATCTCTCACAGATTACTGCACATCAGCACATTACTAGAATGAATGATTTCTGGGAAGTCTATGATATAGATGAGTCTGATGTCCAAATGAGACTATTTTCTCAGAGCTTAATTGGAGAGGTGAAAACTTGGTTTAAAGCTTTAGCACCTAGTAGCATAGCAGACCTAGCTACATTCCATAGAGCCTTCCTTAATAAATGGGAGAAAAATAAGAACCCTATGCAAATACTATCTGAATTTGATGTTGTCAAGAGAGCCCCAAATGAAACTTTCCAACACTTCTGCACAAGATATAACAACATATACAATGCCATTCCTGCAGATCTTAAACCTACCCCATATTCTGTGCTATTGAAATTCCCTGATTGTTTTGACGTAGACATGGCTTACCAACTTTGGGAAAGGGATGCAAATACTTTAGAGAAAATGCAACAAAATGCTATAGGTGTAGAAATCAATATACTTGCAAAGAAGGCAAGAATGAGAAATGAAAGAAGGGTTACCATTAAAGAGGAAGCATCTCACTTGGATAGTAAATTTGATTTCATTACTAAAGCACTAGAAAAAGTAGTTGACAGACTTGATCAAATTGAAAAGAAACCACAATGGGATAATCAATCCCAGATCTGGAATCCCAATTACAGAAAAAACACCAACCCCGGGAAAGGTAAGGAGCCTTCCCTGATCAGAATATAAGAACCCCATTTCAAGAAAACTTTGCAGAAAGTTCACAAAACAGTGTTGATGAGGAGGAATACATAAACATTATTATGGGGATTGATGAAAACAATACCATTTTCCTCACTCAGGACGACCAAGAACTCTTTGAACTTCAACAGCTCAAAGTAGAATCTGGAGAATCCTATGATTATAAACAAGGTTATGATTTTGCAATAAACGAAATTCATAGTCAATACAACCTTAGGAGCAAGAAAAAAATTGATCCTGCCATAAAGATTAATGCTCCAAACCAACAAGAACAAAACAAAAAGAAGTCAGATACTTCTAAATCAAAATTCTTGCAAATTCTTCCGATAGATGGCAAACAAAGTTCAAATCCAACCAGTCCTAAAAAGCAGCAGGGCCCAAAAATTGTAGATATTACTAACGAAGTGGCACAATCTTCCAAAGATAATTCTCCCAAAGCTGCCAATTCAACAACAGTCATTGAGCCAAGAAATAATCCTACTGACTTTAAAATATCAGACCCTAAACCTGATAAGACTGATAAGATTTCTGCTAACCCCCAAAATACCCCTGAAAAAATAGTAAAGGATAACAGAAACCAAGAAACTCAGACAAAAGAGAAGAGAAGAACTCAAAACAAAGGAAAAATAGTAGAAACTCAAGAAAAGTCATCACAAACAACAGTTCCCAAAGAATAAGTGATTCAAACCATTAGATCTCAGCCAATAGTTAATATGCAATCTGAAATATCCAAATTGAAAATAGTTGTTCCCTTAATAGAACTAGCTAAAAATGATTTATATAGATCAATGATTTTTGATATATTGAATGTAAATGAGAATTAAAATACAATTAAAATGAATGAAGATAGGCCTGAATTGACTTTTGGTTCCAATTTTGATGGCAAACATTCAGATGGGTTGGTACCCCCATTTTATTTAAGTCTTACTATACATGAACAAATATTACATAATACTATGCTAGATACCGGAGCTTCCCACAATTTAATTCCTAAAGCTATAATGGAAACTCTTAATCTAGGCATAACCAGACCTTATAAGGACCTGTTCTCATTTGATTCATCCAAAGTTAAATGTATTGGTTTGATTAAAGATCTATGTGTTAACCTAGTCCAGTATCCTAGTAAGAGTATGATCATGGACATTGTAGTAGCTAACATCCCACCAAAATATGGCATGCTTCTTTCTTGCTCATGGGGAGCAAAGTTGCAGGGATCTCTACAACTGGATATGATTTATGCTACTATCTCTATATTTGGACAACCTAAGAAGCTTTATAGAGAAACTTTGATGAAGTACATGATCAGTAGTGCAGACAGACCTACAAATTATCCAATTTATTCTACTCCCACTGATCTTGATTCTTTTATTCTTAGTAACTCTGAGCAAAATGAAAATCCAACTGAACTCACTGATAAAAGACTTAAAATCATGGATGCTTATATTGGTCATGAAGCTTTGTGGCATCTAGATTTTGATGGATCTGTTAATAAATTTGGAGCTGGAGCTGGTGTTTGGATCACAAAATTTGAAACAAGTCATTCTAAAGGGCATGCTTTTAGATTAAACTTCAAATTCACCAATAACATGGCTGAATATGAATCTTTAATCTTAGGAATGCAAATTATAAGAAAAAAGGGAGGAAAAAGAATAATGGTTTTAGGTGATTCTGAACTAGTTATTAAACAAATCAATGCTGAATATTCAGTTCATAACCCTAGACTTGTAAGATACAGAGAAACAGTATTGGAACTGCTTGAAGAATTGTTAGAAGGTAGTTTTGCTGTCATCCCTCGAGATCAGAACATACAGGGTCATTGCTTAGCTACTTTTGCTAGCATTTGTAAAATTCCTTTTTCACCATTGCAAAAATACACTGTTGAGATTAAATATAGGCCTATTGTTTCTGATAATGTAAAATATTGGCAAATTTTTTCAGAAGATCAACAAATTTATCACTTTTTGAATAATGAACATGAATTTCAAAACTGTCAAATCGATAACGAATGCAATATACATCCACCTTGTAATATAGATTTAAATTTCTGTTAAATAGATGATGTAGATAATTTAGATGTACATAAGTTTGAAAAGCCTACTATTTTTAGTCAAAGTGACATTGATGAAATGGAAAAAATAGAAATAGAGGAATTGATTGAAGATGAAATAGATTTGATTGATTTAAATAATAACATTTTACCCAGAGGTTTAACTCCTCTAGAAGATTTATTTGACTCTAATGATGTGCCCATAAGGCTAAAAATGGAGCTAGTTAAATCTGACATAGAAGAGTATAACCTAGGGACAGATGATAAACCAAGAATAATCAAGCTATCCAAATCCTTACCATCAGATGAAAGGGATAAATACATTTAACTTTTAAAAGAATTTCAAGATGTCTTTGCATGGAGCTATGAAGACTAAAAAACTTATAACACATACATTATTCAACACAAAATTCCTCAAAAAAAAAATCAAAAAAAATTTCAACAGAAGCTCAGAAGGATTAATCCAGTTTTGTTGCCATTAGTTGAAAAGGAAATCAAAAGAATGTTTGATGCTAAGATAATTGCACCAGTCATATTTTCTGACTGGATATCTAATATAGTGCCAACTAGAAAAAAGTTAGGAGAAATCAGATTATGCATAGACCTTAGTAATCTTAATAAAGCATCCTTGAAGGATAACTACCCCTTGCCAAAAATGAACCATATTTTACAGAGGGTGGCAGGTTCTTCCATAATCTCTTTATTAGATGGTTTCTCTGGTTGCAATCAGATCCTAGTTCACAAAGATTACCAAACCAAAACTGCTTTTACTACTCCATGGGTTGCTTTCATGTATGTGAAAATTCTTTTTGGGTTAAAAAATGTAGGGCTACATTTCAAAGGGCCATGGATATTGCCTTTGCCAAGTAAATCCATGAGTTTTAGTCATTTATTTGGATGATATTATTGTATTTTCTAAAACAAATAATGATCACTTGGATCATCTGAGACAAGTTTTCATTAAATGCATAAACTATGGTATATCTCTTAATCCGAAAAAGTCTATTTTTGGGATAGAAGAAGGCAAATTTCCAGGTCATATCATTTCAAAATAAGGCATTAGAATTGACCCTGCAAGAATCGAAGAAATCCTAAACATTCAACCACCTAGGAACATTAAAGAACTCTAAGCATTCTTGGGAAAGATCAATTTTCTAAGAATATACATATCAAATCTGGCTGAGATTATAAAAGATTTGAATAACATGTTTAAAAAGGACTCTTCAATTAAATGGACAGTAAAGGCCAAACAATATTTTGAATCCATCAAACAGACCTTAACTAAAGCACCAGTCTTTATCAGTCCAGATTACACAAAAGATTTTATAATCTTTTCCTTTGCATCCGAACACACCATAGCTGCAGTTCTTCTGCAGAAAAATGATCAAGGCTTTGAACATCCTATTGCATTTTTTAGTAAAGCTCTCAGAGATACACCACTGAAATACAACATAATATAAAAACAGACTTCGGCTCTGGTTAAAGCTATAAAAGATTTCAGAGTGTATATACTCCATTCACATATAATTGCATATGTCCCCAATGCAGTAGTTAAAGAAATTTTGACTCAAGATGGACCAGACAGCAGAAGAGGAAAGTCGATAGCCACAATCATTGAATATGATCTGGAAATTAAACCAACTAAACTCATCAAAGGATAGGGTTTATCCAGACTGATGGCTGAATCTAATTGTAATGCCTTAGACATTAATTTCATTGCACAAGTAGATGAACAAGAGGAGATGGTGACTCCATCGATCAGTGAAGCCTATCAATACTCACCCTGGTACTCTGACATAATATTTGTACTTACAAACTTACAATCTCCTCCTGGACTTACCAAAACAAAGGCAAGATTTATCAAGCAAAAAGAAATGAAATTCTGTATCTTAAATAATGCACTATATTGGAGAGAAAGTACTGGAATTTTACTTAATTGTTTATTGAAATATGAAGCTGACAAAATCCTTGAAGAGTTTCATGCAGGTGACTATGGTGGACATCTATAATAGAAGAGCACAGCTAATAAAATACTTAGAGCTACTTTTTATTGGCCATCCTTATTTTCAGATGTTAAAAATTTTGTTACCTCTTGTCATTAGTGCCAGATTTTTGAAGGTAGAAAGAAACTTTTTCCATTATCTCTGAAACCAATATCCACAGAAAAACCATTTTAGTTATGGGGTTTAGACTTCATAGGTGAAATTCATCCTCCATCCTCAGGTCAACACAAATGGATTCTAACAGCTACTGATTACTTTACTAAGTGGATTGAAGAAATTCCCACTAGGCAAGCTACAGACTTAGTTATTATCTCATTCATTGAAAGTAATATTTTGTCTAGATTTGGATGCCCACACAAAATTATCACAGACAATGCTGTTGCTTTCAAATATAAAAAGATGATTGATTTCTGCCATAAATACCATATTACCTTAGGTCATTCCACAACATACTACCCCCAAGGTAATGGTCTGGCCGAATCCTTGAATAAAATTTTAGCCAACATCATCAAAAAACTACTCCAAGATAATAAAAAGAAATGGAACAAGAAGCTGATATATGCCCTTTGGTCTGATAGGCTTACTACAAAAATTCCATAGGAACTTCACCATATCAAATTGTTTATGGTACAGATGCAGTTTTTCCTTCTTCCTTGGGTGTCCCAGTCATGAAAATAATCCAAGAATTACAGGTTGAAACTAATGACATTCAAAGAAGAATCAATGATACCATACACCTTCAACAAACCAGAGATGAAGTTTATGAAAAGTCACAAGTTTTAAAAGACAATATCAAAAATATTTTTGACAAAAGATTTAAGGAAGATGAATTTTTCATAGGAGATCAAGTTTTAAGATGGGATGCAAGAAGAGAGGATAAAGGTAAGCATGGGAAGTTTGACTTTCTATGGCAGGGACCCTATGTCATATATGGTTACAGAGGAAACAATTCCTTTTTTATCAGGAATTTGGATGGTATAGAACTTCAAGAAGGACTAGTAAATGGAAAAATGTTGAAACATTACTATTCCATGCAAGTCACTTAACAATTAGACCCATTTACTTTATCATTGTAAATATTCATAGTCAGAGTGTAAGATTGGATTGGATATATTATCTACAAAGTTGAAGCTCGAAGAGAAGGCCCTAAGATTTTTAGTATAACATATCATATATATGATTGTTGCAAAACACAAAAGATGTTTACAGATTCACCAAGGTTAATGGATAAGGCTACCGATCTCAAAGTTCTTGCCATTTCACCAGGAAAAGCCATCCCCAAGTGAAGCGGATGTTAGCAGCCTATAATATAGGGGTCATAATTTTGACTTGACTGTTGGTAATTTTGTAAATTTGTACATACTTTGCCTTCTGCAAGTTGTATTCACATATTTTGTAAAAAAAAAAAAAAATCAAAAAATCAAAAAGAGGGTGAAAAGTCCTAAAATAATAATCAAAGGACTTAGAAAAAATAAAAGACCCCAAAAGAAAAAATGAATAAAACATGAAAGTGAGCAAGAATAAATGCCACTACTTCTTACTTTTTGACTATGGTATAGGGTCAATAAATGCTATTAGTCCACGATGAGTTAAACAGTTCAATCTTAAATTATCATTGTTTCAATTTCCTTTGTTTTAGATAGAGAATAATGACCTGTTAGTCAGTTTAATCCTAACAATTCAGTAGTTAGGTAGAGAAATAAAGTGAATCCAACAGTTTAATCTGGATTCATGGATGAAATAAGTGTAGAGTTAGATAGTTTACTTGCTTTCAGAAAGAATAAATGTTGTGAAGGTTGCTAGCTTAAATGCACCTTATTACAAAAGAAAAAAAAATTGTTAGCATGGTAAGATGGGTAGGTAGAAGAAGGTGAAAAATCTCATTGTGATGTAAATATCATTTATCATGGGCTTCAAAATAACTAACTTCCCCTTCCATAGTCATGAAACATTCTAAAACTATCAGTCATAAAGGCTCAAGGCATTTCCTTGACTTTTGTTGGGACCGGACCCAAAGCTCTATGACTGATTAGTTAAAAATGTGTAATGTCTATATTAATCCCTTAATCACATCATTTACCATTCATGCACTCATCCCCTTGAAAAATCCTAAGTAAAATGTCATTTTTAATTAAAGGCACTTGTAATTCCTATTTAACTAACCTCCTACATCATTTAAACACAATAAACCCTCAAAACAACATTATATCATGAGCTAAGTGATAAGATCAATGAAATTATCTTGTATTTCACTTTACTTGTTCTGAATATGTGTTTTGAGTATTCCATGTCCTATTTTCATACTAACTTTAACTCATATATTAACTCCCTATATAATTAACCTTTACCTATTATATAGCTCCTTTTTTATAAATGAATCCTAAAAACCCACTTATTATAACTTAATCCAAAGTTATTTATTCCCACATGTTTAAATAAAACCCCTCCCCTCATAACCCCTTTGGCGAAAGTTTATCCTTATATGTAATCCCACCCCTATGGTAATTAAGTCCTCTCGATTTAATTAACCATATAAATAAAATATATGAAAAAATTTTAAACATATGTTATATATGTTTTAAGTCAAAAAATCCCCAAAGTTTCGTCTAAGCCAAACTTCAACAAAAATAAACTCATTTCATGTATATTTCCCTTCCCCGAGTCCTTAACCTAAGATTAAATCTCTAACCTTACCATTTCCCCGCAATATATTTTGATTACCATAGTCCCTAACCTTGGTAAAAAGCCTTGAAAAATCATCCTGATTACTTACTTTCATTACAAGGAGTCATTTCTGTATATATGACTTAACCAAAACTTTTTCCCATCAGATTCACTTTTGACCATCCAATCCCAAGAATCCATTTAATCCAACGGTGAGAAATATACGCAATAGATCAATATATTTATCCCTCCCCATCGCGATTGATAAATAACCATCCGATCTCCTCTTTATTCCCAAGATCTACGGCCCATGTTGAACCCGATAAGTGATCATTCCCCGCACCTTCACATTGATCGTGACCGTTCACTCCCTAAAGCCAGATCCGACGGTGATAATCCATTTTCACGTTAAAAAACTAATCGATCAATGTTTCGGAAAAGTCGTGCGAAATGGGTGGTTTTTCCAAACCACACCGCGTTGACGTGTCACGATCTCATTGCATCGCGTCCAAAAAGCTTATTACCGCTTACCACTATTGACCCGCGCGAATACCACTGGCGATATTCCAAAAAACCATACCCACTTAACCATAATTTAATGTGATTTAACTGTGGTTTCCACCATAGGTTTAATACATTAAAATGATAGTTTTCATTCAAACTTTTACCTTTTGTGCTTTAAACCTGTGAAAAGCTTTGCAGAACCTTTTTTCCTCGAAATTTCACCATTTAACCTCTAAGAGCCCGTGCAAAGCTTTTTTCCCTTGTTTTTAACCATCCAACACCATTTTCGAAGCCAAAATGCCCTGTAATTCGACTACAAAGTACTACATTACCTTCCAAGAGACCATTTCAGCAGAAATTGAAAATCGAGCACAATTGCGTTTTTAAATCCCAATTACACTGATTTTCAGGTATTTTTCAGGTATTTTGCTAAATTCATTGCAGAAAACATGCATTATCAGTTTTCAAGATTTTCAGAAGAAGGAGTCTTCAGATACACATCATATCTTCTTCACCTCTTTTTGTATTATCAAGCAGATAAGTTCCCCATTGAATTTCAGAAAGTGGATCCAGAGGGAAATGTCCTTTCAGTGGTGTTTTGGTCATCAATTCTAAGAAATTGGAATAGAGAATATAGCTTTGTAGATTTCAATGACCTGTTTTTAGTGCCTGCTATGAATCTATTGAACAAAGAGCAGACCGCTAGGATCAATGAAGAGACAAAGAAAATTCTACAGCTGTCTGAGAGCTGTAAAATAGGGGACTGGTATTTATATAAAAGTTACATAGAAATCAGGGTATATGGTGCACTCCTGGTCCCATATAAACTACCCAGATTTGTTACAATAAGGATATTTGCATTGGAATATTTAAGGCAACTATTTAATGCAGATGAAAATAATTTCATAGCTTCTAGGAGAAAGACTCGGTTTAAACTGAAGAATCAAATTGGGCCATTTATTGTAAATAATAGAGAAGCAGCCAATGAAATCAATGTGAAGTTGAAAGAGTACAAATTTCCATATATTTTCATGTGGAATTATGATCCACAAGGTATATTAAGCACACTAAGAGTGAAATGCAAGTTTCCTGTCTTTTTGCATGATTCTAAGCCCCATATTGAAAAGTATGCTAACAAACTTGAATGGGAGCCCAACACTCTAGTTGATGATGATTCACTGGAAATGCAGAGAAAAAATGGAAAGGGTAAACAGGTTGAACAAACACAGGTGACTAAATTCAACAAAGAAACTAAAAATGTACATAAAAGGAGCAGAGAAGGAGATAGTTTCATAGCTGAAACTATTCAGGACAAAAGATTCAGAATCCATTACAGCAATAAAAATAAATTGACAGATGAAGAAAGGAATAAAGTTTTTAATATTGAAGATAATGAAACTGATGATGAAGCTACAAGAATAGTGACTGAAACACTTAAAGAGCTTCAAAATGTCAAAATTTTAACATAACAAAAGGATACAGTCATGATAGATAATCAAACAAATTTTTATATGCCTTCTTCTTCTAAGGAACCTGACAACATAGAGTTAGAAATTCAAATCAGGTTCAGACAAATCAAAGAGAAGAATGAATAAATCAAGAATCAAGCAAATTATAGATTCCTTAAGGAAAAGCCTAGAAACAAGGACAGACTTCTCTCGGCCTTTGATTATTCTTCTAATAAATTAGTAATGTCATTCTTGAAGCCTGCAGTGGATGATCCAAAATCAGTAGCAGATTACTCCAAAACATATTTTGAAGTTGATGCAGATGCCATTCATGAATTAGATCAAATATAATTTCATAGGAGCAATATTGAAATGCTATATTCTAAAATTGTCAGTAAGACTATGAAATCTATTAGGCTTGAGAAAACAATGCTCAACCTCCAGAATCAAATGAAATTGGAAAAGGCCTCACTATATGCCAACAATTTGAGGATCAAAGCACTAGAAGATTTGGTGCTTGAAGCAGGAGCTGATCCTGTTAACATGGAGATTGCAAAGACTTTAATTAAATAGAAAAATGAAGATATAGCTGCCCTCAGAAAGCAGCTAAAGTTGCCCCAAAATGAAAATCCTCAAGAAAAGGTAATTCTTTAGCAGAAAACTGAAAATGATGAACTCAAACAACTTGTTCATGAGAAGACTGCTCAAATAAAAGAAATGGAAAGTCAATTGGAAGCTTCCATAAGTGAAAATGAAGACCTAAAGAAAACTCAACAGGTTCACATTCCTACATTAATCCCTACTGTAAGTACTGCTTTTCCATCCACGTTAGCAAAAAACTTGGCGCCATAAGAAGTAATGGCCACTGTAGTGCCAATAACTTCTCATGAAATTTCTGCTTCTTCTTCCTCAACTTCACAGATAAATACAATACAGGACAAAGTTTCCTTAATCAGAGCCATGGAAGACATGTCAATTCAAGAGAAAGAAATATTTAATTTGAAAGGCGCTATTAAAACTCTATAATCTTCCAAAAGAGATACCTTGGTTACTTCCAAAGGGCATGAACAGAGAGCAGATAGACTACAAGAACAGGTTAAAATTCTCAAGCATAGGTGAATCTTACTGATCAGGTTGCATATATTAAAAATCATTTATGGACAAAGATCATTGAAGGCATTCACTCTCAATGGCCTTCAGTTCAAATAATTTATGAGAAAAAAGAGTTACTACAGGCTGCTAATGTAGAAATTGACAAAACTAAGAGAGAGATTGAAAATAAGCCAGCTCAAGCACTTCAAATCATAGCCTTTTTGAACAGAAAAAACAACGAAGAGTTGGAGGAGTTGAAAATCACTGATAGGACAGAGACCATCCTACAAATCAAGAAAGTCCTAAATAAAAGGAACATGATGAATAATTTGGAAGACAGATGTAAAGACATGAAATTTGCCATCTCAAGATTTTGGGCCAAATACAAAATATTATCAGAAGCAAGTTTGCCAGACATTCATGCATTGAACGACAATTTGATGCCTCAGAAAGATTATGATCTAAAAATCAGAACTCATGAAAAAGAGCAAGCCAAACAACCTCTGCCAAAAGGATCACCAAGTGGCAAAGTACTTCTTTAGTATTTTAAAAATATATTCTTTTTGGAAATCAAAATTAAGCATATGTTCACTGTAAAGCCTAATTTTTCCAAATATACTCTAGCTGATGAAAGTTATAGGAAGCTGAAGAATATGAAGATTCCTACTACAGAATAGTGGCAAGAATTCACAGATCTGCTGTGAATTTGATAAAAGAAAATATTACTTGGAAACTCGTATTTTACTTTTACCTTGTGGTAAAAAAATTTAGTGTCAAAGTGTATCAGGGTTAAAGTGTATCAGTTAAATCAAATTTTTACTGCTGGTCATTTTTTATTACAGCAGGGAAACAGTCAAAAGCAGAGATAAAGAGTATCAGATCAGAAGATGAAAAAGAAATAGTACTCCACAAGCTATCATCCACGAGAAAATGTATCTATTGCCAGCAAATCTCATAGCACATCAACAATCAGTTTAAATTAGAATAATCAGTTCTATTTTTGCTTGTTAAAGGGAATAGCTTGCAAACTATTTTGCAGTTGTCCCTCTTATCATGTCTTGTTTCCTATTTTTTATTAAAACATGATCTCAATTTCTGAGATATTTTGTAAACAATTTTATGTATCAATACTTCATAATTCGAAGTATTCAGGGTGAATAAAATTTATTGAGACAATTGTAGTCTTTTTGCTGGACATATTGAAGTTGGTGAGTCAATTAGTGAAGCAGCAAACTAGAAATGAGATTAGAGACATCATAGCTAAAGATTCTCGTGATGGCAAGATAAGAGACATCTAAAGGAAATTATAATATTCATTCTTGAATAAAAAATGTGTATAGTGTTTTGTAATTTCCAGTTTTATTATATTAAAGTTTACTATCAACTCACATACATAGTAGCCTTTCTATGTACATTAATGATAAATTTTGTATACCATATTTTTTAATACAATTTTAAAATTTTATGATTGTTTGACACATATATGTACACATAATTTTATGATTTTTTTTAGATGTACATCTATATGTATTTTATATTAACATTATAAGAATGATTTGAAATGAAAAATGTATGAGTTAAACACAAATTTTCTTTCATTGCTACATATTCATGAACTTAATATATATGTATTTAACCTGTAAAATCATCAAACCACACTCACACCATGCAAATTATACATGGTCATGTTTTATAACTTGTATGTTTATGCACGTGTTCATTTACAACTTTATATTAAAAGTTAACTATCACATTTAATAGACATATGTACACATAATTATATAACATTCACGCATTATTCATATGCATAACATGTACCACATGTATTTTGTAATTTTAAATTTCAATCTACATTCATTTTAAATAACAAGTAACAAAACAACTTGAGATTTAAAAAATCTAAGATTGAATCTAAGTTAACATTATAAAAACATGTCATCATGTATGCAATATATAACAACTAAATGCAAATGTACTACAATCATTGTTAAATATTCATGAACTTAACTATGTATAACCATCTATGATTGTTTTAAATGACACATGATCATGAGCAAAATGTACCTAAATATCACTTTTAATAGATGTATGTCCTAATTATATAATATTAATACATGTTTAAATTAATTGTACCACATGTGTTTTCTAATTTGCACTTCCAATCTAGATTCATTTTAAATAACAAATGACAAAACAACTTGAGCCTTAAACACAAAACATTTTTAATCTAAGATTGAATCTAAGTTAACATTATAACAACATGTGATCATGTATGCAAAATGTAACAACTAAATGAATATGTAATTCAATTGTTGTTACATAATCATGAACTTAAATATGTAAAACCATCTATGATTGTTTTCAATGACACATGATCATGCGAAAAATGTACACCTAAATATCATTTTTATTAGACATGTCTTAATTATGTAACATTAATACATGTTCAAATGAATTTAAAATGTACCACATGTACTTTATAATTTGCAATTTCCATCTAGATTCATTTTAAATAACAAATGAAAAAAAACTTGAGCTTTAAAAACAACATATTTAATCTAATATTGCATCTAAGTTAACATTATAACAATATGTCATCATGTATGAAAAAAACAATGTAACTAAATTAAAATGTACTTCAATCATTCTTACATATTCATGAACTTAAATATTTAAAACCATCTATGATTGTTTTAAATGACACATGATCATGTGCAAAATGTATCTACATATCACTTTTAATAGACATGTCCTAATTATATAACATTCATACATGTTCAAATGCATTTAACATGTACCACATTTGTTTTGTAATTTTAAATTTCAATCTAGATTCATTTAAAATAACAAATGAAAAAACTACTTGAGCTTTAAGAACAAAACATTTAATCTAAGATTGAATCTAAGTTAACATTATCACAAGATATCATAAGTATTCAAAATGTAATAAATAAATGCAAATGTATTTCAAACATTGTTACATATATTCATTAACTTAGATATATAAAACCATCTACGATTGTTTTAAATGACACATTATCATGCAAAATGTACTTAAATATCACCTTTAATAGACATTTATACCTAATTATATAACATCCACACATGTTCAAATGCATAACACGAACCACATGTGTTTTGTAATTTGCAATTTCAATCTAGATTCATTTTAAATAACAAGTGACAAGACAACATGTTTAAAAAAAAAAACATAATCTAAGATCATCTAAGTTAACATGGCATAACAACATGTGATCACATGCCAAATGTAACAACCATCCAAAATTTAAAATCATTCAATAAAAGTAAAGGTGGTTCAACTATCCAAAATGTAAAATATGTCCAAAATTTATATCATTGAATAAAAGTAAGTATGAGACATGTTTAAATTATAAAAATACTAGATCAAATAAAATGTTGTGCGCATCAATTAAATAGAGAATTTAGCTGCAATGTACTTTTGAGCAGCCTCCTTGTGCTATCATCTGAATAATGGGGAACCTACACAATGTGTAATTGCATATATATACAGATGTATAAGAAATTTATCTACATGTATTAAAGTTAAAATTTAATGTTTTAAAATTGAATGAGAATGTAGAACTTCATAAAAAACCAAAATGAAAAGAAAAAATCATGCAATACCTCATGTAGTTCCCCTTCCATTATTCCATGTTAGCCTAATTTCATATACATCTATATACACATGTACAATAAATTTATATTACATGTATTAACATTAAAATTTAATGTTTTAAAATTGAATGAGAATGTAGAACCTTATAAAAAAACAAAATGATAAAAAAAATTCATGCAATACCTCATGTATTCCCCCCTCCATTGTCCCATGTTGGCCCTATTTTCATATACACATATATACACATGTATAAGAAACTTATATTAAATGTATTAAATTAGAATTTAATGTTTTAAAATTGAATGAGAACGTAGAACTTCAATAGAACAAACTAAATGAAAAAAAAAATGAAAATTTCATGAAATACCTCATGTAGTTCCCCCTCCATTGTCTCGTGTTGGCCCTGTATCAATGCATCCTCTAGGATAAAATGTACAATATACACATACAAGTATATATATATTAAAAAAATTCAAATTACAATGCATAAACTAATGCAATAATATTAAAAAAATTGTTAGGAAACTTCTTCAAATTGTTTGGATGTTCCTTTCTTCATCATACACTCCATCGCTAAAGTCCTTGCAGAAGGAAAATCATCTCCACAAACATAAATTTCAAAAACATTAAAATTGTAAAATAACTCAAGATCTAGGTCTCACTTTTTAATGAAACTTTCACTTCAATTTATAAATTGAAACATAAGTTAAAAATTGAGTACTTGTAATGGTGGATTATTTGGCATGTCTCCTAACAGGGAGGAAGAGGGTGGCTCCATTATGAAAACATCGAACATAATCAGAATCTGTTAACATTTAATTTTATACATGTGTACACAATCATTTATTTTAAAAACATGCCATCATGATACCGATATAATAATATAATAATAATTGTACATCAACATCATGACCTATTAAAAAAAACTAACATTTCCCAAAACATCATCTTGATTACAAGAACCTAAATCTTGGACCGTGATATTATCAAAATTTTCATTCAAAAAGCGTGTTAACTACAAATGGTGAATATATGATACATTTTTGTTAGATTAACACATAAAAATAAACATGTATATGTAAATTATAAATTACATTAAAATATTCACCATAACCATTAACACATACTAATCCCATGCCCTCTTCCTCATGAATAATTAACTCCTACGAACCGTTGCGACAATCCTAATTTGCATATGTAGTACTCATGTTGTCTACCTCATCATATGTACTATACACAAAATTAGCGTGTGCATTATCTATTTATATTTTTCTATTTAGACCAATATCAAATTCCACCAAGTCCAGTCAAAACATTGTCTATGATGGCATGCTTTGCTTCTCAACTAATTTGAGAAGTGGCATCCATCTCTGACCAAACAATTTTAACACGAGGAGGTGAAATTACCAACGGTGGCTGAGGGCGAGGCAACTCAGCATCATGCTTAGCACCCCTACAGTCACATAATCAACATTTCCGAGGACCAAAAAATTTAGAAGGAAGTTCATTATAACTGGGTTTCATTCCAAAAAATAATTTTGCCTAAAATAATTTTGCAAAATAAATAGGAACCTCATCATTCCACGATAGTCTTCCATAGGTTGCAAGGTGATAATCATCCAAATGGCAGGCTATATTAGGGTGCTTGAAATATTTCACCTTTAACATCTTTCTTTTCGGCCTCACTTTGAAATTAAACATAAATTTTGACATTTCTTTTGTAAATTTGTTTTTTTTAACATCGTCCCATCTATCAGGACCCACTACCATTTCCTTTATTTTCCTAATCACTTCTACAAAAGTATCAGTGGTTGGCCCAAGATTTTTGTAAACATCTACAAGTGTGCTTAAAGAGCGTGTAACTATTTATAAGCTTTCTCGACAATCTGCAGGGATTTTCAAAGACACAATATGTTTCTTCAATTTTGAATAAAGATGTTCACACCTTTGTAATGTGAATTGTTGGATGTTTGTTTCCAAAAGTAAATAGTCAGGAATTTCAGAAGGATAAGTCATGGTTGGTATACAACCTCCTCCTTGAATTACGTGATCTGGCCTACATCTTTTTCGAGCAGCATTTTCACCCTTTACATCAACATATAAAATTATGTATAAATAAAAAAACATGTGAACAAATTTGTACAAATTTTTTTTTTAACGTGAAAAAAATTATATAAATAATTTAAAAAATTAATAATTAAATGACAATAATATTCAGGTTGATGGCCACCTCAAGATGGTTTAGCAACATCATGCCCACCCGGAGATGGTTGAGAATGAGCATGGCCACCCATTGATTGGCCACCACCCATTCATTGAGAACCAACATGACCACCCATTGATTGGCCACCAAGGGAATGTGTACCACCACCCTCACACAATTGGCCACCACCTATTGGTTGGCCACCAGAGGAATGTGTACCACCACCTCACATGATTAGCCACCACCTATTGGTTGGCCACCAAGGGAATGTGTAACACCACCACCCTCACACAAGGAGAGGGAATCTTCATAAAAAAATATGAATTTATAATCAATTAAAATATACATACATATGATTGAGTATGTGGTGTGAAACATACCACGATTTCATTAACCATGGAGAGGCTCCATTGATTGAGTAGATAATATTTTCCTCCGAAATCCTAAAGAATGGAATTTATTTAAAATAATTTAAGTCACAAAATTGATAAAAAAATCATTTCAATATGTATACATACATATATATTCAAATTTCATCTAAAAACTTGCACATTTAATATAAATACCATGAACACGATGGAAATCCCCCATTCCATGAACCCCCTCTCTCGTAGTGGCATGCAACTCTATTGATGTTAGCCTCGAAGAATCACGTGGAAAATTATCACCCTCCATGATATATATATATATATATATATATATATGGATCTCTACAGATACATAGATACACCTGATGTTTAAAGCCTCGAAGAATCATGTGGAAAATGATCATCAATGATATATATGGATCTATATATAAATACATAGACACATGATGTTTAAAAAGTTACCTTATGCATTTACAATTATTTTAAAAATTACTATTTAAAAAAAATCAAAAGAACTAAAAAAATTGATGTATGCCCAAATTAGATATTAGATATTTTATATGGGATGGCCACATCTGGAGGACTTCCATCATTGACATGTTTTTGCACATGGATTTGCAACCCACCCACCCCACCTTATTTTTCTATGTTTTCACCTCAGCTCCACCATTATCACTAGCCTCATATCGTTTTTTGCCACTCTAACATTTATATTGCACCGACCATGTCATCAAACTCCTTATCCTTATCATCACCCTTTTTTTCCAACTCCATATAATCTTTTTATCCTTTACATGCTATGGCCTCAAAGAATCATGTGGAAAATTATCATCCTCCATGATATATATATGGATGTCTACAAATACATAGATACACCTGATGTCTAAAGCCTTGAAGAATCATGTGGAAAATGATCATCCATGATATATATGGATCTATGTATAAATACATAGATACATGATGTTTAAAAAGTTACCTTATGCATTTACAATTATTTTTAAAATTAATATTTAAAAAAAAAATCAAAAGAACAAAAAAAATTGAGGTAATTTACGCAAATGTTGCAGCACAACTTCAAAAAAAATTATGTAAAACACAAAAATTTCGTAGAAAAAATTGATGTGTAAAACTCACTTGACTATTTAAACAAAAAAATTTTGAAGTCCCACACATTTCGAAAACTAAATAAAAAAATTTCTAAAAAAATGAAGTCCCCAAGTTGTGCTTACAATAGTGGGTGCACATTTTGAAAATTAAATACAAAATTTTCTAAAACATGAAGTTCACAAAGTTGTGCTTACATGGTGGGAGCGCACTTGGTATCTAATTGAAAAAACACATGGTCATTAAAAATGCCACATTTATAAGTAAAAAACACACACATATCAAAGATATCTTACAGTGTTCATCAATAATTTTGAAGGATAGCATCTCAACACTAATTCATCTTTGATAAATGAATCTTAAATTGGAATTGCCCCATACAATAGATCACTAGACATCTTATTAAAATTTGCATAATTTATTACCAACTACTTGAACACAATCAATCAATATTTCAACTTGGTTGGGATCCATCCATAAAATAAAGAAAACTTCTACTATATTGGAATACTGCCTCCTATTACACAAATAATTTTATGCATCTGGATGTGACTTTTTTAAAAATATTTTTTTTAATTTCTTCTCTAAGGAAAAAATTGTAAATTTCATGACCCGGGTCAAACAACTTCTGTAAAAACAAAGTTTTTGATTCCTTCTCTATGGAGAGAATTGTAAAGTTCATGACCCAGGTCAAATAGAGTTCAAACTCTATTTATGTTCATCCACTCTTTAAGATTTGTTAGACTAGCTTTTAGCAATATTATAGTCGCATTTATCAATCTATTTTCCATTGTTTCCTCTCTAGCAATAATGGATAAGTTATCTTCTCAGACATTGAATTGTTTATGCTCTCTGTTTTGTTGGACTTGTCTAAATGTTCTGAACACCATGAAACCAGCCATGGAAAAAAAGAATGTTATAATATTGAATATTCGCCCTCCCACTTTTGAGGATTCATATGTTGAGTAACCCCAGAGCTGCTAAAATACCTCTAGGATATAAAGAGTTAGATAACTTAGGCCCACCATGCATGCATGTCTGGCTAGAGATCCAACCTACCTTCCTTAGCAACAATGTTGAAAGGCATTCAATCAAGGATAGGTAAGTAAATATGCATGATAGTGATGCACGTAATTATCATTACATTTCAAGCCCACTAAAAAGGGGGGTTTTCTATGATTTTATTATGGATGGAAATTATAAATAGGCAATATGAAGAAGCACTGCAGAAAATAGTTTGCTGACAAGAAAACCAACGAGGGAGGGCCTCAGCAGAAGGTTCATGTCATATAGCATACGGAGGAGGAGTCAGTCTTCTAAGAGTGACAACTAGAAGCTTTCATGGTAGAAGACGTGTCACATGATATGTCCGTTGATGTGGCTATTGATGTGCCCCTTGTGACATGTGATTCTTACGGGGAAATTAGATAATAAGGACTCCTATGAAGATCAAGTGAAAAATTATCCTTTTAAAAGATATATAATACATTATTAAAATAGTATTGTTAAGGATACATAAGTGAAAGATCATTGTGTTTGTGATTTTTTCATTAAAAAAAATATTATCAACACAAAATGTAAACTCACCTTATTAGAATAACCTTCTAGATAATATTGTATATTTATTACTTTGTTGTCTCAAATATTAAAAAAGAAATTTAAATATCCTTAACTCCTCATTCCAAAAAAACTTCTCTTGGAAAATAAAGAGCCTTTCAATAGAGGTGATTTCCACTCAAAATATAGGAAGAGACCTTGTGATAGTCAAAGATAATAATAATAGGAAATTTTCTGGTTTGATAAATTACTTTGAAGACTTCACATCAAGTCAAAAAAATTTATTCAATTTTTTTTATGTGATTGGTAACATTCTGTATAATGCTATTCGGGTTAGATATTCTCCCTAAAATATATATCTCTATTTTAACACAGTGAAGTAATTTGGTAATCAAATATTGAGATATTTCCTAAGATTTTGTAGTTTACAACTTTAAAATATATATAAAAGTTTTTCCACTGAAATATTTCGCAAAATTTTGTATTTTACCACTTTATATATATATATATATATATGTATAGTTCCTGTTCCATAAAAACATAATCTATATTGCACAAAAAGTCATTGAGAGTGGAATAATTGTTGTTGCCAAAATACCATGATGTCCAATCCACTATTATAGAAATAAATCCAACCACTGATATAAATTTTACTTTGCAACCTGCCATTGATATCAAGCACATAAATGTCACAAGAAAGACACAAGCAGATCATGATGAATTCATTTTCAGAGTAGTAGGGGTGTTTTTTGCAAATATCAACATAACAGAGGCTGGAAAGTTTCAGTTGAATCAACACAATATTGCCTAGTATCTCTTACTGCTGCATTCATTAGAGAACCAGTCCCATATCCAATATCACAAACAGAGATAGCTAGAGAAACCATATGTGGGGTGTGGGAATACCCTAATGAAGTGCTATAAAAATAATACAGTGATGGAGCATCTATTTAGGGAGATAGGTTTGGGAAGGCGAGGTTATACCATTGACCAAATATTGAGCGTGATATTTGTCGTATTATATTTGGATCCATCTAAACATACATTTATAATTTTGTAGAGGTCAATTATTTTTATGGTAAACCTACAAAAAGGATACATTAGACAGGATTTCTATTGGGATTATATAGTGGATACTAGAAAATATGTCTACAAGTCATATAGGCATAAAATACTCAGTGATAAATACTAATTCAATGGAAATCAAATAAATACTGATACTGATAAAATATTTTGTATGGGTACAACCTAAACATTGGGATGTTTTTTCAATGCTAATGCTTGGATGGTCAATGAATTTATTATTGAATTGGAAAACCAAGAGGATTAGGTAACATTTCTACAGGTAATATTAATAAATCATAAGTATTTGATTGAGGAGAAAAAATATTAGAGAAAAATAATACATACATTTTCATCCTTCATGATCAACTTAAACAAGAAATGAATAAATTAAACCACAAACAATTGAAGGAAATGACTATCTTTTCATGAGAAATAAGAGTTGAATTTAAAAGAGATTTATGGGAAATATCAATATATATTCACTAGAATCACAAGTTAAAAAACCAAATATTATGAAATTCATATTGAGATTTTTCGGTCATAAGATTTTATCTATTAACACTAAACTAATGGATATTCAAGAATATTTATATAGGAACTTGAGTAAATGGAAACAACACCAATATGATTTACTCAATTTTTGTAATAAAATATAACTTCGAGTTGACGATTTTAAGAATTATCCAACATATTTTGACAAAATAAAGATTTTGGAAGTCAAAAATAGAATATTACTTGAGAATATTCCAAGGATAACTATCCAGGAAAACATCAAATCTAGATATCATTATATTCTTTGTCTAATAATTTTGCAAATATTAGTGAATGGATCAATGATGCAAATCAATGGTGTTCTATACTTTATGATTCTTCTATTGTTGCCATTAAAACTTTAACATGTAACATATTGAGTATCTAGGTTGTGCATCTCTAAGTCAGTTGTACATCGCATATTTAGAACAACAAAGGGATGCGAATGTGGAGAGGATTTTCTAGATCAATACGTGTGGCAATGATAAAATAAAATAAATACATAAACCAAATGGAAAAACCTTGAAACTCCCAGCAAATCAGCAATTAAAGCCCCAAAATGATGAAAATAATTTTGTTGTTGTTCCTTAAAAAAAAATATTTCAATACAAAATACCATCTTAAATTTTATTCGAAATATTTTCTCAATGACTGCACTATATTTACTTGTTAGCTAAAAACCCAAAATATATCAATAAACATTTCAAACTAAATATATCTCGTTCTTAATGATACAATAATATAACCAATACAAACACATGTATTTTCTAAATGCATGCACTATATTAACTTGTCAGCTAAAAGCCCAAAATATATGAATAAACATTTCAGACTAAATCTATTTTGTTCTCAATGGTGCAATAATATAATCAATACAGGGAAATTTATCAAAGAACATATGGCATGCTTAGATCATACATTGGATATTGCTACATGAAAATATTTGCAAGACCTCACCTCCCATCAGGATCAGTCAAACAATTAGGATATCATCTCAATGTATGTTCTCATGTTCTTGTTTTTTTAAATTAGAAGGTTAGGATGTCATATTAATGAAATATGTTCATGTTCTTAGTTTATTAAATTAAGATATTTTTTGAAATTAAACAATGAAAGTTCAAAAGATTGAACATACTAAAATCAATAGAAAATCCTGTAAATAAAATACATAAAGAATGTTATGAAGCCAACTCCAAAAATAGAAGAAAAGAGAGATCAACACCTTAGAAATAACCACTTCGAGGGGGAAACCTCCAATACATTACATAAATGAACAATTCTTGGATGATACAAATGACAAAACCCCCTTCTGAATATAGGATTCCATGGGGTCACAACATAATCATAGACGACCTAACAATAATAATGTAAGGGCACAATAATAACAATATTTTGGTTACAGGGGCACAAAAATAACAATAATGGGGTTAGAGGGGCACAACAATAACAATATTTGGGTTACAGGGGCACAACAATAACAATAATGGGGTTACACTAACAATAATAAGGGACTATACTAGTAATATAGGGACCTAACATGCCCCTCTCGTTCAAAAATGTGTTGTCCTCAACGCTTGAGTAGCTCCAGATGGTTTTGTGTAAAATTTTCATCCTCCCATGTAGAATCTTCGGTGGGTAAGTTATTCCATTTGATGAGATAATCTGAAATTAATCGATTTCGTAGCTATCGACTTCTTGTTTCTGTGACTGCTTTAGGTTCCAATATGAGTTTTCCTTCCTCATCAAGTTCTGGCAATATTATTAGAACTATAATTTTATCCCCTATAACCTTATTTAAGCATGAAACATGGAAAACTGGATGCACTCACAAAGAGGAAGCTCCAATTTGTATGACATAGTATCAATCTCTTGCAACACCTTGTAAGGACTATAGTACTTTGGCGATAATTTATTATCCTTCTTAGCTTACTTGAGGGACAGTTGTTTATATGGTTGTAGCCGTAAAAATACCCAATCTCCTACATCAAAAATTATGTCAATGCAATGTTGATATGTCTAATGTTTCATTTGACTTTGTGCCAAATTTAGGTTATCCTTTAAGATTTGGAGAGCTTCTTGTTGATTCTCGATGTGATATTCCATTGCTTGAACCATAGAATTTTATCTTAAAGAAGATGTGATGGATGGTGGATGATATCCATAAAGTGCCATAAATGGGGTCACTTTTGTTGCAGTAGTGTTATACCACCATTCAGCGAGAGGTAACCACTTGATCCATTGTGTTTTCTTATCAGATACAAAACAACGAAGATATCCTTCCAAAAATTTATTCACTATCTCAGTTTGATCATTAGATTGAGGATGATAAGATGAGCTATGAGCTATTTTAGTACCCAAACAAGAAAATAATTTCGTCCAAAAATTTCCAGTAAAATGGGATCTCTATCACCTACAATAATCTAAGGGTTTCCATGAAGCTTTTGAATTGTTTCCATAAATGTAGTAGCAACTGTACTTTATTTAAATGGATGAGATAGTGCACAAAAGTGTGCATACTTGGAAATTCTATCAACTACAACCATGATGACACTCTTTCCTTCAGACTTAGGTAAACCTGTGATAAAATCCATTGAAATATCCTCCCAATGTTGACTTGGAATAGATAAAGGTTGTATAAGACCCAGGGTCTTAATCATATCAACATTATATTTCTAGCAAACAAAACATTCTGCCACAAACTTTTGAATATCAGATTTAAGGCCATCCCAAAAAAATTCGTTCTTCACCCTGTGGTAGGTTTTTAAAAATCCCGAGTTTCGTCCTAAAGGAGAGGTGTTCAATTACAAAATAATATTTTGTTTTATTTTGGAATTCTTGCAAATTTATAAGCAATCTTTGTACCTTAAGGAATCATTTTTCCAACTAAATGTATAATATGTACTAGGATCTTGCTTCAACTTTTGAATGAGTGTCCACACTTCTTCATCCTTCTTCCTTTCACCCCTTGTTTGAGTTATCCAATCTGGTTGGATAATAGAAATGGCACAAAGCAATGCTTCCACCTCTTCATCCTTTCTTGAGAGTGCATCTACAACAACATTTAGCTTCCCTTTTTTGTAGATGATTTCAAAGTCATAAACCAACATATTTGTGACCCATTTTTGCTGCTCTTCTAAAGATAGTCTTGGTTCCAAAAGGTGTTTAAAATTATCATGATCATTTTTTACATTGAAGTGTCTTCCCATTAGGTAAGGTCATATTTTCTTTAGTGCATGTAGTATTGCCAACATTTCCTTCTCATAAATATCTTTCTGTAAATAATTTCATTTGATTGGATGACTTTCAAAAGCAATGGGTCTTCCTTATTGAATTAAAATAGCACCAATTCCATTTCCTGAGGTATCAAATTCCACAATAAAGGTTTTTGTGAAGTATGGCGTAGCTAAGACTCGTGCTAGGCACATTTCCTCTTTAAGATTTTCAAAGGCCTTAGTTGCTTTAGGAGTCCATGAAAATGCATCTTTCTTCAATAATGTTGTTAGAGGTGCTACTACTCTTCCATAATTCTTAACAAACTTGTGATAATACCTTGTTAACCCGATAAATCCTCACAACTTCTTTATGGTTGTGGGGACTTTCCATTCCTTAATGGCTTTATTTTACTAGGGTCTACCTTAACACCCTCATGAGATACAATATGACCCACATATTCCACCTCTTGTACTCCAAAGAAACATTTGGATGTTTTTGCATATAATTTTTTCTCCTCTAATAGTTTGAGAAACTTGTCAACATGTTGAACATGATCCTTCCAAGACCTACTGTAGATTAGTATGTCATCAAAAATACTAGCACAAATTTTCTAAGGAAGGGTTTGAAAATGGAATTCATCAACCCTTCAAATGTAGAAAGTGCATTGGTA
This sequence comes from Pinus albicaulis, assembly GCA_034641835.2. Taxonomy (NCBI): domain Eukaryota; kingdom Viridiplantae; phylum Streptophyta; class Pinopsida; order Pinales; family Pinaceae; genus Pinus; species Pinus albicaulis. The sequence goes on from CM076570.1 coordinate 843,532,377, forward strand.
AGGCCAAAAGGTATGACCAAAAATTCATAATGACCCTCATGATTTTGAAATGTTGCTTTCGAAATATCTTCAGTCTTCATTATAATTTGATGATATCCTGAACGAAGATCCAACTTGGTAAAATAAATTGCTCCATGTAATTCATCCAATAATTTCTCAATCACAGGAATGGGAAATTTATCCTTAATAGTGAGCTTATTGATCTCCCTATAATCCGGGCACATGCACCATGATCCATTCTTCTTGTGCACCAATACTACTGGGGCATAGAAAGAAATTTGACTAGGTTGAATTATATCACCCTCTAACATTTCTTCAATCATACATTCAATTTTACACTTTTGGACATAAGGATATCTGTAAGGCGTGATGTGTGGAGGAACACTTCCTGGAATCAAATGAATAGCATGATCATGATCACGAATAGGTGGGAGTCCTTTGGGAGTTTTGAACATATTCAAATGATTTTCCAAGACTTGTTGGAGATATGGAGAAATACATAATTTTGATGTTGGAACTTCTAGTGAGCATAATTGTGCAATTACGCCTCATTTTTCTTTCTTCAGAAGTTTTGTCATGAAATTAGCGCTTATTATATTTCCTGGATTCCCTTTGATACCCTGTAATTCGATTTCCTCTCCTTCCAAAAAAAATTTCAAGAAATGTTCTTGCAAATTAAAAGCTACCATCCCCAAATATTGTAACCATTGTACTCCTAGAACAACATCAGCACCTACCATTAGAATGGAAAGCAATGGACTATTAAATACATATTCCCCCATGGTTAGCTTGATATTATGGCATTTTCCAAAGAAATTTATAGTTCCTCCATTTGCAACCATGACTTGAAATTCTGGTGCTGGGTATAGGAAACAATTCAATTCCTTGGCTACCTTACAATGAATAAAATTATGGGTACTAGCCGAATCAATCAACACTATTACCTTTTTCTTCTTGATATATCCTTCTATATTGAGTGTTTGAGGAGTGGTAATTCTTGCCAATGCATTACACGATATGGTTAGACTCATTTCTTCTTCTTATAGGGTTCATTCTTGGTGTATATCCTCTTCTTTTGAAGTTTCTTGTTCATTTTCTTCCTCCTCTTAACAATCTATGTAAAATAATTTCTTCTCAGCACACTTATGACCTTTAGTGTATTTTATATCACAACTGTAGCAAATCCCTTTTGTTCTTTTTCTTCCAATTTTTGTGGTGTCAACCTTGTAGGTTTTGGAATTCTAGGAGTAGCAACACTTCCATCTTTATAGATGTGAGTGGTAGGCTTCCTTGTCGACATAATTTTACATTCAATTTTTCTTGCCAACCTGAATGCCTTCTCCAATGAATCAGGTTCCGACACGCGAACTTCATGTTCAATTTTATCCTTTAAAGTGTCTATGAAGACATCAATCCTATGTTCCGCTCAAATATCAGTTACCCTTATGTTCAATTTTTGGAAGTCCTCAATGTGCTACCACCGAACCCTTTTGTCTGAGATTTATCAATTGGCTAAAGAAGGTGTTTCTCTTTGTATCCTCATAATGTGATATCATTTCCTCCATAAAAATCTACCAAGTGATATTTTTTTATGGGAGCAAAGCCATCTATACTATACAAATGCATTTTTTTTCTAGATGTAAAGTTGCAATGTGTACCTTTTGTGTGTTTTGCACATTATTGAGATCAAAATATTGTTCCATCTCTAGTATCCATGTTATGGGATCCTTACCATCAAACTTCCTCATATCCATCCTTGGAATATGGTGGTTCTTTAGTCCAACATTAGAGTTTATGAAATCATGATTAACATTTATTTTGTTCTCATCATGAGTTCCCTCTACTATCTTTCCTCCTTTAGGAATAATTTCTTATATTAACCTTGTCATCAAACCTTCCATCTTTGATTTTATATCATTCTTCATGTCTTGCATGCTGTCTTTTATTTTTTCATCGATCTTAGATTCCACGTCATCCATCTTAGCTTCCATGCCAGCCTCCATGCCATACATCTTAGCTTCCATGCCATTCTTCAAAATATCCATCTTAGCTTCCACTTCATTCTTCAAACCATGAATCTTAGCTTCCATGCCTTTTTTCAAACCATCCATTTTAGCTTCCACGCCTTTCTTTAAAACTTCCATTTCATATTCTTTTTTCTCTTTGCGAGAGCGAAATTTGGTGCACTTTCTCTTTTAATTTTGATATGTCATGTAGCACTTCTTCCTCTTCATGAGTCATAGTAGAGTCTTTTGAAGTCTTAGTGGCTGTTGAATTCTTTTTATGTTGCATTTTCAAAACCAATACTGATATCTATGCTTCAATATTCCCTTGGAATCACATAAAATTGATTTTTCACACAAGACTTATGCAATTTGGAAAAAAAATACACACCTTTTTCTTTCTTTTGAAGAGCTCTATATTGAAACTGAATTATCTCTATGATTTCAGATCTTCAATATATAAATTTCATCCTTGACGTAGCCCTCTTAATCTTCTTTTGAATGCCGCAATTCTGACCTAATTTTGATTCTTCAAGGAAAAGTTATGTTGAATCTCCCATGATGACGTAATTATGGATTGGTTCCATAGAATGAACTTGTACGACTTGCCACGTGTCACTATTTTTTCCTTAGGCAGTGAAATTGATATACATGAAACTAAATTCAGTGTACTTGTGACTAATTTTTACAAAATTCCATTCTGACGCTCAGAGAGAGAGCTATGATATTTTTCCCACGGTCACCTCTTTGAGATGAAATCCAGGGGCATGAAACAATCCTAACTTCCACAGATCATATCTCCAAAAATATTGTGAACCGAGATTTGAAATTTTTACAGGAGGTTTCCTAGGATCTTGGCTTCACTCTATAAAATTTTTAGCTTCTAAAACTTTGTATATGAAAATTTATAGCGCAAATTTCACGATCACCTATTTTAGTTGAAATTTGGGAGCCTGAAAAAAAACCTAAATTCTAGAGATAATATCTCCAAAAATATTGCGAACCAAGATATAAAAAAATTTCAGAATATTCCTTCAGATTTCAACTTCACTTTGTAAAAATTTCAGCTTTTGAAACTTCGTAGAAAAAAAGTTATAGCAAAAATGGCATGATCACCTATTTGGAGCAATGAAACCCTAGAATCCAAAGCTCTGATACCAAATTTTATGAAACCAACTCCAAAAATAGAATAAAAGAGAGATCAACGCCTTATAAATCGACACTTTGAAGGGGAAACTTCCAATACATTACATAAATGAACAATTCTTAGATGATACAAATGAAAAAACCCCCTTCTACATATAGGAGTCCATGGGGTCACAACATAATCCTAGCTGACCTAACAATAATAATGTAAGGGCACAATAATAAAAATATTGGGGTTACAAGGGTAAAAAAATAACAATAATGGGGTTACACTAACAATAATAAGGGACTATACTAGTAATTGAGGGACCTAACAAAGAAAAGACAATTTCAAGCTATCGGGGAAAGATATATGGACTGAGAAAGATGGTTTTTAGTGTTTGGTCTTTTCAAGGCCAAAGGCCAAGCTGAGCCCATAATCACAATTCATGTGACATCCCTTGAACCTTTTCACCATATTCTCAACCCAAGATGGCATCAAAAGCATCAAGGTGAGGAAGAGACAATATGACAGACAATGAATTCCATCAGAGCATATGAAAGTGTTGGTCTGATGATGTTAAAAGACTCCAACCCTACAATTGGAAATCCATGAGGATGATACAATTCCCCATAAATGACTGGATAGGAGAAGGGAAATGGGATATATAATTAATGGAAGTTGCAGACAGAGCACATATAAGTGAGCTTACAAGTCAAAGAACATTGATATTGCAATATATATTATATTATTAAAAAATAAGGTCTGTAATATGTTGTATAATGCAATCAATCCATGCATTTTTAAAACTTCTAGATCATTACAAATTTTTCAGACTGCAATTATCTTACAGTATGATTTTTTTTTAACTGTAAATCATTACACCTCTATGCTAAGTTCATGATAATGATTAGATCCTAAATCAATCTGCAGTCAAAATAAACATGTTTCTTGATTGATGAACCCGTTAAATCATTTGTTTATAATTTTTTTTTAAATATAATTGGTTTTCTCTATTTATTGATAGATTGTTAACTACCAGAAAATAAAGTTTCCAATGGGCTAAACAATGGACATGGAGAGGCAACAATAATATAGTTAGTTATAGACAAAAATATTTTACTAATAAATTTAGAGGAGGAAACCAAGATACTAAATTTTTGGTTTCATCTAAGTTCAGGAAAATACCTCTCCATTCGAGCTACACCGCCAAAATAGAGCTAGATCAATGGTGGTAAACTTCAGCCAATTCAGCTCACAAGGCAAAGACCATTGAAAGATACCATCAATTAAGATCCAAGGATGGAATAGTGCTTCTGACGCTTATGGGTTAGTAGGTGCTGCTAGGTAACTATTCAAAGTGCTTCTCAGTCAACTACCTATGTACTTGAAGGGTTGGAACATGCATCCAAAGGTCATAGGAGGGACCCAGATAAAGGTATTTCTCTCAATCTTCCCTCCAAGGAAAAATAAAAAAGAAAGAAGGACCATACGATGCATGGTATTTCATCTATTGAGTTTGGGTGGTCCTCTCTATTTTAAGAGCCTTTCCTATAGATGGATATTGTATTTATAAAGGCCATAATTATAGTCAGGAGTCATAGAAACTGCTATAAAGTAATGATATAAAATGTAGAAAACATAATTTTTAAATAAAAAATAAACAATGCTTAAACATCTGAGGATAGGATTTTCCTAAAATAGTGAATAACAATGCATCATAATTCGAAGATAAACATGCCTTGATTAGTCCAACCTGGAAAAACAAGGACAAGCATATCAGGGCAAGTTCGAGGATGCCAAGCCGAGTTGCATACAAATGTAGAGAAGCGGACGAGCAGACAAGGATGCAGAGCCGAGCCGAGGACGAGGACGCCGAGTGAAGTTGCAAATGAAAACATAGGGCCAAGCACGATTAGGCGAGGTGAGAAGGTTGCAAAGTCAATGCACACAGTTTGAAAACCAAAATTAATTAAATACATACACAAAAACCAAAAAGAAATAACAGTTACCTCTCCAACAGTCACATAATTGCTAGAAAACCTCTGAAAACTTCTAACGTTCTGATGGCCTCAATATTTATAAGAAAAAGTTCGGTCGAACTTCCTATACATTTGATTGAACTATTGCGAGAGTGAAATTTTCGGGCACATATCTCATGAAAGTGTAACCCAACTTCTCATATATATATATATATATATATATATATATATATATATATATATATATATATATATATATATATATATATATATATATATATATATATATATATATAATTTTCCCTAATGAGTCATGTTCTCAGGGGTCAACATGCAGGTGTCTGACACTCGAATCCTCGTCTCCTTCGTGTCTAATGTCATTGTGTGAGGTGCCTTAGGTATAAATATATAATATAAAATTTTAAGTTTATAGTATAATGTTTTTAGGTTTAACATTTTCAGGTGTAAGTATATAACATAAAGTTTTAGATGTAATATTAATTTTTTATATAAGATCAAAGTGGACGGAATCAACCCATGGTATTTACCATGGTATTTGCCCATTGTATCACCCAATTGTATCTGCCTTCAATTTTTGAAGGAAGACAATAAAATAAGGTCCACCTAACCTATAAAAAGGGATAAGGGCCAGACAAAGGGGATCATCCTGAACTTTTCTATCTATTTTTGTTTTGTTAGGAACTTGGTGTGGCTAGTTCTAGCTTGATCATGGGGCGAAAACCCTGTGGTCACATATGTTGGTGGATCCATTCAACGTTAACATTTGTGCTTCAGTATTTTCACTTTCTTGTTCATTGAGTAGTTGTGTATGCTAGCAAGGGCTCCATTATTTTCTTGTATTTTTGGCATGTCTTATTTTCTAAATATTAATAGAAATAAAGTGTTGTAGTTCCAGATCCCATTGTGTTCATTATTTTTATTGCAATTATTTTTAGTTATAACATGTAGATGTGCCAGACCTATGATATTTTTTATTGATTGGGATATTACATGGGCATCAGAGCTTCTTTTCTTGCAAGCTTGAGGGTTTTATTGCAAGTCAAATTCAGGGAAGATCAAAAGTTTCAGGGAAACTAGTATTCAGTGATCCTCTAGAATCTCTTTAGCTAGAATCTCTGACAATTTCGATGGTTCTTTGTGGCCAACATAATTTGTTTATTAATTTTCTGGGGTTTATAATTTTGCAGATAATTTTTTTTAAGAATCCCATTGTGTTCTATACAAAAATATCTTTATTAAGGAGGGCCAATAATATTTTGGAAAATTATTTAAAAGGACCAAGGTTTAGATTTTTAGGCCCATCGAAAAGGGGATTTTTTTTAATATTTGAAAGTTATATTAGAGTCTCGAGTATTTATTTTTAAGCTAAGGAGTGAAAATTTGTTTATAAAGGCCAAATTTCAAGCAAATATTTTGGAGAGGCTGTATTAAATTTAAAATAAAAGAAGGAAAAATATCTATTTTTTTAATCTTTTCAGAGAGTCCAGTGAAGAGCCTTTGGACGACATTATTCACCTCCTGCATTTTCATAGTGAATTGCGGCTAGATCACTAAGTACCTAGTTGGAGACAATTTCATCATACAGGTGGAAGCATCAAGGACCATTCATACATAGAATTCCAAGGGACAAAAAGGCCAGACACTTATTGCGCAGAATTTAAAGCTACATATATGCATCATTACTGACAATATTTGGGTCTTAATGCATCATTTTGGATATCATGGAGGATTTTTTGCTTGGTGTCTATTTTGTTCAGATCGAAGGCCAAATTGGCCATTATGTGTAATTGTGTTTTCTTTTAGTGAAGAGTCAGAGCATATCTCATTTGGGCACACAATATTGATTGAGGGAAGGGTCGAACATGACCTTTATGCACAGAAAGGAATGGTGTCACTCATCATGGGGATGCCACCATGGTAAGGCCAATACATTTTGTCTTCACTGATCTCCTTCTTTATGATTGCCACAGTCGCATTAAGCCCAGAATTATATTTAATTGTTTGCCACAAGAGTCGACCCTCTTAAATATGTTTTTGGTCGAAATTCATTTATTATAATAAAGAGTTCCATTTTGGATTCCATTTGTATCTAGATAGAGATGACATGAAACATCTTATGCATATATATATGATTATGGATATGGATATTTTAATGGGGTATGCACATATATGCTTATGGAGACTGATATTTTAATGGGGTTTGTGATCATATTTTACTATGGGTTTCCTTATATATATTAAAAAAATTTCATTGCCATTTTATTAAGTATAATTGTAGCAGGGTATCATACAAGGCTCGAATCTCTTATTGAGTAGCCACATATATTTTTGCAACAATATTATGGAGTTTTACGGTGGACACAGAAATATCTCCTGCATTTTATTTGAACTATATAACACCCTCAATTCAAGAATATGGACCCACAAGAATGATTCAAGGATTTATTTATTGAAGGAAATATATACAAAATATTATTTATTCACAACCTATATGACAGGAGGTAGATTTTAAGGCTTTAATTATTTGCAGGGGAATTTATTATGTATTAGCTATTTTCGCATTGGGTTATCTACTATTTGAAGGTGTTTAGTTCCCTTATAGAAGTTAAATATTTATCATTTATTCTCTGCTCAAAGTAGATAGATCAAATTTTTTGAAGAAATCTGATGAGAGAGAAGAGAGAGTAATTATTGAGATTCATTGATGCCAAACCACAATATCATCATTTTACTTTTGGAAGTTCCACAGGAAACAACATAATGATACATTATTCAATTCTTTGGGCTCCAATACTTCTATGGATTACATAGGGAAACTACATAAAAATTAGAAGCAAGGGAAAAACAAAAAACGTTTCTCTCAAAAGGTCCCTGTTATCCTTCAACAATCAAAATATATCTCGAAGGATGATGTAAAAATAAAGTGCCTCTTTGAACTTGGATTCAAATTGTGGGGTACAAAGTCAGAATATGTCCTCCTATGGTTTAACACATTAGATATGGCTTTGAGCTTGATAGATCAATTATAATGGAAAGGGTTAAGTTGGACCTTAAAGACATCCATGCTTGCTTCGATAAAATCTAGGTTATTGGGGCATTCTTGTGAAAATGTTAGACCCATAGTTTCATCTTGTCGCAGTAAAACCGTAACCTTGACAACAGCGCTACTTTCCTAAAATGATGACATCATGAGGCAGAATTTTCGGGTAATGGTAGAAGCACTCCAAGGGTTGGACAACACCACCCTTCTTACTTTTTTTCAGAAGCGCACAATTTTGGAACACATGGAAAAATTCAGATTAGGTATACTTATGCTAGATCTAGAGTGTGATGAATTAATCTTTCAGATTCTCCAATACTTCTGGACTGGAATTGCAACGTCTCATCCAAAATTCATCAAAAAAGACATTAAAAATATCATGTATCTGATCTTAGGAGAAGATAGGGAAATCTATGAACAATTGAGATCTAAATTGTTGCCCATTTGGAGGAAGGAGTTAATTTTGTCATCTGCTTATTATGAATAAGCTAAGGGGTTGATAAAAAAGAGCATCAACTGCATAGAAATAAGTTAACCAAGGAGAAAATAACAAATCTTTGTGTAGACAGAAGGAATGAACTAAGGAGGAAGGGCTTATGCTTTGTATGAAAGGGAGTTTGGGCACTTGACCATTCATGTCGAGATGATAAGGAGGTGACAAGGATAGAAAAATTAGAGAATTATTTAGATAATGGAGATTCATCCATAGTTTGGCTCACTGGTTTTCAAAATAGGGCCTATGAAGGCTCTTATCAGTCAAGTACAAATGGTGAGAAACAACGCCATGCTCTTCAAAGAAACTTGTAGGACAAGCTGATTAGTCAGCTTAAAAAAGTAAATGGTGAAGGGAAGGAGGAAAATCCTCTCGATTATGTAGTAGTTGAGTCTATAGATATCCCAAAGGACATCCATAAACATTATGGGAAATCAGGTATAGGGAAAATTCCACCATTACATCCATGTTTTACAACCAAAGAGGATGAACAACGTATCTTGACATGTAGAGAGGTTCAAGAAGAAGACATTCAACGAAAATCAAATGAGGAGCCAGTAGTAATAAAATAATATGATTAGAAGTATCATGCAGTGCAGTATGACAAATATAGTATGTAGGATCAGTCATTTCTGCAGGGCCAGTCAAAGTTTCAAGTTAAAGTAGAGGTCGTGGGGCATCCATCCTACACAAATACATATACATTGAACATGGCACTAGAATTTTCAGTAGAAGAATTTTAGGAAATGATCAAGCAGTTTAAGATAAATCTTATGTTGTTGAATCATAGAGTCAGGATAATCTGAGACATTTTCTTACACGAGAAGAGAAATATTGAGGAGATCATAGGGGTACATGTCGAATCAATGACCAATTTATCTAGTGTTGAGGAACGACTCAAGTCCCTCACAAGGTAGCAAGAAGAGTACAATTGGGAGTTCCAGAGTAACCCTATACAAGGATACATAGATCAGGCTTGCAACACCAACAACCCACCTTTATACAGTGAGAAGAGCAGAGAAGAGTTATTCAAAGAAATAATCTTGGCTGACCCAGTGGAGCAACATGAATTGAGCATCGAAGAAAATCAACATAGTATATTTAGAGCTATTAATTCTTCCCCAAGTATGGATTTGCGAGAGATTATGAGTTGGTATTATATTGATGGGTTGATTCCTTGGATGATACACACAGCCAAGGGCATATTGCATCTTGGGACCTTTGTCATGGGCAGTGAAGGAGGGATGAAATGGTACCATAACCCACAGGTCCTATGATTTAGGTGGCATTGAGATCCAAGAGAATCCATTAGGTGCAGTATTGGCCAAAGGATTGTTTGGGATCTAGGTAAATCTATCGAGGGAAGGATTTTTTGAAGTAATGTTTGGGATCTAGGTATCGAAGGATCCACTCAGGACCATTTAGCATCGAGGGATGGAATAGTACCCTGAGTTGTATGGGATCCTTACATCAGTGTACAAATTTTTTTGTTGTGGTTAGAAGTGGATTTCTTGAGGACAGGTAATATTTGGGCATCAAGATTTGTAATATTTCCTTTTTTTAATAAGGTCAAAGTGGACAGGATCAGCCCATGGTATTTACGTTTTAGATTTATATATAATATAAACATTTTAGGTTTGTAATATTTTTAGGATTTAAAGTTTTAGGTTTTAACTTCTTATAATATATTATAACATTTTCAGGTTTAATATTAGGTAATATAATGTAACTTTGTTTTTTTTCTAGATTTATAACATAAAATTATATCAATTTTTAATATAATTATTAAGTTTAATAATAATAGGTTTTTCAATCTTTTTTGTTGGTCGATTGAAGGTTAGGGGTGTGCATTGGAATGTTGATTCTACATAAATAGTATGGTTTATGAGAGAATTTCATGTCGATGGAAATCATGTCAAGAAATGTGAATTAAGGTTAGAGAAAAGAATAGTATGAAGGAACAAAATAGATGAGTAAGAGTAGGTGATAAGAAAATTTGGAGCTTGAGATTAGAAACATGAGGTTTGATGCACAATTTATGATTTAAGGAACAAAGTGAACATTTGTTTGAAAATTTTTGGAAACTACAAAATTTAATTATAATGTCAAATTCTTGAAAATCATTTGTTTTTGTGCTATCCTCATCATCATTTAATGTCACATATATTTTTCCAACATTTGACATTTTTTTTCTACAAGGACCTTGGACATATAGAGACGTTTGTAAAATATACTCTATTTTTTTCTCAATATATTGGCTCCTAATCATAGACCCTTGTTACGTGATGCTAAGTTGTAGCACCTAAAAGCTAAGTGTCCTCAAAAAACTACCATATCAACATTTTTTATTAAAAATCCCACGCTCGTTGAATCATCAATATCCCCATATATTAGTTCTTGTTCACAACAATAACATGAAGGTGCTAAGGAATAGAGACTAGAGGTTAAGTGTCCTTGCATATTAGCATATGGTTTCTAAAAAAAAGTGTGTGCTAGATTTTACATTAATGGAGTACCTAAACTTTCCTAGTCACAACCATTGTCAGAAAGTTGTTATGGAATATCACCTAAGAACTAGACACACTCAACATATAGAAATATCGGCTCATTTCATGGTTTCATATATTTATTCGTGAATGCTATGCTAACTTGATGTTAAAATAATAAAACTTTAATACTTAATATTTCTATACATATAAGTTACATATAGTCCTCGATATCTAAATGAATTCTTCATTAGACTCTTGAATTACTAAAATTATTAATGGATTTCATGTTGAATTACTAAAATTCTTAATGGATCGTATGTTGAATCCCTATGGTCGACAACATTGCAAAATATCCTAATGGTTAAGAACATGTGTTTCCTCCTAAGAGGTCAATGTATACCTTCTTAGACTATTACAGAATAATAATAATAAAATATATAAACAAATTAAAGTATCGTGACCTTAAAATTATATAATAATAATAATAATATATATAGACAAGCTAAAGCATATATGTACTGTCAATAAAAAGATATTTTAACAACAAAAAATAGCCATAGCTAGCTTAGAGATGTATATATACAACAAAAATAAATCATATGATTTCTTATATATATATAGAAAATTAATAATTCACTCAATTTGCGTTCAATAAAGAGATATTTTAACAACAAAAAATAACCACAACCAGATTGGAGATGTATATATACATCAAAAATAAATTATGTGATATATATATATATATATATATATATATATATATATATATATATAATTCACTCACTGAAAATCAATTCAAGCATCTAGAAAAACATGATTTTAACCATAAAAACATACAGTAAAAAGAAATCACTTCATATTGAATTGATTTTTATGTATAGAACTATATGTTACAGTCATGTATATGTGGTAAAATAGATGGTATGTGTGTGAAGAAGTCATGTCGACTCACTCACGAGGGAATGTGAGTAATGCAATCCTTTGCAAAATTGTAAAAATGCCAATTTGGTGGGGAATAGGAGGGAGGCCCTATGGAGATGGATATAGTGCAATATCCATAAGTATTGTAGATAGAGATAACTGCATAAGTACAGATGCAATACATTGTCGCATCGTTTGCTTGGTACATGCATTCATCTGTTCATGAAGACAGAGTATTGTGACTCTTCAATAGTGCCACCCTGCTAGAGATTAGATATCTGAAGAGCTCATTGATTCTCTGGTCTATGTGTGTGAGAGCATTGTCCAACTCTGTGATGGACATGCTGACTTCATGGATGGAGTGCTTGAGTTCATCTAGAATTTTGGGGGGTGACTTGGACGTCATGTTCATCATGTATCTCTCCAGTAAATTGTTGAGGTTTCCAACTGTAATATCAATGTTGTTGAACTCATGCAAGAGGAACCTGAATAATGATGATGAACTCTTTCTCTACATCTCCATAACTTCCTTCAATTTCTGTTGCATCATGTTGGTCAAAATTTTGATGTCCATGAGAGAAGGAAGACTACTATGATTGATACTTTTCTTCCTTTCAAGAAAACTAGCACCAAGCATAAATGAGTGCCATGGTGTGTTGAAGGAAAGAGAAGCCACAAGTGTTGTGCAGACTAATATGGTAATGCCCTTCGCTTCCTTGATGGTTTCTTCGACACGTGATCTATCCATTGATGTTACTGTTCTTGTTGTTGGGTGAAGACTACTGCCATTCACTTCAAAGTAGACATGCATTTCACTAACCTAGATTCCATTTCCTTGTTCTTAATCAATTCATCCATGCATTTTTCAAGGGAGTCTTTTTCCTACACCACTTGATTACTCATCTGCGTATGGGCGTGAAGTTAGGCATGGAGGGAAATCTGTAATGACGTGTTGTGTTTCTTTATTTCTGAGATGCACTCTCTCAACACATTGCACACATCAAGCAGATTGACCAAGTCCTCCATATGTTGGCTCAAACGTTTTCCATCTGCATTATTGTCTATCAGCATGATGTGTGGGTACAAATCCTTCAAACTAGAATAGACAAAAACCATGACATCCAGTGCTTTTCCAAGCCAAGCTATGGAAATATTGTATGATTCTGGCTGCTATTGTTGTTTTTGTGTGATTATCTCCAACTTAGCCTGAAGTTTGTACTAAAAAACAGCCAGGATCAGGTGCACTCTGGAAGTTTGCATGCTCCTTGACCTCTTATGCTCTTAGATATTAATATACATAAAGAATCCGTTTCTATTAAAGAATCGATTCCTGAAATTAGTTAGGAATTAGTTTCAAGTTTAATTGTTTCTGAATGTATATATATATTTCCTACCTTAATGAAAATCATTACTTTTGTGTTCTATTTTGTCTTGCTTCTCTTCTCTCTTAAATATATCATGGTATTAGAGCCACTGCCTAGTCTGACTGTGCGGGTTAGAGCCACTGCTCTCAGTTTCTATTTGTTGTTGGTGGAGGAGCCTGCTACCAAGTGCGAATGAGTGGCCTTTGTGCTAGGAGTTTGAACTATTGGTGTTTTGACCTCCTGGATGATGCCACCGCAGCTTGTGTGACATTGTTGTGTTCAACTTTTGTTAAGTTGTTGTGTTCAACCTACATTCGAACCCATCTACCACTGGAGAGAATTTTTTTGGTCTATTTGTTGTTACCATCGTTAAGCTATTGTGTTCGACCTGCGTTCGAACCCGTCTACTGTTGGAGAGAAGCTTTTCAATATATTTGCTGCCACCAAAGATTGTTCCTGTTTAGTGTTACCACATAGAAGAGTGCAAAATTTAGGCGGTTTCTATTTGTTGTCTAATTCCAACTAACAAATTCGAATTCTGGTTTGTGAAAAAAAAAAACATAAATTTGTTGTTCAACCTATCTATTTGTTGTTCTAAGGTTTTTCTCATATATATAATTTTTTTTTCATAGTAAAAAGATATGGTTATTATCTGTGGCTTTGATTTTCCAGAGAAGGATTAAGTCTATTTAAAGAATTTTCTAGTTGAGGATAAAAAAAAATATTTCTTTATGATAATCTTGCGAGAAAAATATCAAGTTAATATATAATATTTGTAGACAAAGTGTAGAGGCTTTCTTTAGTAGTGAAGTGTGCTTTCAGCCATTGGGTTTTCCGTTACAAGTTTTTTTTTAAAGGTGTTAGATTTCTAATTGTTCCAAACATGCTTCGACAAGTCAGTTTTCCATTGCTATGCCATTATTTAGTGGAAATAACTATGATTTTTGGAGTCTTAAAATGAAAACATGCTTACAAGGCTTAGGTTGTTGGGAATCAGTAGAATTGTGGTTCACAGAACCTAACACAAATACAATTGCTGGAATGAGTGTTGCTAAAAGAAAACAATTTTATGAAATTAAACAGAAATAAGGTAGAGCAAAGTCATGCATTTTAAATTCATTAGATGACTCTATTTTTCCTAAGATCACTACTACTAAAACTGCTAAATCATTTTTGGATATACTTAAGGTTTCTTATCAAGGAAATGATAAAGTAAAAATGGTAAGATTATAGGCTCTCAGAACACAATTTGAAACACTTAAAATGATTGAATCAGAAACCATTGATCAGTTTATGACTAAAGTTATGGGTGTTGTTATTCAGCTTTGGATGAATGGTGAAGAGATAGAAGAAGAAAGAATTGTTGAAAAAGTTCTTAGATGTATGCCTAAAAAATTTGACATGATTGTTACTTTTTTTTAATCGAGAGAATTAAAAAAATTATATGTGGAAGAATTAACTGGTTCTTTTTTGGCACATGAAGAAAGAATTAATTTACTTGTTAGTAATTTAAAGCATGCTTTCAAATCGAAAGCTTCTATGGATAGAGGTAGAGGGAGAGTTTTTCATGGCAAGAGAGGAAAAGGTAGAGGACAGTCTCAGTCTAATGATAGATCACAGGTAACTCGAGCACATTCAGAGTAGTCTCAAAATGATCATGGTCATAGGTGGATAGATAAATAAAAAATTCAATGTCACTATTGAAAAAAATATGGCCATTATAATTCTGAATGTCGAAAATTACAGTATGCTTTAATTAAAAAAAGGGCCAATGTCACAAACACTGAAAGTAAAACATCAAATGCTTTATTTTTGGCATGCCAAGTGACTGTGCAAGTACCTAATAAAGATGTTTGGTTGGTAGACAGCAGATGTAGTAATCATATGACTAGTCATAGTGATTTGTTTTCTCACATTGATACATTGGTTTGGGTGATGATCACCAGGTTAAAGCTTCAGGAAAGGGTGTTGTATCTGTCTTAACCAAACAAAATGTTGTGAATAATATCTATGATGTTTATTATGTACCCAATTTCAAGCATATTTGGTTAAGTGTTGGTCAGCTATATGCACATGGTTATGATGTTAGCTTTCACAACACTATTTGCAAGATTTTTGATAAACATAAGTCTCTTGTTGCAAATATTCCTATGACAAAGAACAAGTTGTATGAATTACAATTGAAAAGTGAGAATTTCTATGGACATAATGTTTCAACGCCAACTGACTCTAATCTTTGGCATTTGTGATATGGTCATTTACCTATCAAAAGTATGAGTTTGTTGCAAAGACAGACTATGGTGTAAGTTTTGCATGCTTTGTCTGATCATATATTTTCCTGTACAAGTTTTATAATGGTTAAAGATAAGCGAGATAGTTTTTCTTCAGCCTCTAATAGAGCCCAAGAACAACTAGAGTTAGTGCATACATATTTGTGTGGTCCAATGCAAGAAAATTCAGTTGCTTTCAGTCTCTATTTTTTTACTTTCATTGATGATTTTAGCAGGAAAATTTGGGTGTATTTCATCAAATACAAATCGGAAATATTTTCCAAGTTTAAGGAGTTCAAATCCAAGGCTGAAAAACAGAGTGGCAATTTTATTAAAGTTCTGAGGTCTGATAAAGGAGGTGACTATGAATCTAACGAATTCATTGATTTTTGCAAACAACATGGTATTACAAAAAAATGATGACGAGTTATACTCCACAGAAAAATGGAGTCACAGAAAGATAGAATTAAACAATTATGAATATGGCTTGAAGTTTGCTTAAAACACGAAATTTGTCTAAAGATTTATGGGCTGAAGCAGTTGCATGTTCCGTATATATTTTGAATAGATCGCCAACTTCTAATGTTCAAAGTTTTATACCTGAAGAAGCATGGAGTGGACAAAAGGTAATTGTTTCACACTTTCATGTATTTGGTTGTATTTATTTCCCTCATGTTCCAAAAAAATTGAGAAAAAATCTTGATGATAGGAGTGAAAAGTATATTTTTATAGGATATAATGATCAATCTAAGGCATACAGATTGTTTAATCCTATAACTAAGAAATTTTTTGTAAGTCGAGATGTAAAATTTCTGGAAAAGAAGTCTTGGAATGAAATGGAGAACAATACTTGTCCTAATCCTTTTATTTTGTTAGACAAACATCAAGCACCTGCAATAAGCACTCCAAGATTACAGGTTCAAGACAAAACCAGTAGTAGTTCATCAAGCGGTAGAAGTTCATCATCTTTTGAGTCTAATTATGATAATCCTAAAATGAGAAACTTAAGTGATATTTATGCACAAGATGATGTTGATGATATTGTAAATTTTTCATTTCTTTCATTTCAACCTATTTGTTTTGAGGAGGCTATAAAGGACAAAGAATGGGTAGACACTATATATAATGAAATAGATGCTATTGAAAGAAATAACACTTGGGATTTGGTTGATTTACCTGATGATAAAAACTCTATAAGCGTCAAATGGATTTTTAAAACCAAGTTAAATTATAGAGGTTAAGTTGATAAGCACAAAGCAAGATTATTTGCCAAAGGTTTTCCACAGCAACCTGGCATAGATTATGGTGAAACATTTGCACCTGTAGCAAGAATTGATACTATTTGATTTGTATTAGCTATTGTAGCACAAAACAAGTGGCCGATTTACCAAATGGATGTAAAGTCTATTTTTTTGAATGGTCTTTTGAATGAAGAAGTGTATGTTGATTAGCCACCTGGTTTCGAAATCAAAAATCAAGAACATAAGGTGTACAAGTTGAAGAAAGCGTTGTATGGCTTGAAACAAGCTCCAAGAGCTTGGTACAACCAAATAGACCATTACTTGCTAAATAATGGTTTCAGAAGGAGTGACCATGAGCCCACTTTGTATATCAAGAATGATCATCAAGGTAATATTTTGATACTGTGTCTTTATGTTGATGACATAATTTATACAGGTGACATGTAGTTAGATGAGTTTAAAGCTCCAATGAAAAATGAATTTGAAATGACAGATCTTGGATTAATGAGATACTTTTTAGGTATCGAAGTGAAACAAACACAAGATGGTATGTATATGAGTCAAAATAAATATTCTACTAACATTTTTAAAAAGTTTAAGATGGACAGGTGTAAACTGGTGGATACTCTTATTGAAGTTGGTGCAAAGTTGAGTAAATATGATGTGGGTACTATTGTTAATGCAACTTTGTATAAGCAAATTGCTGGTGGTATTATGTATCTTATGGCTACTAAACCTGATATAGCATTTGTAGTTAGTTATATTTCTAGGTTTATGTAATCTCCTAAAGATTGTCATTGGAAGGCTGGAAAAAGGGTGATAAGATAGATTGTAAGTACATCTACTTATGGTTTATCGTATGCAGCCTCTGCAGACAATAAACTTGTTGGTTATATAGATAGTGATTATGCAGGTTGTATTGATGATCAGAAAAGAACTTCTGGCTATGCTTTTCTATTTGCAGAAACTTGATCTTGTGTTCATCTAAAAAGCATCCCATAGTTGTGCTATCTTCAACAGAGGCCGAGTACATTGCAGAGAATTCAACATCATGTCAAGCAGTGTGGCTAAAGAGACTTCTCTCTGACTTCGGATATACAAAAAATGAATCGATTTCAATCCTTTGTGACAACACTTTCGCTATTTCCTTGTCAAAGAACAATGTCTTTCATCAAAAGAGCAAACATATTAATACTCATTTTCAGTTCATTCGTGGACTCGCCAAAAATGGTGATATGGTTCTCAAATTTTGTGAATCCAAGGAACAATTAGCAGATATCTTCACCAACCTGCTAGGAAAAGTTAATTTTGAGTTTCAATGTCAAAAGTTAGGAATAAAACAATGTGACCCTCAAAATTAAGGGGGAGTGTTGGAGATAAATCTACATAAAAAATTTGTTTCTATTAAAGAATCGGTTCCTGAAATTAGTTAGGAATTAGTTTTAAGTTTAACTGTTTCTGAATGTATATATATATATATCCTCCCTTAATGAAAATCATTGCTTTCGTGTTCTGTTGTGTCCTTATTCTCTTCTCTCTTAAATCTGTCATATGCTTGCCATGGCTATGAACAGTAGAGGGCATGAATGAGTGCAGAGCCGCTCCAAGAGAAATGGAGGAGGAACTCATGATTGCGATCAATGCTCGATTGCTTAATTTCCTCTGTCATCAAGATCTAATTATTTCTCTCTATGTGACTGCGCTTCTAGTTTCTTGCCTATGGGAGAATCCAAGGGGCATATTAATACAACTTAGTTTACAAGAGTGGGTGATTATTTAATGATGATTGTAAGAGTATATATTATTCTAGTGGCTTGGTTTTGAAACATGTTTATAAGTGTTTCATATTTTCATATTTCTATTTTACACTAAGTTCAAACAATTTTGGTGTCATGGTTTTGTTTAATATTATTACTATGAGAAAGCTATGAATGATATTTTTTTTAGAAAATACTTGAAAGTTGATGTTAACTAGGGAATAAACATTTTTTTAATGCAATTCTGGAGTTTAATTATTTTTTAATTATAAATTTTAATTGTATAATTAAAAATAAAAGATATTGTTATATTTTTCTTATCATTATAATATAATTTGAGTGAGCTTAATGGTTAAGATTGGATTATTATTATTATGATTATAATTATAGATTAATAAAGGAAAAATAATAATATTACATGTTTAAATTTGATTTAAATTATTCTATTATCCAAATATAATTAACAATTTACTATATCATTAATATTTGTTATATATTAACACTAATGAAAATTAGATTCATTTCATTGAAAACTTTGTAAAACGTGCATATCCTATTTTGAAAAACGGCTTCTCTTAAAAGGTGCATGCATTGATTTTGAAAACTGGCTTCATTCTTGAAAGCTGCATGCATTGAGTATGAGACGTATGTTCCGGCTACATGTCCACATTGCCATATAACTAGCACTTGATCATTTTAACAAATGACCCATTGGAACGTGGAAGGCATGACGGCGCGACACCAGCACGGTCGCGAACGCCCTGACGCGGGCGAGAAGGAGATGACAGCAGGAGGATGCAACGACCGCCAAGTGTCGAATTTTGAGAGGGTGGAAGGGTGATAGGTGGAGCACAGTTATTGGCTGGGAGCACTGTTCATCACAGCAAAGCTCATAATAAGAATTCTGAAATTTTCATAATGCAATTTTCATTGGCTAATAAAGCAACTCCAACTTGGATCCACACAGAGTCAAACATCACCAACTCAGGCTGCCTTCTATAGGACACAATACAACAGTGCAATTTCGGATATTTTGCATAGGAAATTGACAGTCTTAGAGTTTGACATCACATTTTTCAAATAAACAATGATGATAACTTCTGGTTTCATTTGGGCAAAATACCAAATGGTATTCAACTGAAAATTAAGGCCATGTCACAGGGCTAGACACTAACCAACAATTTCTGTAGTGCACTATCTATTTGAGATAGCAACAGCAAAAGAGATGTCTCCAAAACAAAAAATATGAAACTTCAAATAAAAACAGCAAGAAAGCAAAACCATCCTGAGGTGTGGCAAACCATTGAATGATGTAGAAAACATAATATAAATGCACATTGATGTTCATAAACAGTTCTCGTCGATGATCAAGGTAACAGTTAAATGGAACAGCCACAAATTTTACCAAAATCTAACCTTACTAAATATTTAATATGAAAGGCTACTAACATGTCATTCACCCTTAAAAGTGCGACATTGCAGCCACCATCTGCCCAGTGGTAGTCATCAGTTCAAACAGCCAAAATCATCACATGCATACACACAATATATTATAGACCCCAGTACCATCTGCAGTGCCAGCTTCTATCATAGAGTTTCAAAGGTTGGCTGATTGATGTTCATTGTGTTCAGTTACATTCCTTATTAGCAAAATTTATTATAATGTTCTATACTTACATCAAGACTAAAACTAAAGCAGGATTCAGATATAACTCAGCTGTTATTGACACCTAAGTTGATCTTATATCTTGTTACATTAACAGCATTGATTATCTACACCTGCGGTGCAACTACAGTCAAAGAAGGCTTTCAAGTAGATTGACATTCAGGCTGAGAATCATTCAAACTTTAACTCAAACATCAATTTTCCTTTGTAATTTTTGCAAGGTAAAAACAAGGATTACATCATAACCAAAAGTAAAAAAGCTTTTGCTAATAGATTCAGTTTCAAACGGGGCAATGTTGAACAAATTAGCTTTCAACCCATTTTTTCTTCCAGGAAAAGGTGAAAGATAATAATAATAATAATCAGACTGAAGACGGCAGCGTTAAATGCAGTCAAGGACGCAGGAGCAGATGCAATTAACCCACGAGCTTGTTCATGGATATATGTTATATTTTTAGTGAAACATCTTTGAAGAAATGAGCTATAGTAATGAACAATCTTACCTTTTTCATTCCAGAAACGCTGTCATCCGTCCACTTTCCGTCATCCTCCACTGATGCAGGATAGGAACCAGCTTCCGAATCATCGCTGTCGCCCGAACGATCTTCGAATGTTCCCGCCGGCTTCTTGTAAGGTGATTCAACGGGACTTCGATTATTCGTTCTCTTAAAGCCCTTTTTATCCTTTAAAACACCCCCAGCCATATCCGAATCAATGTTGGGCATCACAACAAAAAGGGGTTTGCTTGCCATTTTTAAACCCTTATTGCACTCAGCATTAACCTCGGCAGCTCCGCTATCGCTACCATCGGCCAAGGGATCCCCTTCAACCAGATCAACATTCGGCATATTTTCACTCTGTTTCTTCATACATATACCTTGAACATCAACTGGTGGAATCTCAGCTTGAACGCCCCTAGGGACTTCAACATTGCTCGGATTAAACCGTGTCTGCTTAATTTTTCTTGTTCTGACTGCAGAAGGACGCCTGGCTTTCGAAGTCGGCCGCATTGGCAGTACAGGAGGGATACCGCTGTCACGGGATCTATCCTCGTGGCCCTTGATTGCCTCATGCATTTCCTCCATGGAACTGCGTTGCCGCAGCTGAGGAGGAACCACTGTTGTTGTGGACAACATCGTTTTAAGCTATATCTCAAGCTTAAATGTTTCTTTAAAGGGATTAAAGCCAGCTCAATCCTTCAGAAAATTTAAAGTTCATTTCCTATTGACTGTCACGATAGAAAGCCTCAGTTTCTGTGGTCGATAGGGTGTCCATAAACAATCATCAATTGTCTCAGTTGATTTTTATGCTTCAAATTTTCAGTTATTTCATGTGTTTTGACATTTGTAAAATAGCGTTCATTCGAATTCAGAATTTCCTAATTTGCGTTCCCTTCACTCTAAATATTCAAAAGCTTTTGCATTCCTTGGGTTGAAAACCGAAGCAATCGATAAATATCTCACCAAAAGCGATACAATAAGTTTTCAGACATCTCGCATTAATAAAACTTGATATTAACAGGCCAATATCCTTCACCGGGTGCAATTTTATAACCTGCAACTGCCATGTAAAGCCGAGGAACAGTCAAGAGCTTGAAATTTAGGGCAGCTAATTTATTTTCTGCCAATATTTGTAAATAAGGGCCAAAGCGTACAAATTACTTGTCACAATTCCTAAAACAAAGGTGGCAAAATGGTGACCCAAACCATTAGATTAAAAAAAATGAAAATGGGTAAATTAACCCCAAGTTTCCCGATAATGTCAACCTCGTGCCAAAAATATCAAAATCATAGCAGAAGCCGCCGAAATTGGTTCGCATTTCGGGCAAAAACTCACATATCAGTAAAATTTTGACAGAAAACCTAATCAGCCCCAATTTTTTCAATATTTGTGAAAAATCTGGTCTCGTGATCGATTCTCCGTAATCCGGATGAAGAGGCGAGAGCTGTGTGCATGGATCTCTACGCATGGATTCTCCAAGAAACAAATCTGTCGTATACGCGCTGCGAAACGTTGCATCACTCATGGTCTGTGCGCGCTACACTCTCATTTTCACTGCCCATAACACAAGAACGAAATGATAAACACCAGCACTGTGGCGAACGACTTGACGCGCGCGGGAAGGAGATGACAGCAGAAGGGTGCAGTAACCGTCAAGTGTCAAATTTTTGAGAGGGTGGAAGGGCAATAGGTGGAGCACAGATATTAGCTAGAAGCACTGTTCATTCCAGCAGCAAAGCTCATAATAAGAACACCTTCGGCATAAAAATAAAAGTGCCGGTCTCTCATTGTAACAATTCCTATTATCAGTTTATAATACAAGATTTTAGGTTTATAATATAATGTTTTTAGCTTTATAATATAATATATATGTTTTCTAGGTTTTAATGTTTTACGTTTTATAATACAATATAATATTTTCAGATTTACTATAAGATAATATAATGTTGTTTTGTTTTAAAACTTTTTATATAAATTTACATTAGTTTATAATATAATTTTTTAGGTTTTATTATCTTATTATAAATTTATAATATAATATTTAGGTTTATAGTATAATGTTTTCACTTTTATAATATAATATATATGTATTTAGGTTTTAACGTTTTATAACAAAATATAATACAATCTAATATTTTCAGGTTAAATATAAGATAATATAACGTAATGTTGTTTTGTTTTTAAGTTTTTTATATAAATTTATAATAGTTTATAATATAATTTTTTAGGTATTATAATAATAATAGGTTTTAGGTTTAAATATTAATTTTTAGTAGTAGGTTTAATATTAGGTTTAGTTATTTTAATACTAGGATTAGGTTTAATAATATTATGATTTAATAGTAGTAATATTAGGTTTAGATTTAGTAATTGTAATATAATTTTTAAGTTTTAATATTAAGTTTAATGTTATTTTTAAGTTTATAATATTAAGTTTAGATTTAATATAATATGATAATATTAGGTTGGTATAGTAACGGTTAGTAATATTATTAATTATTATTAATAATATTATAACATGAAATCTCATTAATATTAATATTAACATTTATATAATATTAATAATAATTACATAACATTAATATTAACCATGAATTATATTTTATTTAAAAATATATCAGTAATAATAATAATAAAGAAGATAATACATTATTACATTAACAACATAATATATTATTAATGTAATAATATTATTTTATGTAAGTATCTTTTTTATATTAATATTAATGTTATTATTACTAATATTTAATAAAATTAATATTAATATTCATATTAAAACATTCTGGTAATTATGTATTTCCAATATGGTTTTTAATAGTCTCCAATCTATGTCAATCGACATCATTTTTCAATTTCAAAACGTATTATCACGTGTTAATTATGGAGGACTATATTGGATGGATAGTGTTAATTATGATAAACTATTTTTTACCATCAAAAATTACCATTGCAATAGTAACCATAGTCAAATAATTGTCAACAATAAACAAATCATATTTAAATTATTGTCAATCTTATTTAAACCATATTCAAACCATGGTTAGGTATAGTCAATCATATTCACTTATAGTTGAACATCATAAAAACATGTTCAAACCATATTCAAGCATTGTCAGTCATGATCGACCATAGTCAAATCATGGTTAGCCATGGTCATTTAATCGTTTACCATATTCATTGGGTGGAAATGCAAAAGTGAGTTACACTTTTGTGAGAAACACGCCCAAAACTTTCACCAGCGTACATGTTCAGCGGAACTTACGTACATGTTTGGCAGAACTTTGTGTAAAATTTTAGCCAAACTTTGTTTAAAAGTTCGACTAAATTTTTTCCTTTTTTGCAAAACGTATTCGGTCATTAATGTTGATCGTGTCAATAATCAAATTTTTGGTCAGAGATAGAAAAATCGCCGCTAAACTAGCCCACAGACCACTCGAACATTTACTGTGATTTCAGTTTACCGTTACGTATTTCAGTTTAATGTGATTTCAGTGATGGTTGTGAGTAAGTTAAACTGTTGCAGCACTTCGTTGGCTTTTCTGTGTTAATTTTATTATTTATTTGTGTTTTTTCAATATTCCTCAGCATTCTTGGCGTCTTCGTCTCCTCGTCTTTCTTTATCTCCTCCGCTTTCTCTAGGTAAGTGTTTTTTTTCCTATTTCAAACGAACACTTAAACGTAGCTAAATGTAATGTAATCATTATCTATGTTTCAACTCTTGTTTCTAGATAATTTATAGACTTACTGTAGTAAATGTATGTGTTCACGTCTTCATGGCTAAATTAGTGGTTTTCTATTTGTCTTCTATACATAATTCTTAATATTTTTCACACATTAATTTACTTACGGTCTTAAAATTTTGTTTGATTAATCTTCGTACAATAATTATGGTATTCAACTAATTCCAATAATTCCCATACTTAGTCAAAGTAATAAGAGGCTACCTCCAAGTTTGCTAGCTCCCTCACCCTACCTAGAGGTAACCCTTACCTTAAACTATGACCAATACATACACCACTTGTTGTGAATATTCGAAACTTATTTGCAGTTAAATCCTTCACTTGAGCAGATTTTGTTAGTAATAAATTTATATATTTATGTTAATCGGCGAGACAGTAAAGAAAGACCATGGCATACTTACGATCTTGTATGGGGAACCAAATTCCAACAAGACAGTACCTAAAGGGATAAGAGGGTTCTAGTAGGATTTATGCTTGTAACATTCCATTGATTGGTCATGCTTCATAAGATTTAACAGTAGTAGTTAGTGAGAAGCAGGGTTTGCACAACGATATAAGCAGTCCAACAAAGAGTAGTTCCTCAATCTGAAACAAAGTTTTAAAACTTATACATAACATTAATACATGTTATAATATAGTAATTACAATATGAATTCAATTCAGAGGAGTTGCAACAAGAGGATCACTTTTTTGCCATATTTACAATTGTGCTAGAGGCGCATCCCTCTCGGCCATGTATGTGAGTCAATGGACATGTCTCTCGAAGTATATATATATATATAAATTTTATTTGAACTCGTAACATGATTTATATTTTCAATTGATAAAAATAAAAAGATTTTAATTAATATTACTCAAATTCTAATTGTATATGCAAAGTTTTTAAGTAACCTTTCACTTGAGTTTCAATAAATTGTATTTCCAATAATAATTCTAATTAACGGTGATTAAAATATTCATTTTCAAACGAGACCCTTAGCTCAGTTGAACCAAAATATTACTGTTAATGTATATCCACTCATGAATCGTTGAAAGAAATAAATGCCCTTACATTTAGATTCAAAATTTTAATTTGATAATATATGCCCACTATCAGATTCTCCAAAAAAATCGAACATAATTTAAATTTAAAACTGATTTTGGATGGCATAGATCACATATTATACAAGACAGTTTATTAAAAAAAAAGGGGAGAAAAAACACAGTACAAACGAACAATTTTTGCGGCCTTAGTATATCCATACATTCATCTCTTCGGCCTCTTGAATTATTTAGCCTAGATCCCTCAAGGACCTCACACGCATATATATTTTTCGTACAATTTTTGCCTCTATATGTGACATTGAGAGTTGTATGCTTCTTATACGTCTATCAATTACAATCTATGGGAAGTTGTATCTGTATTTGTAACATCGAAATTTATGCATGTATCCATGACGAAGGAATAGTATAGCAATATTTTTCACTATAGTATTTTATATACCTCCACAAATCTATCTATTTTTTGTACAACTAATAAAGCTCTGTCTACTATCTCAAATGGTAGCAAAACATTTTTTCAACTTTGAGAATAATATACACAAGAAATTAATCTCATATGGTAATATTTTAAACTCGATTATTTTATATACCTTCATAAATCCATCTACATCTTAGAGGACTTGTAAAAATCTCTCCACTATTTCAACTCGTAAAACAACATTCTACCACATTGAGAATGCTAACTATATGAACTTCATATGTTGGCCTCTACTATTGAAATTTGTATATAGAATATTATATATCTTGGTCCAAATTGAACAATACTAGAATAAATCAAGATAAAATCATAAATACAGATGTCATGGAGTTTATAGCATGTTTCTACATTTACATCTCCAAAACTGAGGGTAGTAATTCGGTGCACTGGGAGTGCCTGGATGTATGGGAACTAGTACACTCACACAAGGAGTGCATCTGCCACATTTAATTATGCAATCAAGTGTTTTGGTCCTACATCTTAATGAACTAAAAGAAAAGTTCTTAAAACATAAGAATATTACACATTGTGACCAAGGTAATGACTATAATTTACACTGCATCCAAGGTAATTTAATATTCTTACATTGAAATCAAGGTATTTTAAAGTATATTTATACTTTTTTGGGTTTACGATAATATTAATGAACAATCCCTCATTACATATCCTATTATATATCATGGCGTACATTTTATGTGTTGTTGTATTTATATATTAATGAATGTGAACCAACGATGTAACTTTCTTGCAAGCCAACCTTCAAGGATCGTTCTTATTAATGTCCTTAGACTTGCTTGATCTCTTGTGGGTTGTAGATGTTTCAACATTGAAAATTTGAAATCGTAGTAGTTTTACCATCTTTTGAGTATTTCTTGATATATTAACATTTGCAACTTGATGGAAGCCGTAATAAATTCCATGATATTCTTGTTTCTATGTTTTAACATAGAGACATGGTGCAATGTTAACTAGCACAATTTTATTATAACATTTATCTCCATGCATTCATTCATTTCCTCTTTCCATAAAATATTTTTGAATACCGTAAGATACTATAATATTGTTGGAGATGAGTATTGAGTCACATGTTTGCAACTTCAAGTGTAAGTTCTACAATTATGGGCACTTCATTCCCTTTGGTTATTACTCTCTCCGTATCTATATTTTCAAAATAAAGTATCAAAATAAAAAAGAAGAAATTGTGCCTCATATTGTAATCTTTGATGATGTTGCAGTTTGTTGGCAAATTAACAAGTGTTGTTTATCTATGTGGCTATGTGCACATATTGGCTTCAGGTTCATTCCCCTTATTCATTATCTGTTGCTTCGGATTTTCATTGCATTTTGTTGACTAGATACCAAGTATTTATTACATTGGATATCTCCCACTCATTTATATTTGGTTGCATGATCCTCTCTAGATTTTTGGACACCTCTCGACTAGGTAGAATTCTTTATTTGTCCTTGTACACTTCGAATAGTTAATTTTCCTTGTTACAATGTGCAGCAACAAATGCAAGTTCTACAATTCTGGGCACTTTGTGCTTCAAAGTATAAATTGTTACTACCTACTATTAATAAAAATAAGTGTTACAAGATAAATAAATAATAGCATCTTAATTGTTATTGAAGTAAAAATGGGATAAATACCCGCCCCTTGATTTTATGTGAGACACTTTGTTTGCCTATCTGTTTGGGATAACATTTATTTTTTGAAGTGAATGCTCATTTTTCTCGTATAAGTACATTGCACCGATGTTAGACATCTATTGTTTTGTTGTTTCTCCCATGGTTAATGTTGGTACATATTTACTCATTTGGTTATTATCTTTATTTGTTATCTCCTCCATATCACAATCTGTATTGCATACTTATGGATATGTCGGTGCATTGTAGTTTACAGTATTCTAATTATTTTATGTTTATATGAAAACGTTGTATTGATCACTATCAGTACATTTATTTGAATATGCACTAGTACATTATATACACCAGGCTTATTTTCATCTGAAAAAGTCCTTCAATTTCATCAAAGTGTATGTGTTGTTCCATACCCAACTTATGGATATAAATAGAAATGAACTTTCAAACCCATCTTCGATGGTATTTCATCTATGATAAATTTCTTCTTCTTCGGCATTTACCAAAGATAAAGTCCATCATTTTCTCCTTGCAAACTTCTAATAGCTAAATCTCCTTATTACAATGTGCAACAGCACATGCAATTTCTGCAATTCTAGGCAGCTTGTGCTTCAAAGTACAAATTGTTAATTACTTTATGTTAATAAAAATAATTGTAACGAGATAAATAAATAATAGTATCTTAATCGTTATTGAAGTAAAATGGGATAAATTTAAGGATTTTATATTTTTTTTTCAAACAGGGTGTTATGAAATTATTTTCAGCGGAGATTTAAACCCATCATGACTAGAAACACAATATGTTGATTGAACAAAAATTACCTTTCCTGTATAATTAGAAAATTTTCTACAGTAATTTTTTTTTTTGTACAAATATATAATTCACTACAGTATTTTGTGTTTGTACAATATATGTTTCTCTACAGTTTTTTCCTTTTGTATTACAATACTGTCTTTTTGTATAAAATAGTATGGTCTTTTTGTACAAGTAGATATTACAATGTTACATTTTTTGGATAATAGTCTGTGTTCATTTATGCACTGAATAATATCCTATTTAGGAAAATAAAGCACACATATACTCAGATTTGAATTGGTCCTTTCATGCATAAAAAAAAATTGTGTAGGGAGGAAATAATATAAACACTAGATCCTCTTAACACAATACACTTTCCATAAAAAAACTAACAGAAATTTGAACTTCAATGGAAAATAAATGTTCCTGATTTCCTATTATAATCAATTCCATAAAAAATTGAACTTAAATGGCAAATAAATGTGCTTAATTTCCTATGATAACAAATTCCATCGAGTGTTGTCATGACTCCATATCTTACCACCCATGGATGACTTGCAACAATATTAAGTTTACAGTCTCAACGTCCATGAAATAAATAGGAATGTGTGATTATCATTATTCAATAATATTTTTTTGTCCCTATCACAATGGAGGGAAAAATATGACTCTTTTTTGGGGACAAGTGCTCCCTATAGGATTTCTTGAGAATCCAATAATCTCATCATGAAGTGAGGTGATTCCAATTTAAGTTCGCAATCCAATGTAACCACCTCAAAATTGTGTCTAAATGATGACCCTTTCCCTTATTCTTCATCATCAAGGAGAAAAAAGAAACATCAAATATTGGATACATGTAGGTTGTGGCCTCTTTCATTGCTAGATCGAAAGCCAATTCAAGAACTTTGCTAGTAAAAAAAATGGTAGCTCACAACCCAATCCAAGAGCCTGCTGGTAAAAAATAAATACAGTCCTTTGCATTAGAGGAATTTTGATGTCTAAAATGGGCCTCCTAAAAAATATGTACAACCAAAATAAAATTTTTAAGAACCAATAGGATTCAAGATAATTATGTCAACCATGGGGGATGATTAATCATTTTTGGAGTAAAAAAGTAAAAAGATTAAAAAATAATAAAATAATAAAACTACTTTTTCAACTTATCTCCCTAAGGTTTTACTCACATTTCGAGCGAGATTACTCGTTGGATGAAGAATTTAATTCCTCATCCAAGGATTACACGTGTTGCATACTTTTGATGGACCCTGCTACATGAAAAATAAAAAATACATGAAAAACATAACTGCAATCAAGTTTTTGATATATTTCTCATTTTTCCTATAGCATGGTCCATCAAAACTATGCAACATGGGTAGTACTTGGATGAGGAATCAAATTCTGCATCTAACGAGTGTTTTCGCTTGAAATTTAAGTACACCCATAGGGAGATAAGTTGAAAATACGAGTTGAAAAAATAGTTTTTCCTTTTTTCCCTCTAAAATTTGATGATGTAATCTAATATTAGTTTATTATTTCCAATATTATTTTATAATTTCCTTAGGATGCCCATTTTAGGCATCAAAATTCACCTTATGATTAGTTTGGCTACCATAAAATTTCTCTATTTAATTATGAACAACATTGTTGCAATGAATATATTCATCAACCTTTACCCCAACCTAGAGTTAGGATAAATATATATATTAGTAGGTAGTGAATATATCGTCAACAATTTTTCTATCTATTCTCTTGTTAGCTCAAACACCTCCCCCCTTAAATACTTTCCATCTCCAAAATCATTAGAATTACCAATTTCTACCTCCAACAATAAAGTCATTAGTAGTATATAGTAGTCATTGAAGAATTTATCTAAATCCATCAATATAGTTTCATTTCCATGTGGATCATAACCATCATAGATGGGGGAATCCTTAAAATCAACCACCTATGATTTGGGATGACTACATGTCAGCTACCATTCAACAAATTCAACATTTTTCTATCTTTACTTCAACATATCCCTCGTCTTCTTGGTTTTCATTTCACTATTTATTTTGGATAGAAAGAATGAGAATATGGTCTAAAGTGAAGATCGGTTTACAACATAAGCACTCTACATATTATTTTGAAATATGTTTATCCTCAATAATCTAATCAAAAGTTACTTTTTCATTAGATTCCTAGGCATTACAGGGTTCCATAATATTCAAAAATATTATGGGGTTTCACTTTTTGCAGATCTGTAGTGATTCTCTCTTCCACCCTATATTCATGGTGAGCTTAAATTGTGTAATAAATAACTTTTTCTTCCTCAATTTCAACAATACTTTCCTCTCCATTATTGTTTCCACAAAAGTGTTATTTTGGGCCTACGATTTGAGATGACTAAGTGTGAGCTACAACTCAAAAACTTCAACATGTTTTCTATATTTACTTCAATATATCCCTCATCTTCTTGGTTTTCATGTCACTATTTTTTTGGATAGAAAGCATGAGAATATGGAGTAAAACGAATATGGGTTTACCACACAAGAACTCTACATACGAAAATGGGTTTACCACACAATAACTCTACATGTTCATTTAAAACATGTTTAAATCCTCAATAATCTAATCAAAAATTACTTTTCGATTACCTTCCTTGGAATTTGAACCACAATATTCAAAATATAATGGGGCTTCACTTGTTGCAGAGCTTTCGTAATTATTTACTTCAAGATATCCCTCATCTTATTGGTTTTCATGTCACTATTTTGTTTGGATAGAAAGCGTGAGAATATGGTCTAAAATGAAGATGGTTTTACCACACATGCAGTCTACCTACGAAGATGGGTTTACCACACAAGAACTCTACACATTCATTTGAAATATGTTTTAAAAATCCTCAGTAATCTAATCTAAAACTTTTAGATTAGCTTCCTCGGCATTACAACCACAATATTCAAATATATTATGGGGTTGCACTTGTTCCAGATCCGTGGAAATTATTTACTTCAAGATATCCCTCATCTTATTGGTTTCAATGTCACTTTATTGTTTAGATAGAAATAATGATAATATGGTCTAAACTGAGGATGGGTAAATACCACAGAAACAATCTAGATATCAAAAATATTATGGGTTGCACTTATGTCAGATTTGTGGTAATTCTCTCTTCCACCCTATATTCATGGTAGTCTTAAATTGTGTAATAAAGAAGGTTTTCTTCCTTAATTTTAACAATGTTGTCCTCTCCATTATCGTTTGTACAAAATTTTATTTTGGGCCTATGATTTGGGATGACTATGTCTCATTTTCCATTCAACAACTTCAACATTTTTTCTATATTTACTTCAAGATATCCCTAATATATTTGGTTTTCATGTCACTATTTTTTTTGGATAGAAAGCATGAGAATATGGTATAAAAAGAAGATGGTTTTAAACCACACAAACACTCTACAAACAAAGATGGTTTTACCACACAACAACTCTAGATATTCATTTGAAAGATGTTTAAATCCTCAATAATATAATTTAAAACTTTTGGATTAGCTTCCCTGACATTGCAACCACAATATTCAAAAATATTATGGGGTTGCACTTGTTGCAGATATCTGGTAATTTTTTACTTCAATATATCCCTCATCTTCTTCTTTTTCATGTCACTATTTTGTTTGAATATAAAGCATGAGAATATGGTAATGAGTTTACCACAGAAGAACTCTACATATTCATTTGAAATCTATGTTTATCCTCAATAATCTAATACAAAATTACTTTTTGAACATATTTCATACACCTCATAGGGGTCCACTATCACCTCACCAACCATAATAACACATACCAAACTATGCTTCCTACTACCATGATGGCATAGTCAACACATAAATTGTTTTATGCATGGTATATGCTAAAAGTGAGATGTAGCTCACCATTTAATTAATAATAACATGTATCTCAAACTACCATGACTATATTCCTTGATGTATGCATTAAATATAGATCTAGCTATAATGTAGTTAGACTAGGATGTGTTGCTACTCATTTTCATTGGAGGTAAAATATTATAAAACTTTTAGCTAAAAGCAGGGATGGTATTAGTGTTTTTGGACACCATGTATGTCATTTCTCCCATAAACTAAGGAATTTGAAATAAATGAATTTAATATTTTATTGAATTTGTTTTTTTCAAGGATCAAGCCCACTAAATATGGTTGAAAAATGGACATTATGCATAGATGTTTCTTGTTGTCCCAATCTAGGGCATGAAGTTATTACCTGTGTGCTATGCAATATTGTGAAGAATAAAGTCCTCCAAATGAAAATGAACATACATGGAAGAACAAAAAAAATGAATCATATTATAATGCATTGATAGAAGGCTTAGTAACAAATAGGGAGTATGGATCTAATGGAATTGTAGTTTTCACCAATTATGAACTTGTGTGTAACCATATGAAATGTGTGTACCAAGTTAAGAAGGTGAGGCTAAAAAAACTGCATAGAGATGCAAACAATATTGTTAGATAATTTCAATCATTTAGTATAATAAATTGTGAAAATGTTAATTGGATGTCTAGAGATCTATTGTATGGAGCAATGCGAATTCAAGATTTGTGTGTCAAAGATGAATTAGTGTTAAGAAGCTACTCTCCATCAAAATTTATTTATGGACATTGTAATATAAGTTTAATATGTGTGTGTTTTTTAGTTATAAATGTGTCTTTTTTAATGACCATGTTTTTTTTTTAATTATATGCCAAGTTTTCCCTCACTATGTAAAAACAACTTGGTGAACTTCATGATTTAGAAAATTTTGTATTTAATTTTCAAAATGTGCACGAATTCAACAAATTTTTGTTTAAATAGTCAAGTGAGTTTTACACATCAATTTGTGCTTCAAGTTTTGTGTTTTATATTTGTGTTCAAGTTGTGCTTCAACATTTTTGTAAAGTACATCAATTTTTTAAATTCTTTTGAAATATTTTTAAATATAAATTTTAAAAAGAATTGTAAATTCATGAGGTAACTTTTTAAACATCATGTATATATGTATTTGTAGAGTCTCATGAATCTACGAGAGGGAGGGATCATTGATTTGATATGGGTGGCTGAATTGTTTTGCTATGCAGGCACCTCACACTCAATTAAAACAAATTAAATATCTTTCTTATACATGCATGTGCGGAGATGAATTCTTGATTTAGGTGTATGTGTTTTAAATGGTTTAAGGATTTATGTGTGAGAAGTTAAACATTTTTTTAAGTTGATTAAAAGCATGTAAATCAACCATAAATTACATGAAATTAACCAAAAACACATAATAGGAAACATAATAAAGGATTTCACCCTCAATACTTCGGCTACGTCTCCTTGAGCCTCCGTCAATGGACTTGACTCTTTGGAATTAAGATGGTCAATTTATTTTACAAGTTTATGCTAAAATATAATGGTTCTTTGGACAACACCAATGGATTTATAATACCAAAATATCCTTAGATTGACTGCTCAATATCTCGAAATGGACTTAGGCTCCCTTGAGCTTGACCTCTTAGGTCGCTGTCCTTGAGCTTCCTTGAGCTTATCTATAGCACAAACTCTCCTAGAAGTCCTCTTCTACTCCTGAAACTTGTTTTACTATCTCTAGCATATATCAATCATCGAAAATATGTTGTTCATTCACTTAGAATGAACTCAGGCTCCCCGTTCTATGCCTCCAACACCTAGTGGAAATAGGCTCTCTGAAACTTCCATGGGCCTTATTAGGCTCTAGAAGTCTCCAAATTCTTCTAAAAACCCCACAATTGGATTCATAAGGTTCAAGATAGTCAGAAATGACTATTTTTTTCTTGAGAATGGCCTCTAGCTGCCCTAGCTACGCCTCATTCTCCCGTTGGGTCTTAGTGGCCCTTGGAACTTCTTTGAAGAAAAATCATGCTTAGAAGTCCTCATTTGACTCTACAAACCTCACCAATGCCTCTAGAATGCTTGAATTAGTCAAGAATTATTCTTCCTTCACTCAGAATGGTCGAAAATTGAGCCTTCTATACTTTTTCCCAATATCTCATAGGAAAACTCCACTAAATGTGGAGAACTCCAACTAAATAGAGTAAGATTAGGGCTGACCACCAAATTTTGCATGCCCTTATCCGTTGCGCCAATAAATATATGCATTAAAATTTATGGTTAGGGAAGTTGCCACATGTGCACCCCCAAACATTAAGTGGCTTATGCGTTAGCGAAAACAACAAAATACAATTTTGGAGTTTATTAAACATACATACGTTCGCAATCAAACAACGCTTACATTTAAAACATATTTCACGTAGCCTTAAATAACTTACATACATGTGGAACAGGGTTCTCGGGTCCCATAACATGCAACCAATCACAACATATTGCAAATCGCTTTTCTGCAAGTTTTAACTTGGTACCGGTAACGTTAAACCATAACTCTTGTGAAGTGCGCTCATGCACAATGCCAACACATGGCATTTTTTCGTCGCATCATAGATTTCAAATATTACCATGTCACAACCAATTTACCTTGCGAACTCTTAACGATATCCATTAATATTTGCGAAATGTGACATCACGACTCGTTGTCCACCATTGATCTACATTTTATCTAACTTTCCTCACCTACTCACCCTTCTTCGCATCACAACGTAAATAACATAACCTACGAACACTTAACCGTAAACTTGAACTTTGCTGATGTGCGATATGTGCATGGCCACTCCACACGACACGTGTCCCGTCTCAATCGCATCGCAAGATATATATCTTAACTTGCGATGAATGAATGATAAACATAACAATCTCTCATGAGATGTACGCTCGTCCATCCTTCCTCGTTGTCACTTCGTTCACTTCATTCTATAATTTGAACTTACTGTCCGGTCCACCTACAACATTTCCACAGCTGAGCAATACCCGATTCTATATGCAGAATTCAAGACTCCATGTTAGCCACCAATTCGGATCCCACTTTGTTGGTTGATCCGGTTCTGAACCTATTTGTCATTTTGAACCCAATCCTGTAAGTTGAATTTTGAGCAATCCTTAGGCCCTGATCCTAATATAATCAATCATGGATCAAGGAATGTCCATCATGATCATCGTATTTATATTAAATATGAAAGATTTTAAATTATTTTTTAATATAATCTTATGCATGTACATGTGTATAGATATGGAATTGATTTCTTATCAATTTAACAAGTTAAATTAATTTTTAATAAATTGCATTTTTTCTGGAGTTGGATGAAAAGAGTATCTACTCAGTCAATGGAGGGCCATAGTTCATGCCATCATGGTATGGTGTATATATATATATATACTTTTAAATGATAAATAGGTAGAATCATATGTATGTACATGTACATGTAGAATCATTTTTTTTTAATGAAGCTTTGCTCTCATCATGTGAGGGTGGTGGTACACATTCCCTTGGTACAAAATCAATGGGTGGTCATGTTGGTTCTCAAATGTCTCCAAGTGCGCATGATGGTGCTCAACCATCTCGAGGTGGCCATCAATCTCAATATTATTATCATGATCATAATTTTTGTTAAATTAAATATAATTTTTTTTATGTTAAAAAAAAATTGTACATTTTTTCATATGTTTTTTATTTATACATAATTTTATATATTGATGTAAAGGGTGAAAATGTTGCTCTAAAAATACATATGCCAAATCGTGCAATTCAAGAAGAAGGTTGTACACCAACTACAGCTTAACCATCTGAAACCCCCAATGCTTTACCTTGGGAAACAATCATCCAACAATGCACAATGCAAATATGCAAAAGTATTTATTCAAAATTGAGGAAAGATTTTGGGTGTTTGCAGCTCCCTGCAGAGAGTCAGGAAAGCTTATAAGTAGTTATGCACTCTCTAAGCACACTTGTATATTTTTACAAGATGATTGGTCCAACCATAGATATTTTTGTATAAATGATGAGGCATAGAAGAAATTAGTAATGGGTCCTGAGACATGGGTCAATGTTAAAAACAGGGTTACAAGAGAAATATCAAAATCTATGTTTAATTTCAAAGAAGAGGCAAAAAGAAATATGTTGAAGGTGCAATATTTAAAGAACCCTAATATAGACCACAATTTTTATGTTAGACACCTTGCAACCTATGGAAACCCACCATGCAATAATGGGTTCCCATTTACTTTACAAAATTATTTTATGGATAATTCTTATTGGGTATGAAACCCAATTATAATGACCTCCCTTCTAATTTTTTTGTTCCTGGGAAGGCTTGGTTATGTGGTCGTAATGGCACTAAGTGGGATACTGAATTTCCTCGTCCTAAGCCACCTTTGGTAAGTCAATGTCCTCGTGTGGAAAATTTGCGGTTAGAGATGGATGCCACTTCTCAAATTAGTCAAGAATCAAGGGATCCCATCATAGAAAACGTTTGGACTTGATTTGTTGGAATTGATCTTGGTATGAACCTACAAGGAGCACGAGCTAGTGTTCATGCTAATTTTTTCTATAAAACATATGAGAAGATAGACAACATGAATATTGAAGATATTAAAACATATGCAAAGGGTTGTCGCAACGATTAGCAGGACTTAATTCTTCATGAGGAAGAGGGCGTGCGACTGTTATATGTTAATGGTTAGGGTGGATATTTTAATTTAATTTGTAATTTACATATACATGTTTATCTATATGTATTATTCTTACACAAATGTATCATATGTTCACCATTTGAAGTTTACACACATGTTGAATGAAAATTTTGGTAATATCACGATCCAAGGTTCAGGCTATGGCAATCAAGATGATATTTTTGGAAATGTTAGTGTTTTCTAAGAGTTTATGATATTGATGTACAATTATTATTCTATTATAATATCGATTTCATGAGAAAATATTCTTAAAATAAATAATTATGCGTACACATGTACATAATTAAATGTTAACTGATTCCGCTTACATCTAATGTTTTTGAAATGGCGCTACACTCTTCTTCCCTGTTAGGAGATGTGCCAAATATTCCACTGTCACAAGTATTGAATTTTTCACTTATGCTTCAAGTTATAAATTGAAGTGAAAATTTCATTAAAAAATGAGATAGATCTTGAGTTATTTTATAGTTTTAAAATTTTTTAATTTTAGGTTTGTGGAGATGAGTTATGTTCTCCAAGGACTTTATCGATGGAGTCGACGACGGGGATAGGAACATCAAAGAAATTTGAAGAAATTGTCTAACATTTTTTTTAATAAATTGCATGAGTTTATGCATTTTAATTTGCAAAATTTTAAAAT
Source organism: Pinus albicaulis (assembly GCA_034641835.2). Classification (NCBI taxonomy): domain Eukaryota; kingdom Viridiplantae; phylum Streptophyta; class Pinopsida; order Pinales; family Pinaceae; genus Pinus; species Pinus albicaulis. Next base: position 843,570,223 of record CM076570.1, read on the forward strand.
TTTAATATATATACTTGTACGTGTATATTGTATAGTTTATCGAGGAGGATGTGATGCAGGTCGAACACCAAATAAGGACAATGGAGGGGGAACTACATGAGGTATTGCATGAAATTTTTCTTTTTATTTTTCATTTTGTTTTTTTATGAAATGACATTCTCATTTAATTTTAAGAAATTAAATTTTAATTTTAATGTACATAAATTTCTTATACATGTATATATATGAAATCACACATTTTGCAAGTCCCCCATTATTCAGATGAGATCAAAAAGAGGCTATTGGAAAATATATTTAAGCCAATTCTCTAAATTGATGCAACATTTTAGTTGACAAATTTTTTATAATACATGTTATATTAACTTTTCTCTAACTTGATGCAAAATTTTATTTTCCACTATTTTTATATAGTACGTGCTATATTTACTTTTATTTAATGATATAAATTTTTGACATATTTTAAATCTAGAACTCTTTAAATTTTGATTTAGTTCATGCTAATTTTGGATTTTATCTACATTTTATATTCTAGAATTTTCATGATTCATGATTTGATGCTTAAAAATTGGTTTTACATGTTTAATTTCATGAATATGTAGCAATGGTTCAAGTAAATTCGCATTTAGTCAAGTACATTTTGCATGATCGTGTTTTTATAATGTTAGTAGATGATTCTTATGTTTTTTATAGAGTTATTATGTCACTTGTTATTTAAAACGAATCTATTGAAATTGCAAATTACAAAACAGATGTGGTACATTATGCATTTGAACACGAATATTATAATTAGGTATAGATGTCTATTAAAGGTGATATAGTTAGGTACATTTTTCATGATCATGTCATAAAAAAGTCGTAGATGGTTTTACATATTTAAGTTCATGAATGTGTAGCAATGATTCAAGTAAATTTTCATTTTGTTGGTACAGTTTGCATGATCATGTTGTTATAATGTTAGTAGATGATTCTTATTTTTTGTTTAAATGTGTTTTGTCGCTTTTATTTAGCATGAATCTATTGAAATTGAAAATTACAAAGCACATGTGGTGTAGATGTCTATTAAAGGTGATATTTAGGTACATTTTGCATGAACATGTCATAAAACAATCATAGATGGTTTTACATATTTAAGTTGATGAATATGTAGCAATGATTCAAGTAAATTTGCATTTAGTTGGTAAATTTTGCATGATCATGTTGTTATAATGTTAGTAGATGGTTCTTATGTTTTTTTTTAACTTGTTCTTTTGTCACTTGTTATTTAAAATGAATCTAAATTGAAATTGTGAATTACAAAACACATGTGGTACATTATTCATTTGAACAGTAATCTTACATTTAGGTGTATATGTCTATTAAATATGATATATTTAGGTACATTTTGCATGATCATGCCATAAAACAATCATAGATGATTTTACATATTTACGTTGATGAATATGTAGCAATTATTCAAGTAAATGTTCATTTAGTTGGAATATTTTTCATTAAATCGTGTTTTTATAAAGATAGTAGATGATTATTATTATTTGTTTAAACTTTTTTTTGTCACTTGTTATTTAAAATGAATCTAGATTGAAATTTCAAATTATAAAACACACGTGATACATTATGAATTTGAAAAGGAATATTATAATTAGGTATATATGTCTATTAAATTTGATATTTAGGTACATTTTTCATGATCATGTCATAAAACAATCATAGATCATTTTACATATTTAAGTTCATGAATATGTTGGAATGACTTCAAGTAAATTTTCATTTAGTTGGTACATTTTTCATGATCATGTTGTAATAATGTTAGTAGATGATTCTTGTGTTTTTTTAAACTTTTGTTTATAACATATGTTACTTAAAATGAATCTATTGAAATACAATTACAAAACACATGTGGTACATTATGCATTTGAACATGAATCTTATAATTAGGTGTCTATATGTCTATTAAAGGTGATTTTGAGGTACATTTTACATGATCTTGTCATAAAAAAATCATTGATGGTTTTACATATATAACTTCATGAATATGTAGCAATGATTCAAGTAATTTCAATTTAGTCCTACATTTTTCATGATAATGTTGTTATAAGGTTAGTAGATGATTCTTATGTTTTGTTTAGCTTGTTTTTTTGTCACTTTCTATTTAAAATGAATCTAGATTGAAATTGAAAATTACAAACCACATGTGCTACATAATCCTTTTGAACATGAATCTTATAATTAGGTGTAAATTTCCTTTCAAGGTGCATGTTCATTAGTTGTAAATGAACATGCATAAACATACTATAAAATTGCATTATAAAACATGACCATACAATTTGCATGATGTGAATGTGATTTGATTCTTTTAAAGGCTAAATACATATTTAAGTTCATGAATATGTAGCAATGAAAGTAATTTTTCATTTAATATATACATTTTTCATTTAAAATAATTATTATAATGTTAATATCTAGCACACAGATCTCTAAAAAAAATCATAAAATTTTAGGTACATAGATGTCTAAAATAATCATGAAATTTTAAAATTGCATTAAAAATTATGGTATACAAAATTTTGCATTAATGTACATAGAAAGGCTACTATGGATGTCAGTTGATAGTTAAATTTTAATATAAAGTTGTTTGAATATACACAAACAATTACTAGAGATAAAATTGCATTATAAAACATGGCCCACAATTTGCATTTAATGTATGGTTTGATGCTTTTAAAGGTTTCACATAATTCAGTTCATGAATATGTAACAATGAAAGTAAATTTTCATTTAGTTGATTCACATTTAGTTGGTACATTTTGCATTCAATCATTAGATTATAATTTGTTAGTATATGATTCTTAGGTTTTGTTTAAAATTTTGTCAATTTATTTGAAATTTGAATCTAGTAAAATTGGAAATTACAAAACATGGTACACATTTTGGATTTGAATGAATCTTATAATATGTGATAAATGTCTAAAATAATTATAACTTAAAATTGCATTATAAAATATGATAGATAGATACATATTGCATTCATGACATGAAATTAACTAATGTATTAAAAATCCCATTCGTGTATGAAATCATTTATGACAAGAGAATGTATGTACATATAAATTACTTATCGTGCATGCAAACATAATATCAATAGAATCAAATCCTCAATACACTTGTACATAAAAATAAATATACATATAATTTTGAAACTCAATACATTATTACGAATGTACAACTTAAGAGTGAACAAAAAGAAAGACTGACAATGTACTGGAACTCTAAGTTTTCATATATGAATCCAAGGAGAAGAAATTGGTGGGCAGTTCAAGTAAAAAAAATCTGTTGGAATGCCATCCTGAATGATCTATTCATGGTCATATTTCTAGATTTTCGATTTCTTAACTTTCAATTTTTTCTTTTATTGAACTTCTATCAACTTTATGTGCGTTGCACACACCAAGTTTCTATATTGACAACTTATGACATCAGATTGATAGTCTTGAAAGTAAAAATTACTCTCATTTTGATGATTTTGTTGGAAAAAATATCCTTTCAGTATAATAGACCCTCTTTCATATATAAACCCATTATCATCATATTCTTCTAATAATTTCATATTTCGTTCAATGCATTGCATCAAATAATACTAGACATTTTCTAGGTTGTTAGAAGGTGCAACTACAACAACAAAAATCTCCTGCATAATAAAAAAAGTGTAAGTTCACATCATAATTAACATGAAAATTTGACTTTAAAATCAACATGGACTTGATTTTATTATCTATTTCTATATATCTATTATTTGAAATCAATTTAAATGTTACCTTCTCTAACAAGATCAGAAGCTTGATCACCTTAGATGATACTATAGTCTCCTCTGGTTCCATCCCTTCGAAGTTTGCAATTGAAATTTTCCCCTCTGTATTTAGTTTTGTATGTTCCCAAAATTTTACATACATATTTTTTTCACAAACATCATTGGGTTGTGTGTCCTCTATGCAAACAAGACAAAAACAATAACCCCTTCTTTTATCAAATGAAAACACATTTTGGTACTCCTTGGTTTTAACTGAATGCAATTTTCAAGTCCCTTATATTGTTTCAGCACCATTTTCAATTGATCTATCTACACCTTAGAATCCAATATGCCAAAAAAATCTATATGGAAAATTCAAACAAGAATATAAATATGTTATTTAAAATACAATATATATATGATCAAAGATAATCATTGTGATAAATAATGTTTAAAATTATAAAATTAATAAAAATTAGATCATATATTAAAGTTCTATATATATTCAAGTTAATTTGTATATATATACATGTACCTTTGCACTTCCCTTTATGGGTTAGTCTCATGGCTTAGTGCAACAATGCACCATTGAGAAAAAATTTCGACGAGTCTCAAATAAATTCCAACAATTTTTAATGTGGGGTTTCATATGAAGACGAGACAACTAAAAGAATGATAGGAAAGGTTTGAATTTACCTGTGCATCCATATGACCATATCCAATTTTCATTGAATTTTATTCCACGACCTTTAAATGAGTCATAAATCTTATCAAAACAATGTTGTCCAAAATGTGTATCGTGTGTACGATCATCGCTGTTATAAAAGTGATATTATTTAATAAAATGTAATATCTCGTTTCGGGAATATCTCTAAAACACGGCAAACTCCAACCAGAGATAGACTTGGAGGGCATTTACCAGATATTTTACCTCTAAAAAAGAGGACGAGATCCGGAGGCTACCTGGCCCTTTCCATACTCTGTCTAAGAGTGAGAGATAAACGCACCAAGTGGTATAGAACTAGAATGCTCAAAAACAATAATAGACATATAATATCATAGAAAGAGAATACGGCAAATACGACAACTACAACAACTCATCCAGAAAACATGGAGAGGAAATACTGAGACATTTTATTAATATGAGAAATGTAATGAAGTAAAATAGGCTAATCTTGCTCAAGGAAAGTGAGAAAACACTCTCATAGAATACCAGAAATGGCTACTCTATGAACTGCATCCCAGCTGTTGGAAAACTCTCATGTAGCTACTACTGCTAGAATGGATTGAAGACTAGGGGCTAATCCCCTTGGCAGAATAAGCTGAAAATCGGAAAACCTCCTCTCCTCAACAACCCATACAAACTCTAGAAACCATACCAAGAATGACCAACCTCGGAAATCACCAGAAATTGCCTCCCCAGTGAATTACGTTGGCCTCCAATGCATTGCGCAGTAGCTATATGGAAACAGCTAAAACACTACCTCAAACTCTGCCAAAATTATCCTAGGGGAAAAGGCTGACCCTCTGCTCAAAATCTGGCTAAAACCCCTACAGAAACCCCAATCCAAAGCTCCTCCACAATGGACTGCATCCTCTCTCCCAGTGACTGTGCAGTCTCTCTAAGCTCTAGCTCCGCAACAAACCCAAACAATAAAACGACTCACAAAATACAGAAAAACCAACCTTGCTCGATCAGGTACTCGAAGTACCCCGGGGCTAAGGGTGAGATCTCTGACCGGAGACACTCAATGCACTAAACAGTGTTGCAGACAGGCTAAACAGCCAGCGTGCTCAAGAAGACAAATGTCTCACTCAAAAATCATCAACTCAAGAATGAATGAAATGAGGAGGCTCCTCCATATTTTATAACGTTGGTTTCCCTCCAAAACCCAGCGTAGCCTCTCTCTCCTCCACATACTCATCTTTATCTATGTAGAAGCTTGCAAAAACTTCTAGAGTGTACGTAGGCCCTCCTCCTCTACATGGTGTTATGCCCCCCTTGACTCCCCCCTTAAGTCACAACGTTGTGCTACTAGGTGGATGTCTTATTTCACTTAAGTGAGTTAGACCCTCTTCACTCACTTTTTTTATTTATTTACAAACTATAGATGGAAAACTAACAAAATCAAATATTCCAATTAGCAGTCGCTAATTAGGAATATTATAATCTCCCCCGGAAAAATGTTGCTTGTCCTCAAGAAACTAAAGTGATGGATGCTGCAAATTCTTCTCACTCTCCCAAGTGGCATCCTCATCCAGAAAATTCTTCCACCTCACCAAGAATTCCCAGAATGTCCTGCTCCGTAATCGCCTCTCGCTGGTATCAATAATGGCCTCCGACTACAACACCAAGTGCCCCTCATCATTCGTAGGTGGTAGCTCCTCTGTCACTGTCACCTATTGCCCCAGCGCCTTCTTTAGGCATGATACATGGAAAATTTTGTGGATCTTGCTGCCTTGGGGCAGCTCCAAGTCATATGCAACTTGCCCAATCCTGCGTATCACCCTATATTGCCCGTAAAAGCGAGGCCTGAGCTTCTTAGCCCCCCTTCTGCTTCAGCGATGACTGTCAGTATGGCTGTAACCATAGGTAGACCAAGTCCCCTACCTAAAAATGTCTTTCCACCCGACCTCTGTCGGCATACAGCTTTTGCTGGTTCTGTGCTGTAGCCATATTTTCCTTGAGAGCTCGGAGGATGTCCTGACTCTCTTGGATCCAAATCTTGGCACCGAACATCACATCATAAAAAGATAAAGGATGGTACCCATACAAAGCATAAAATGGTGACATACCAATAGACATGTGATGTGTCATGTTATAGCAGTACTCCCCCAAATGCAACCATCTCAACCACACTCGCTGCTACCCACTTACATAGTTATGCAAGTAGCCCTCCAGGCACTTGTTAACTATCTCCGTCTATCCATCCGTTTGTGGGTGGTAACTGGTACTCGGTGCCAACTGCGTCCCCACTAGTCGAAAAAACTACTGCCAAAATCTACCCATGAAACGGTTGTCCCTGTCACTGATGATGGTCTTAGGAAGACCATGTAACCTAAAAACCTCTCTGAGGAATAGCTCGGCCACCTATGCTGCTGTGTATGCACGGATATGGCAAAAAAGTGTGCATACTTTGTCAGTTGATCAACGACGACAAAGATACAATCCTTTCCCTAAACGAGGGGAAACCCTGTGATGAAGTCCATCAAAATGCTCTCCCATTTCCCCTCCGGAATGGGAAGAGGCTCCAACAGTCCTGCAGGATGGCTCATCTCCCCCTAATTCCTCTGACAAACATCACACTCCCTGACGTGCTGCATTACATCCTCCTTGAGGCCCTTCCATGAGAACCTCTCTCTAATGGCCCTGTAGGTTTTGGTAAACCCCTGATGGCCTATCAATGGAGAATCATGTGATGCCTGGAGTATCTTCTTCTTAAGCTGAGATCCCTCAGTCAAGAAGATCCAGTCCCTATAATAGATGATCTCATCAACCACCCTGTACCTTTCATCCGCCACCTGTCCATCCAGCACCTCACATGCAAATCTATCCTTGGAGTACTCAAACTAAAATTTGAGCCCTCCAATCTGAATCTAAGCTCATAAGAGATAACGTGGCTGGTCTACATGAAAGGGCATCTACTACCACGTTATTCTTACCCTTGACATACTCAATGTCAAATTCATATGCTTGGATCTTACTGATCCACTTCTGCTGCCTCTCTTGTAGCTGCTTCTGCTCCAAAAGGAACTTGAGGCTGTTTTGATCATTCCTCACCCTGAACCTGTTCCCTACCAAATACTGTCGGAATTTGGCCAAAGCATGCATGATGGCCAACATCTCCTTGTTGTATATAGAATACAACCTCTCATGCGGAAGGAGCTTTCGACTCTTAAAGGCTATAGGGTGTCCCCCTTACATCAATACTGCGCCGATCCCCTCTCCTGATGCATCACAATCCAAGACAAATGGCTGCGTAAAATCTGGCAATGCAAGCATTAGGCAGCTACTCATCACCTGCTTGAGCCTATCAAACGCTTGCTACACTTTATCTCACCAACTGAATGCCCCCTTCTTCATCAAATCTGTAAGGGGTGTAGCAAGCTGTGAGAATCCTCTGATGAACTTGCTGTGAGAATCCTCTGATGAACTTCCTGTAATAGGTACATATCCCAATGAACCCTCGAAGTTCTGTCACATTTTTCAGCTCCAGCCAATCTTTGATGGCTCTAATCTTCTCCTCGTGGACCCTCACTCTGTCCACTCCAATAATGTCACCCAAATATAACATCTCTGTCATCCCAAACTCACATTTGGAGAGTTTAGCATAGAACTGTTGCTCTTCCAAAATGCGTAGCACGACCTCTATATGCTGGAGATGCTCCTCCCAAGTCCTGCTATATATGAGTATGTCATCAAAGAAGACTAATACAAACTTCCTCAGATGATTGCGGAAGATATGGTTCATGCAAGATTGAAAGGTGGCTGGTGCATTGGTTAGCCCAAAAGGCATAACCAAAAACTCAAAGTGCCCATAATGACACCTAAAGGTGGTCTTGGGAATGTCCTGTTCCCTCACGCGAATCTGGTGGTACCCTGATCTCAAATCAATCTTAGAGAAGAATTTAGCTCCTCTCAGCTCATCCATCAGCTCATCGATCCTAGGTATAGGGCACCTGTTCTTCAGCGTATTCTTGTTCAGGGCCCTATAGTCAATGCACATCCTCAAGGTGTCGTCCTTCTTCTTCACCAGCACTACAGAAGAAGCAAAGTAACTCGTGCTTAGTCTGATGTGTCCAAGAACCAACAACTCCTGGATGGCCTGCTCAATCTCATCCTGATAGGCTTTGGGATGCATATAAGGTGTAGTGATCACTGCCTAAATACCCTGCTCAAGCTCGATGGTATGCTAAAACCCTCTATCTGGTGGCCGACCTGGTGGTATATCTCCAAACACTAAATCATGCATGTCAAGGATGGCCTATATATCTGGTTGAACTGCTCGAATGGTGGTCTCTGCCTCTGATGCCCATAACTCAACCGCCCACTCTATGTCTCCCTTCCAAAAATCTGCCTCCATCCGGTGTGCTGACACTATCTGAGGTGGGTAAGTATGAATCCCACAAATCTTCTCATGCTTCCCGGTCTTCTTATCATCCCACTCCATCTCTAAGGCCTCCCAATCCGTGGTGACCTTCACTAGAGTAATCAGCAATTGAACACAAAGTACCACATTGGTATCTGGTATGTTGACCACAAAAATGTGATTATTCACGGTGTAAGTACCATCGTCACTGCTAACTCTGCAACATACCGGGCACACTGCATTGTATGGGCTCCTGGGACCAAGACTAGAAACCCGTCAAAACTCTCGGTCGGTATACCCCTCCGCTCGACCATCTGCACATAAATGAAGTTATGGGTTGCCCCACTATCAACGAAGACTGATACTCGCTGGCCATGTACTGTCCCTCGTACGCGTGGCATCAAATACTTAGGAACTCCTCGCAAAGCTGCAAGGGCCCCTCCTGTGGGTGCAAAAGCTACACCTCCTGTCCCTGCAGGTGGAGGTGGCAACGGATCCTGGGCCGTCTGACTATCTCCTGCCTCCTCCTCATCATCCTCCTCATCATATTCCCCGCTATCATCAGAGAAGACCTCAATGAAGTGTGCTTTTCTAGTAGCACACCTATGCCCTGGTGCCCACGACTCCTGACACATGAAGCACAATAGCTTCTTCCTCAACTCCATCCTAGCATCATCATCTATCTGTGCCCGTCCCAGATTCCCCTTTGGAGGAGGAACCCTCACATCCTTCCCCTTGGGCTGGAAGCCCTGTCTCTGGGGGTAAGGTGTCCGCGTCCTGGGCAATGCATCCTGTAAGTCCATGGTCCTGCTGATAGCATCCTGGAGTGTAGCTGGTCTAGTAGATCTGACTAGACCTCGAAGTGGCTCTGCCAATCCCTCCACAAACATATAGATCATCTGTGTCGTGGATAGATCTGGCACCATCACCGAAACCCTCAAGAAATATGCAATATATTTCTCTGGGCTCCCTGTCTACTAGAGCTTGGTCATCTGAACAAAATGTTGTTCTGGATCCCTCCAGTCAAAACACTCCATCAACTTCCTGGTGAACTCGGCATATGCCATCACTGTGGAATGCATGAGTGTCACCATCCCATGGAACCACCAGTCCTGGGCCTCACCATCCAAATGTAATGTCGCCACCTTAATGGCCTCCATCTCCTGCATCTGGTTAAGCTGGAAATAGACATCCAAATTCTCCACCCAATACTTTTCCGAACTGTCTGATGATCCATCAAACGTAGGCAAATGAAATCTACTAGAGGCACGATGGGAATCTCCATCATGATAATGTCGGTGCCCTCTATGATGGTCGCGGGGTCTATTGTCCCGCTGGAGCTACACAAAATCTCTGAATGTGAGAGCATTTCTGAACTCTTGCCCGTAGGACTGATACTCTACAAAATACTCATCTAAGTGTCCAGGCTCTGCCTCCTGCTAGGCTCCTTCCCCTGTATCTGCTCCCAAGAAGGTGGGCATGGTAGAGCAAGTAGGTGCATGTGAAGCCTTCAGTTGAGGAATATCACGCTGAGCAGCACCTTGCTCCGGAAAATGGTGGGATGTACCTGATCCCTCTCCAACTTCGAAAACCCGTGGAGTCTCACGCTACCTAGCCTCCACAGCTGTGAACCTCTCTCCCATCACCTCAATCTGTCTAGCTAAATCCTGCACAGACTTGAGGAGTGCCTCTCCAAACTGTTTGGCCTTTATGTCATCTACCATCAGCTCTTCCTCTCTTAAATATACTACAAGCTCCACCTATTCTACGTATGTCATAGGCTCTCTCTCCTGATCTGTGTCTTCTACCCAAGCACAGTCTTCCTCTTCGTAGGTGGTCTCCAACCTACGCTCACGGTCTCTATACTTCCTACCTCTGTATGGTCTCGTTCCTGATGTCATAGACCACAAGCTGAGCTAGAACTATGCTTTGATACCACTGTAATATCTCGTTTTAGGGATATCTCTAAAACACGGCGAACTCAAACCAGAGATAGACTGGGAGGGCATTTACCAGATATTTTTCCTCTAAAAAAGAGAATGAGATCCAAAGGCTACTTGGCCCTTTCCAGAATCTGCCTAAGAGTGAGATATAAATGCACCAAGTGGTATAGAACTAGAATGCTCAAAAACAATAATAGACATACAATATCATAGAAAGAGAATATGGAAACTACGAAAACTCATCCAGAAAACATGGAGAGGAAATACTGAGCCATTTTATTAATCTGAGAAATGTAATGAAATACAATAGGCTAATCTTGCTCAAGGCAAGTGAGAAAACACTCTCAGAGAATACCGGAAATGGCTGCTCTATGAACTGCGTCCTAGCTGCTCGAAAACTGCCATGTAGCTGCTACTGCTGGAATGGACTGAAGGCTAGGGGCTGATCTCCTTGCCGGAATAATCTGAAAATCGGCAAACCTCCTCTCCTCAACAACCCAAACAAACTCCAGAAACCATACCAAGAATGGCAAACCCTGGAAATCACCAGAAACTGCCTCCCTAGTGAATTACGCTGGCCTCCAAGGCACTGTGCAGTAGCTAGATGGAAACAGCTAAAACATTGCCTCAAACTCCGCCAAAAGTCTCCTAGGGGCAAAGGCCGACCCTCTGCTCAAAATCCTAGATAAAACCCCTGTAGATACCCCAATCTGAAGCTCCTCCACAATGGACTGTGTCCTCTCTCCTAGTGACTACGTAGTCTCTCTAAGCTCCAGCTACGCAACAAACCCAAACAATAAAACGACTCACAAAATACTGAAAAACCAACCTTGCCCGAGTAGGCACTCAAAGTCCCCCGGGGCTAAGGGAGATCTCCGACCGAAGACACTCAATGCACTAAATAGTGCTGCAAACAGGCTAAACAACCAGCGTGCTCAAGAAGACAAATGTCTCACTCAAAAATCATCAACTCAAGAATGAATGAAATGAGGAGGCTCCTCCATCTTTTATAACATTGGTTTCCCTCCAAAACCCAACGTAGCCTCTCTCTCCTCCACATACTCATCCTTATCTGTGCAGAAGCTTGCAGAAACTTCTAGAGCGTACGTAGGCCCTCCTCCTCTACGTTGTGTTAGGCCCCTCTTGACTCCCCCCTTAAGTCACAACGTTGTGCTACTAGGTGGATGTCTTATTTCACTTAAGTGAGTTAGACCCTCTTCACTCACTTTTTTTATTTATTTACAAACTATAGATGGCAAACTAACAAAATCGAATATTCCAATTAGATGTCGCTAATTAGGAATATTACATAAAATGTTGATTTTCGTTATTTCTTTCTATATGATCAACATTTCGTTCAACGTGTCTATATAGAATATGGATAAGCATAGAGACTTGGTTAGAACGATAGTATTCACTCTGTATTTCATTTTGTACAAAAAATGTGTAATTCTCTGCAAAATCAACTTTTGACAAATGATCCCTCGTGGAAAAATTTCATAGGATTTCTTGAATTGCAAGTCTTGTCATTGAGCTCGATGGGAATTCTTGGTGTATTTATAAATTTATGCCTCAAACTTCTTCAAAAATTATATCACAAAAATTTCTTCTTCTTGTAAATCAAACATTTTAGTACTTGTAGTACTACTTGAACAAATCGATGTATTAATATTATTCATATCTCTTCCATTTTACTTTTATGTTTGACAATGATTGATCATTTATATCAATAGGATATTTTTTGTGAAATAAAGCCAAATTTCCATAATAATCACATTTTTTACCACCAACACATTTCTTTTGGTAGAATAATTCATGACTTTTTCTTGCACATAAAATTTGGAATATGAAATCATGGATAGTGGAAGGAGGAGGTGAATTTTTCCAAAATGTTTTACCAAAATTAAGGAATGTGTCATAATATAACTGAAACTCCACATGAAAAGGACAACAAGAAGTGTCGCGTACAGTGATAGGTTTAACATACCATAGTTTTTGTTGCACAAAAGTATTGATTAAGACATTAATTCTATGATTCTCTTCTATGAACTTATTCAAAAACTCTATCTGAGTGGTTTCCAAGATATGTTTTTCATGTTCTTCATACTGATTTCATGCTATTCTTCATTGAATCACATCCTTTTCTTTCGGTGAAACATGTGAATTTTTCATCCAATATTCATATTTTATTTTTCAAAATCTTATCCAGTTCTATCATTGTATGGATACCTATAAATAACTATCCAACAAGTGAGCTCATCATTTACATCTATTTTCAATTGAAAGTTCTAATGTTTGTGCATTTTTTTTTGTGAGATCCCTAATTATTTTTCCATAGATTTTACCAAGCGATTTTCTTTGGTACTTGAGGAAACCACTGTTATAATTTGTATTGCTCTGCATGCATCTCAATCAATTTTATTTATAGATCTTCTAATTGATTTTAGAGCATTATTTAGATTTTGTATCACATTTTCCTTCATTTTTTTATCTTTCATTGATTTTCTAATACCCAATAGAGTCATAGCTTCTTTTAATTTCTTTGATGTTAAGACACCTCTCAAAATTTTGGCTTTAACTACCACATTTTCATCTTTGAAGAACATATCAATAATGCGCTTGACACGATATGGTATAACATGGTCAACTTTTTCATCTCCATATGTGTGAGTGTCAACATTTTCTAACATCTCATCATCGATATGTATTTCATCTCTACATATGAGAATTAAATGTAAAAAAATGTTGATAGTCAATACAAAATCAACGATGTCTAAAGAGGTTGAACATGGAAAACTACAATCAACCATTGTCAACCATAGTTAAATAGTTATTAAACATATCCATGTTCACCCATGGTTAAACCTGCTCACCCATAGTAAATTTTTAAACCTAAAAAGTATATAAATCTATCGAACATCACAATGAGACAAACATTATTGCAATGTTTCATAACATTGCACTTTATCTAACGTCGTAATGCTTCATTACAAAACTAGTCAACCACATTAGAAAATGTGGTTGTCTATGTTGGAAAATGTTATACAATCAAAACTCTTCAAGATCACTCAAATATAATCCCCTATTAATATTATTAACTGATATTAATAGTCAAACATAGTGAACCACATTAGTGAAACATAGTCAAACAAAGTCAACCTTCATAGTAAATTTTTAAATAATTGACCATGATCAAATTTGTTCAACACTATGATTACCATATTTAATAATAGTCAACCTTATTCAGTCATAATCATCTTCAATCAAAATAACTCAACCATATTCAAATATAGTCAACCATGGTTGACCAAAGTTAAACATTGTCAACCTTAGTCGATTATGGTCAGCCTTGGATTGTCAGAATCAACCATGAATAACCATTATGGTCAACCAATGTCTCTATGGTTGAATATGGTAATGAAATTTATCTATAGTCAACCATGGTTAAGGTTAAAAATGGTCAACAATGGTTAAAATTGGTCAACCATGGTTAACAATGGTCAACCATTTTCAACCATGTATAACCATGATCTACCATGGTTCAATAAGGTTACTCAAAGTCAACCATTTTTTAATATTGTCAGTGAAGGTTAACCATTATCAATCATGGTTAAATTTTGTCAACCATGATCAAGAGTGATCAAGGTATCTATGGTTGAATTTGTTCAAGCATGATCAACCATGATCAATCATGTTCAACCATCATCAACCATGGTAACGATGGTCAATCAATGTCTCTAGGGCCAACCATGATCAACCATGGTTAATGTCTCTATGGTCAACCATGATCAAATATGGTTAATCATGGTCAATAATGGTCACCCATGATCAACCATGGTCATTGATGGCCAATCATGATCAACCATGGCTGAATTTTGTCAAACATGATCAAACATGGTCAATCAATATCAAGCAACATCAATCATGATCAACCATTAAAGTAACCATTTTTTTAAATATTAATGTAACATTAACATTAATATATGCTTGACCATGGTCAACCTCGTCAACCTTGATCAACCATGGTCAGCCATGGTTAACCATGGTCAACCACAATCACTAATGGTCAACACAGATCAAATAGGATCAACGACATTTAACCATTCTCAACCAGGCTCAACCACGATCAACCATGGTCAAATATGGTCAACATATAGTCAACCATGGTCAACCTATGATTAATGATACGTAACCATGGTCAACCATGATCAACCATGGCTAACCATGCTAACTATGGACAACCTCACCAACCTCGATCAACCATGGTCAACTTGTCAACCTCAATCAACCATGTCAACCACAATTAACCATTGTCATTCATGGTCAATCACAGTCAACTAGGATCATTCATGATCAAACATGGACAACCGTGGTTAAATTTTGTGAACCATGATCAAGGTCTCTCTCATTGAATTTGGTCGACCATGATCAACCATGGCCAACCATGATGAACCATTGCGAAATATGCTCAACCATGGTCAACCTTTCTTAATCAAAGTCAACCATTGTCAACCATGACCAACCATTAATTTAACCATATTTTTAACGTTTATGTAACATTTAGATTAACATAAATATAATCTTTACCATGGCCCACCTTATCAACCTTGATCAACCATGGCCAATCATGATCAACCATGTTTACACATGGTCAACCTCCTCAACCTTGATCAACCATGGTCAACCTTGTCAACCATGATCAACCATGGTTGCATATGTCCAACTATGGTTAATTTCTCTATGGTCAAGCATAGTTAAACATGGTCGACCATCGTCATCATGTTAAACCATTGTTAGCCATCATCAACCATTTTCATAATGGTCAATTAATGTCTCTATGGTCAACCATGATCAACCATGGTCAAATTTGGTCAACCATGGTTAAATATGGCCAACCATGGTCACCCATGATACACCATGATTAACCATGGTCAACTATGGTGAGCCATGATTAACCATGATTGATTATTGTTGATCATAATTAACCATGCTTGAATATCGTCAATCATGAACAACCATGTTTAACCATGTTTAACGTCTGTATGGTTGAATATGGTCAACCATAATCAACCATGGTAATCTTTGGTCAACCATAGTCAACCTATAACATTCCATGCTCTATCAAATCCTCATGCCCAATCATGGTCAACAATGGTTATAATGGTCAAACATTATCAAGCGTGGTCTCTATGGTTGAGTATGGTCAATAATGGTTAATCCTCTTCAACAATTTTCAACCTCGTTGACCATATCAACTGTTAATGTAACCATTTTTGTAACATTAATGTACCATTAGCATTAACACTAATATAAGCTTGACCATGGTCAACCTCATCAACCTTTATTAACCTCATCAACCTTGATCAACCTCATCAACCCTTGCCAACCATGCTCAACCATGGTCAATGAATCCACCCCATGCACGTTAGTTGTAACTAACACAACCACATTTTCTAATGTGGTTTATATGCGCCAATCGATGGCATTTTCCACCTTCTATATGCCAATCAACATATGAAAAATGATATCAATCATTGTATATCAACCACATTAGTAAATGTGGTTGTGCTAATTTAGTATATTATGGGAATAGAGTAAATTTAAATTGTTTTATAATTTGTAATGTGGTGGTGATAATTAAAAGGTAATTCTGTGTTTCTTCCTTTTATTAGTATTTGACAAGTGGATATGAAATTCACACATTAGCTATAATAGATTTCAAAATTTCAAAATCTTAAAATTGACATTTTACACCATAAAAATATCTGTTTTAATTTCTAGTATGTATTTATAGGATATTACTAAGTGTATGAGGAGAAGAACAAGATAATGCATCATAGAGGCATTGTTTCCATGGCTATAGAATTTACATAATGTATCATAAAGGCTATGTCACAACAATATTGTTGTTGAAAACTAGATAACATTTTTTGAGCCAATAAATGAGATGATTAATGAAATTTATTGTATTAGTCTACCATCCACATACACTTCCGTTGCAATTTGGATTATGGATTCTCCATCGATAAAATTATATTCATTATTCAACTTTTATTTGCAATTTTTCTTAGTGTTAGGTCTACTTCAACTTTTCAATGTGAGTTTTCATAGTTGGTGATGGGTTTATAACTCCACTACAGTGTCCTCTTCGCTAACTTCCAACTTCCAATACTTTGAAGATGTTCATAACTTTGATAAATAATGAACTAATGGGGATGTGAGAACGCCTTTTATGGCACATTGATGGTTATTGTTTGGGCGATTTTTTATCATTCAAGAAAATAAAATACAATCCTAGGCCATGCCTCTTTTTTCTTTCTTCAAAATATTTATTATAATGGTAGAAGTAGGCATTTGCATTCTATATTTTGCATAGCTGCGACAACCACCTTTGCAGCCATTCCTTGGTTGACTAAGACATAAAAATGTATTGCATTAATAGGAAAATAAGGCATGAGAAACATCGAATATACATTTTCAAATTCTTTTATCAAGTAAGAAACATGAACGAAATTTGTATTCTTTTCTAATATTTTGATTATACAAAAAAGTGACTTTTAACACGAATAATTTCATTTATTTGTATATGATTAGGAATATGAGTGATCCTTATAGTATGAAAATTATCTTTATAGTATAAGAGAAATTACATTGTAAAGTCTACATAGGGTATTTCATATTTTTCACTAAAATCTGTCTTTGTGAAATAAGAAACTATAAATGACCAGACGTAAATCATATGGAATAGTGTGAAGAGGTAACCTTATTAGTTACAAATTTTTTAAGATCATTAATTTCCAATAAAATGTTTTATAAAGGAAAATAATTTAGCAGTATATTAACATATATACTATATTATAGTATAATATTTGAATGCAACTAAAGCCTTGAATAAAACTTGAATCTCACTCTGGAAAACTCTAACTAGTCCCTTCCCAAGTTTAGAAAATGTCTTAGCTTTGGATGCTCTCAACTCCAACGATCTCTTAGCTTCTTATAGTCACTTGAGCTCTAACACAGTTTCAGTGCCATGTATTTAGAAAGTATTGGAAGGATTGATACATGCATGCTCACCATTTTTATTCTTAAAAATTTACATATAAAAACACAAAAATTCAACACCTACAAAAAAAAGAAAATAAGAATAATTAAATTTTCAGTTGACGAGGAAGATAAATTTAAAATTCCCTACCTAATTAGATTCTTGTCCGAGTAAACCTACCATCAACTACTTAATTTCCATTCATAACAAAATTAATATGAAGTATGAAAGACCAAGAAGAAAAACCTAAGCTCTAGGAAACATATTCTAGATGCTTTCCTCAAGTCTAGACACCATCTCTCATAAATACTTGTTCGAATCATGATAACTTTCTTATCAATTTCACGATCCAAATAAATATAATTATCTCCTCTTACATTGTTAAGATCATATATTTATTTACAAAATAAACTAATGGGTGTTCATTTATAGAAATATCATATGTCCAATACTCCGATTATCAATGGTATTACGATTTAAAATTGTATACTAATTTATATTGATAAAAGAACAAAAAAGTTATAATCAAAACATCTACCGTTTCATTATTAATTGTAACAAGTATACCAAAGAATTTGGTACTTTGAACCACATATTCCACCAATCGATTGTATTTTTTTAATCGTATTCTCACTAATCCAAGCACTGATTTTTCTGCACTTGTTAATGCGAGGGAACTAATTGCTACTACGTATGTGTATTGGTATATTTAATTTTTTTATTTGGACAATAACTTCCATAGTGTTTTAGTAAGTTTCATTAAAAAAAAAAAATTTAAAAGAATCTATTGTATGTGTTTAGACATGTGCTCACTAATATATGTAGATATTTCTAAAGAAAATCTTATTAATATTTTGACACATTTTATATATGAAATTTAAGCACTAACACCATTTGATATATTAATATTTTGACACATTTTATTGACACGAGACCTACTCTTATCTTACAAATAGTTTTATCATTATCTTATAAATAATTTAAAAAATATAATTAGCTTTAAAATGTTTGTAATGAACTTTATATTGAAAGTTGAAATTGGAAAAGATAACACAGACCACGGGAACAAGGAAGATTATGATATTTCCCAAATTTCGAATAAAGAGTCAAATTATAAAATGAAATATTTTGTTTTAAAGAATGAATTAATGTAGACATCTGAGGCCATCAAAAATTCAAAATTCCAAACACGAGGGGGTGGAAAGTGAAGGTTATAAAGGTTTATCTTGAATTATGTGATTTATTAGTTGATACAATACTTAATGTGGTGGATGAATCGATGTTATTTAGTAGGGTTTGTCTTTCTCTTAATGAAACATTCATTGTATTAATTCTTGAGAATCGAAAGATTCTAGACTTAGTTTTTTTTCTTTATGTAGTTTGATTTATAAGGTGATAAAAAAATCATTATGAATTAGATTAAAAGGGTTTTATCATTGTGTATATTTAAAGAAAAATTTAGGTTTCTCATTATTTTTCAGATATTATATGCTATAAGCTTTTCCCAAGTCATGCTACAAACCATTAAAATTGGAAACTATTTTAGTGATAACTATGAAGCTTGATATGAAAATAAACACATGGAAAGGTTAATTATACTCTATTTTTTCAGTTTCTATTTCTATAGAAAAAATTGAATATGGATATGGTCAATTAGATAATGGGATGCATTTGGTTACAAATTTTGTAGTGGTTGCTAATGTTTACCCATAGAGGTTTTTTATAGAGGTTTCTTAAGTCCTTATTGGGATAATAGAATGTTTGTCATTTTTTCCTTTTTGTTTATGTTAGTTGGAGAGTTTTAGTATACTTGTATATGGTGCTAGAGTTGATGGTTCTATTAAGGGAGTTTTGGTAACTCATTAATCAAATTTGACACACTTGTTGTTCGTATATGATATTCTCCATTTTGGGGAATGAATGGTAAGGGAGTGGATAAATTTTAATATCGTACTAAATGATTCATCTTTAGAAATTCTGATGAATATTATCTCAAACAAATCAATCATCCTTTGTAATGATTTGCCATTTAAATTGGAAGCTCAAATCTCTCACTTATTCTAACTCAAAATTAATTCAATATAAAATGGTTCAATCTATCTTGGTTAGTATTTGAAGTCTAATTATTATAGAATTGTTGACTAGATGTGGTTGTATAAGAATGTTGAACCTCAGATTATTTTTTGTTTCCATCGAAATTTATCTATCAATGGAATATTAGGTTTGTTAAAATCATTCCTTAAGAATATTTCAATTTATTGATTCTTATTATCACACATGCCAATCACCATTTTAGATACAATTAGCGCGAGATGTTCTAGATTCTTATGGTCTAGGAAAAAAAACATCAATTTATTTGGTCAAGCATTAGAAGATAAAAGCCTTTGGTGATTTATATTTAATGAAGGATGTTGGTAAATATTATGATGCATAAATATTTCAAGTCACCTTTTCTGAAATAATACATAAGAGCAAAGCTAAAGCCTCTTAAAGGGGCATAATGCATGTGGAAAAGATTGATTTTATTATTTCATATTCTTAGTTTTTGCGTGGCTTGAAAGGTTGGTATGTGGCACCAATTATGGTTAGAAGAGGATAGGAAATTTAGAGAAAATGGTGATTATTTTCTTTCCCAATATTTGAGAATGCATAATTTAAGAGATCATGACTTCATATTTCTTTCAGATGTAGAGGTTCAGGCATCCCAAAATAGCTAGAATAGCAAGTTCGGATCTGATGTGGAGGGTTTAGGTTTGAATAGAAATTTGGAAATTGAATGGAGGGGATTTTCATGCCCATTATCCCGTAATTAAATTTAGATTTAAGATGAGGAATATTAGTTGGTTTGGATGTGTAATAAATATTATATAACCGTTATTCGAAAGTTGAGCTATGAATATGTTTCCTTTAACAAAGAAGAAGATGATGCCAATTAGAGGTAGTATATATCATACAAATTGAAGTGTCCCTTATATAATATTATCTTTACATAGTTAGTGATGGTGAATACTACTTTTAATATTTATATAACTTTGATTTATTTTGATGGTTCTTATCAAGGGGTTCTAGGTATTGTTGAAACTCGTATGTACATACACCTTTCTTCATATCATTATTTCCTATTAAAATTGGGTGAAAGTGTTGGTACAAATACTTGGGTTGGGTTGATTACTCTTTTGGCTCATTTAAATTTCACCGAAAATATAGGAATCCATTACCTCTAGGTTCTTAGAGAATCCATAGTTTAGAATGATTTGTTCTTAGGAAAATATTAACTCAATAGCCTTCTTCTATTATCCTATAAAGAACAAAATTATGAGGTTCATGATTCTTTTGAATCTATCTCAATAGAGAATATTTAGAACAATTTTAATCTTGAAGCTTATTCCCTTAAGAGGGATTTAGTTTCTTTGGTTGAATATATATTATTAAGTAAAGAGTTTCCTTTTGCGGAAGTGCTTCTAGAGGTTCAATGGCATAATTATTGATGACTGAATGCTAGTTACAAGTTTTGGAAATAAAAAATAGGAAATATTTTCTATTGTTATCATATAAAATAAAATCCTTTCCAACTATGTCTCATAAAAATTCTAATGTATTATTTTTAATATATGATAATGGCACCTAATGCCTAATTTGGGTATTTTTATTATGGATATAGTTTTTCCTAGTCTTTTTATTATAACTAATAATTTTGGTGAGATGACTAGTCCATTTATATTTTGATTTCTATGAAATACAAAATATATTGAATTTTTCTTTTGAAAAAAAATAAAATTGAAATAATAAAAAAACATTTCTAACATTAATATATTTGTGAATTAAAAAAACCTAAATCAAATTAATTATTCCACAGTTTACTTTGGACCAAATTTGGTTTCAATGATGATAAGGAGCACCATAATCATCAACAATATCAATTATATAAATAAATATATATTCGTTGGAGTGTTTTTACTTTAAATTATTTTTTAACCTTTGTCTATATCTTTGCAATGTACTATATAAATTGGTTAATAGCATTATTAACCAACTGGTTAGATTTTTGGCACTATGTATATATATATATATATATATATATATATATATATATATATATATATATATATATATGTATATGTATATGTATATGTATATGTATATGTATATGTGTATGTGTATGTGTATGTGTATGTGTATGTGTATGTGTATGTGTATGTGTATGTGTATGTATGTGTGTGTGTGTGTGTGTGTGTGTGTGTGTGTGTGTGTGTGTGTGTGTGTGTGTGTGTGTGTGTGTGTGTGTGTGTGTGTGTATGTATGTATATATATATATATATATATATATGTATATGTATATGTATATATGTATATATGTATATGTATATGTATATGTATATGTATATGTATATGTATATGTATATGTATATGTATATGTATATGTATATGTATATGTATATGTATATGTATATATGTATATATATATATATATATTCTTGTTTTTCCTATAGAGACGATGTCAATGAATGGGATATCTAAGTACTCAATGTGGTAAAAATATGGTGAGAGGTTCATGCATGACACTTCTCATGAGAAGGGATGTTGGTTGTGACAAAATTTTAGTTGATATAGTTGTAAGTTTCATTACATAAAATTCTATGACAAAATCAATTTGATGTCTTCATAGTTAAAGGCATCATCTTATCTCGTTATGTAGAAGCTATAGAACTTTCAATTCAATGAGCACTATGAGAATTTTTTAGCAATGTTTATAGAGTTAGAGACCACCTTCATGCTTTTAAATCTATTATATTTGGAATAAATACAAAATAGAAAAGATAATTTAGTTGAAGGCATGAAAAATTCTGACATAATTAATGCCATGCATTTTTCCATAATCATGAGGCGAGTGTTGTGTATTAAGGTTTCAATTGCATCTATTATAGTTAGTCTTTTGAACATTATATTTCAATGGATGGTATTCTTATGATTGTTGCACTATCTAATTACAATGGAATTCAATTCAGTGATGGAGCATGTGTTTGATATATTTACGGTTTCAGATTCAAGGAGAATTAAATGCGTGAAAGTTCTCAACCATGTTGTAAGTAGTTTTTTTTTTGTAATATGAAATTCACTAACTTTGTTGTGGTGCCAACTTTAAAAATTTTCATATTATTTCAGATATACTTAGCGAAAATGTCCATTATACCTATTATGGCACAATTGGAAGTGAAGGATGAATATATTTTTGATATTTTTTTCACTCATATATATCACAATATTATAGCCTACCATGATCTAATATGATGCACTTTGAGTACCATGACATGAAGGCACATGTAAAACTATAGAAACATCCTTGGCTCTCCTCACAAAACATTTTCATGATTCATGGTTGTGATAAATAAAATTTCATTTCCTTTATGCTTCTTTTACCTATATATGAAAGTGAATGATAGTTGACGTGAACAACTTTTCCCTCTATATTTCCTTTTGTAAATTTTTAAGTTTATCAAAGGGCAATGGAAGATAGTCATCAACTTAGCGGGAGACCCAAATGGATACATGTCAAATTTAGGGGATAATTTTTCTATATATCACAAAAACCCAAAGTTAAGGGAGACATCTGCCATATGTCAACCTGCCAATATTTCTAGTTTGTCTAGTGAAGCCTAAGGGCTTGTATTTGAATGTTGATGATATATAAATAATATGTTTTGTGAGGGCATTTATAGATGGAAACAATGTGAAGAAATGTGATTTGAAACTCAAGAAGAAGAATAGTCTAAAGGAACCAAATTTAGAAACAAGGAGCAAGTGATAAGGAAATTTGGAATGTTAGATTAGAAGCATGAGGTTTGATGTGCATTCTACAACCCAAGTCGCAAAGTGAACTTTTGTTCAAAATTTTTTGGAAATCCTCAAATTTAATTATAACAGCAAATCATTGAAAAGAAATTATTTTTGTTTCATGCTCATCACATATTAAGAATTTTTATAAGGTATAATCTATTATTTTCTCCATATATTAGCTCTTAGTCATAACCCCTCGTAATAAGCCCTAATCACGTGGTGCTAAGTTGTAGCATCTAAAGACTAAGTGTCATCAACATATTACCATATCGACATTTTTATTAAAAAATATGTTCTCGTGGAATCATTGATATTCCTATATATTAATATTGGGTCAAAACAATAACATAAGAACACAAAAAAAACCCCAAAATCTAAATACCCTTGCATATCACCATATTAGTAGTCTATAAAAAAAAAGTGATATCCCTAATTAGTAGTTTATAAAAAAAATGTGTACAAGGTCTTACAATAAAGGAGTACCTAAAATTGCCTAGTCACAACCTTGATCACAAAGTTGCTATGGAATATCACCTAAGAGCTAGACACACTCAACATCTAGCCATATCGGCTCATTTCATGGTTTCATATATATTACGAAATTAAATAATTAACCTTGATAAATTCGCTTATATCTCTCCATGATTATAATATTAAATAAAAGTATTATTGTAGAAACACATAAATAGTGATTATAGTATAATGTATTATAGTAATTTATTTTTATAGACAACGAATCAATTAATATAGGTTCATGTCAATGATGACAACAAAGTAAAGCATCCATGGAAACTCAGAAACGGATATTTTAACCATAAAAATAGTACAGCCAGGTTGTAAATGCATATATAGAAATAGTCTTATATATCAATTCAATTTAGTGGTACTTTGAGGTTTGGACGTAACCTTCCATGATAATATATATATAAATAAATGCACCTTAATTTGAAAATTCATGCATCTTAAGCAATATGATTTTAACCCTAAGAACTGACGGTAAAAATAAATCACTTGATTTTGATTTGATTTGTATGTATAGTATGATACAGTCTACAGTATATGTGTGAAGAAGTCATGTCGACTCACTCACGGGGAATGTAAGGAATCTAATTCTCTGACTAATTGTAAAAATCCCAATTTGGTGGGGAAAGAGAAGGGGGCCTCCTTACATGGATACAATGAATCCATGACATCCTGAATCCTTTTCCTGTTACATGCCTTGATCTGATCATGAACAGAGAGTACTGATTGTTCAACAATGCCACCCTGCTGGAAATTAGAAAACTGAAGAGCTCATTCATTCTCTAGTCGATGTGGGTCGCTTTCCATCTCTATGGTGGACATGTGGACAACATGGATGGAATCCCTCAGTTCATCTCAAATATTGGAGGATGACTTGGACATCCTGTTCATGATGTATCTCTTCAGTAAATTGTTTAGGTTTCCAACTGTAATATCCACATTGTTCAACTCATGCAAGAGGAACCTGAATAATGATGATGAAATCTTTCTCTGCATCTCCAAATCTTCCTTCAATTTCTGTTGCATCATGTTGGCCATACTGTTTATGCCCATGGGAAAAGGAAGATTGGTAGGACTAATCCTTTTCTTCCTTTTAAGAAATTCTGCACAAGGCATAAATGAGTGACATGGTGTGTGGAAGGAAAGAGAAGCCACAAGTGCTCTGTAGACAAATATGGTGATGGCCCACACTTCTTTGATGGCTTCTTCGACGCCTAACCCATCCATTGATGTTGTTGTTGCTGTTGTTGGGTGAGGGATATCTGCCATTCGTTTCAAAGTAGACATGCATTTCGCTAACCTGGACTCCATGTCCTTCTTCTTTCTCAATTCATCCATGCATTTGTCAAGGGAGTCTTTTGCCTTCACCACTTGATTATTCATCTAGGCATGGGTGTGAAGTAAGCCATGGAGGGTGATCTGTACTGATGTGTTGTGTTTCTATATTTCTGACATGCACTCTCTCAACACGTTGCACACATCCAGTAGATTGACCAGGTCCTCCTTATGCCAGCTCAACCATTTTCCATCTACATTAATGTATATCAGCATGATGCGCGGGTGCAAATCCTTCAAACTGGAATAGATAAAAAGCATGACATCCATCCCTCTCCCAAGCCAAGCTGTGGAAATATTGTATGACTCTGGCTTGTTGGAATTTAATTCCAACTGCCCACACAGAAAAACAGGACGGCAGATTAATTGTTGATGGGATTGGAAAAACAACAAGTTTAATAGCTGATGGAAATATGAAGGACAACTGCAGCAGCAATCTCTAGTCCAGAACTTCATGCAACCATGAACTAATCCATAACACCAACCAACATTAATTTCTCTGCCAACCACATTTATCGCACCACCAACACCATTCCAGGGGGACATCAAACCTCGAGGAGTAAAGGGGAAAGAAACCCTCGAAATGAATGACATCATCCATGTTTGGGACCCACCAAAGCAGTTATGGGAGGTGAATGGAACTCACATGAATGAAATCCAAGCAGCCCCCGGAAAGCTCAAAGGATTAAAGTTTTTGTTTTAATGTTTTTTTTTATATTTACACCATATGTTTTTATTTTTACCGTGGGTTAATTTTATTTTTAACATGTTACATTTAGAGTTTTAACTTTGGTTATATATTATAAATATGAGATATTTATAATATATAATATTTTAATGTTTCATATATATATGTTGTGAGTGCATTGTATTGTGTAGATAGTGTATTGTGAAATTTCTTGCCCGAGGGCATAAACAGAGAAAACAAAAAGACAGAGAATTTACAACATTGCATTTGCAGCAGTCAAGAAGTTTATTTTTTAAATCTAGAACAAATTTGTTCTGAAGAAGTTGTTTTTTTTATTCTGTAATTGATAGTAGTCTAATGAAAAGAGTTTTTACTCCACGTGACTGTGCATGAATTTTTTTTTAATCTCTATGTTGTAGAAGAGGAATTTTTTTCCTCTCTGTATGTTAAGGAATTGTCCAAAAATTCCAACATGGTATCAGAGCTAGTCACGATGGCAGCAGCAGACACCAGTCTGACAAATCCCCAACTTCCACAGTTTAACGAGAAGAATCATGAATATTTGGATATCACTATGAGAGCCTTGTTTGCTTCACAGGACATATGGGAGCTAGTTGAGAATGGTTACCTAGAACCAGCAGATGCAGCAGCGTTAGCTGCTTTGACAGCAGCAGAAAGAGATTTGTTAAAAGAAAATAGGAAGAAGGACTCCAAAGCCCTCTTCTATCTTTTTCAATCTATACATGAGAATATTTTCCCAAGGATTGCAGCAGCAAAAAATTCTGAGGCATGGGATATTCTCAAAATAGCCTATCAAGGCATGGAGAAGGTGAAGACAGCATAGTTGCAAATGTTGGGGAGAGATTTTGAAACTCTGTGTATGAAAGAGTCTGAAAATATAGACTCATTTTTCACTCATGTTATTGGGTTGGTTACCCAGATAAGGTCTCATGGAGAGACACTTGAAGACAAGAGAATTGTGGAGAAAATCTTGAGAAGTCTACCCTCAAGATTTGATGCCGTAGTAGTGGCAATAGAAGAGACAAAGGATCTCTCAATTTTTACAGTGGATGAGCTGAGTGCATCCCTGATGTCTCATGAACACAGACTGAACTAAGGAACAGATTCATCATTGGAACAACCTTTCAAGACTCAAATTTCTTTTGGCCGAAGCAGAGGTCAAGGCAGAGAAAACAACAGAGGAAGAGGCAGAAGCCAAAACAGAGGAAGAAATAGCCCTGTAAGTCTGAGTGGAAGGAGCAGAAATCAGAACAAGAATGAAGGCTCAAGCCAACATCAATCTCATGGAAAAAGGTATGATAAATCCAAATTCCAATGTCATTATTACAAGAAATATGGGTGCTATGCCAATGAATGTAGGAAAAAGAAAAATGACATGAATAATAGGCTAAATGCTAATTTCGCAAAAGAAAATAACAACCAGAGTAATGTGCTATTAACATGTAATGTAGCACAAGATATACAAGATGATGTTTGGTTCTTAGACTCGTGTTGTAGCAACCACGTGACTGGAAACATAGCAATGCTTGCCAATCTGGATGAAAATGTTAAATCTGAAGTAACAATAGGAACTGATAGCAAGATCTTTGTTAAGGGAAAAGGAAAAGTCAGTATCCTGGCAAGAAATGGAGAACAGAAGTTTGTGCCAGATGTATATTATGTACCTAGCTTGAAATGTAATCTTTTGAGCATTGAATAGCTAATTGACAAGGGCTACAATGTAATTTTTTTAGATGATGTATGCACAATTATGGACATACCTCCAGGCAAAAAATTCATTGTAGAGGTGCAGATGACAAGCAATAGGATGTTTCCTCTCAAGCTCAGAGCAGACCTGAAGGAAGGAAGAAATGTAGCAGCTGCAACAGAAGAGGTCTTTCAAGAGGAAGTGAAAGATGAAGGCTGGTTATGGCACTTGAGATTTGGAAATCTCAATTTCGGAGGCCTGAACTTGTTGCACAAAAAGGGAATGGTAAAGGTATTATCGTTAATTGAGAAACCAGATAGCCTTTGTGAAGGCTGCATCTTGGGCAAACAACATAGAGAAAGCTTTCCAGTAGGGAAGAGTATAAGGGTAAAGGCACCCTTAGAGATTGTCCACTCAGATTTGTGTGGAGCAAGGCAAATGCCATCTTTAGCTGGAAACAAATATGTTTTGACATTCATAGATGATTACACTAGAAAGACATGGGTGTATTTCTTGAAACAGAAGAGTGAAGTGTTTGAACAGTTCTGCCACTCCAAAGCTCATGTTGAGAAGCAGAGTGGGCACTACATCAAAGTGCTAAGAACTGACAGAGGTGGAGAATACATCTCCAAAGAGTTCCTACGTTTCTGTAGGGAGAATGGCATACAAAAGCAATTTACCACAAGGTACACACCTCAGCAAAACGGTGTTGTAGAAAGGAAGAATAGGACCATCATGGACATAGTCAGAAGTATGTTGAAGGCAAAACATTTGCCAAATTAGTATTGGGCTAAAGCTATCAATTGTGCAGTGTACATCTTTAATAGATTCCCAACCAAAGCTGTAATGAATAGAGTTCCGGAAGAAATGTGGAGCGGCATAAAGAAGCATGTAACCCACATGAAATTTTTTGGATGTGTGGCATATGCAGATGTCCCGGATCAATTGAGAAAAAAATTGGACAATAAGGGGGATAAATGTATCTTTTTTGGATACAATGATGAGTCCAAGGCATATAAACTTTATAATCCATCCACCAAGAAAGCTATAATAAGCAGAGATGTGCATTTCATTGAAGAAGAAGCTTGGGATGGAATCTTAGAGAAAACTGTGAATGTGAAGACAAGTGTGTCTCACGAAGAAGAAGAGGAAGGGACAGCAGCAAATAATCCCTCCATGGTGGCTCCTCCTCCACCACTGTAAGCACAACAAACCACACCACAAGCTGGAAATAGAAAAGCCTTGAGAAATCAAGGAAGTTCTTCTTCAAGCACACCACAGGGAACTGAAACTCCATTGAGTTCAAGTGGAACTCCAAGCACACCAAGAAGACCGAGATTCAGAAATTTGAGTGAGATTTATGAACAGGCAGAGGTAAATGATAATGCCAGTCTGAACTCTTTATTTGCTTTGTATTGTCATGTTGATGACCCAATTCATTTTGAAGATGTCGTAAACAGAGAAAAATGGATTGAAGCAATGGATGAAGAAATTGGTGCAATAGAAAAGAGTAATACATGGGAGTTAGTGGACCTCCCTAAAGGTAAAGAAGTCATTGGAGTAAAATGGGTCTACAATACCAAGAGAAATGTTGAAGACAAGATTGAAAGGCACAAGGCCAGACTTGTTGTCAAAGGAAGGACGGAAAAAGTGAGAACAGTGTTTTCCATAGCAGCACAACACAAATGGAAGGTTTATCAAATGGATTTGAAATCTGCATTCCTGAATGGAGTGTTGAAAGAAGAGGTATACGTTGAAAAACCTCCAAGCTATGAGATTGAAGGCCAAGAGCACAAATTATGCAAGCTGAAGAAAGCTCTTTATGGGCTGAAGCAAGCACCAAGAGCATGGTATAGCAGGATAGATGCTTACCTGATTGAAAATGGATTTGAGAAATGAGATGGAGAACCCACACTCTACATAAAAGAAAATGATGGTAAGATTCTTATTGTTGTTTTATATGTAGATGATTTAATATTTACTAGCAATGAAGATTCTCTCATTGCTAATTTTAAAGCAGTCATGAAGAGTGAATTTGAAATGACTAATTTGGGTTTTTTGAGATATTTTCTTGAAATTGAAGTAGAGCAAAATGAAAATGGGATTTTTATTTCCCAAGAAAAATATGTTGAAGAAGTGTTGAAAAGATTCAACATGCAGAATAGCAAAGCAGCTATAACTCCAACTGTCATGGGGTTGAAATTGAGCAAAGAAGATAGCAGCAAGGATTTTGATCTGACATTGTACAAAAGCATAGTTGGCAGCCTCATGTATTTGACTGCAACTAGGCCGGATATAATGCATGCTGTAAGCTTAATCTCCAGATTTATGGAAAGGCCAAAAGAGACTCATTGGCAGGCAGCTAAGAGGATTTTCAGGTATGTGAATGGAACAAAAGGGTATGATATTTCCTACTCCTCATCTAAAAATTTTAAATTAACTGGTTACACTGACAGTGATTGGGCTGGAAGTGTAGATGACAGGAAGAGCACATTTGGATATGTGTTTCATTTGGGATCGAGAGTCATTTCATGGCTTCCAATAAACAACAAATAGTTGCTTTATCAACAGCAGCAGCATGCCAAGCAGTATGGATGAGAAGAATGCTTAGCGATTTATGTCATGAGCAGGACAAAGGAACGACAATTTACTGCGATAATAGCTCAACGATAGCTTTATCAAATAATTTTGTCTTCCATAAGAGAACAAAGCATATCGATGCTAAATTTCATTTTCTACGTGAACTAGCTAATAATGGCGAGATTGTTTTGCAGCACTGCAGAACAGAGGAGAAGTTTTCTGATATTTTAACAAATCCATTAACGCAGAAGAATTTAAATTACTTAAGGAAATACCTGGGTATGCAAGAAAACCCAGGAGATGAAATTAAGGGGGAGTGTTGGAATTTAATTCCAACTGCCCACATAGAACAATAGGACAACAGATTAATTGTTGATGGGATTGGCAAGAAAACAAGTTTAATTGCTGATGGAAATATGAAGGACAACCGCAGCAGCAATCTCCAGTCTAGAACTTCCCGCAACCACGAACTGATCCACAACACCAACCAACATTCATTTCTCTGCCAACCAGATTTATCGCACCGCCAACACCATTCCGGGGGACACCAAACCTTGAGGAGTGAAGGGAAAAACAGCCGCCGAAATGAATTACATCACCCATGTGTGACACCCACCAAACAAGTTCTGGGAAGTGAATGGAACTCACGTGAATGAACTCCAAGAAGCCCCCAGAAAGCTCAAAGGATTGAAGTTCTTGTTGTAATTATTTTTTTTTTTTTATTTGTAGTATATGTTTTTATTTTTACCGTGGGTTAATTTTCTTTTTAACTCGGTACATTTAGAGTTTTAACTTTGGTTATATATTATAAATATGAGATATTTATAATATATAATATTGTAATGTTTCATATGTCGTAAGTGCATTGTATTGTGTAGACAGTGTATTGTGAAATTTCTTGTCGGAAGGCATAAACAGAGAAAACAAAAAGACAGAGAATTTACAGCACTGCTTTTGCAGCAGTCAAAAAGTTTATTTTGTAAATCCAGAATAGATTTGTTCTAAAGAAGTTGTTTTTTTTATTCTGTAATTGTTAGCAGCCTAATGAAAAGAGTTTTTACTCCATGTCTCTGTGCATGAATTTTTTTTTAATCTCTGTGTTGTAGAAGAGGAATTATTTTTCCTCTCTGTATGTTAAGGAATTGTCCAGAAATTCCAACATGGCTGCTATTGTTGCTGTTGTATGAATATCTCCAACTTAGCTTGAAGTTGGCACTGAAAATCGGCCACTATCGAGTGCACTCCGAAAGTTGGCATGCTCCTTGACCTCTTATGCTTGCCATGGCCACGAACAGCCGAAGGCACTAATGGGTGAAGAGCCGCTCCAAGAGAAATGATGGAAGAACTCATGATTGCGATCAATGCTCGATCGCTTAATTTCCTCCGTCCCAGAATCAGGGTCTGCTGCTTATCTCTCTCAATGTGACATCACTCGTAGTTTCTTTCCTCTCGGAGCATGTAAGGGGCATATTATTACAATTCAGTTTACACATCCGTCCCGATCAGCGAGCACGAGAATCGCTACCAACACATGGTGGACAGAAAGAATAGTGGAGAGAATCTGCCATATCACAAATGTAATTTAAGGCTGAAGCCAGCCGTGTGTGTTCCTTGCATATGGAGCTTGTGTCTCCATTCGCGGCAACATGTGTAGACGGGAATTTTATATATGATGTGAAGGCCTCATCACCCTATCGTCTCCAGCGACACAATTCACAGCGTTGGACATGGAGGGCAAGGCAACGGCAAAATAATTCACGTTGTTTCATTTATGATATTCCCACTTAATAATTCCCACGTAACTTTTTCGCTTGAAGATAAGGTAACAAAAAGGAAAAGAAGTAATTGGTTGGTCGCTCAGGAAGGAAGCATAAGGAAGTAAAAACAATAATTGGAAACCAAAGGAAGAAGAAATAATAATTTTCCACTCTGCATGACTATATGCAAAAAGCGGTACTGTAGAAATAGAAATATAATAATAATCACCTTCTTAAAAAGCGGTACTGTAGAAATAGATGCAGCCTTATTTCACTTTGAACAGTGGATGACTATTTAATGACGGTGGTAAGATTCTTCGACCGTCCTCGTTTTGAAACGCGCTTAATAAGGATCCTTATGTACATTGCAGATTCTGGGCATATCTCTGATAGGAGAGGGGTCAAATTCATAACCTATCGGATCAAATTCTTGACCTCTATTTTGATTATCATATTTCGTGATATTCTCAAATATGCAATCGACACGATATTCTCAAATCTGCAATCGATATAAATATAGAACTTGATTGATCTTTTTATGTTTCTATTTTAGAATAGCTTCAAATAATTTTGATGCCATGGCATTCTTGTATTGAAAATAGTTTGAAAAAGGTAATTTATTATGTTATATCTTGTAAAGTGATCGTGAACATTAAAAAGTAATATTTTATTTATCTATTTCTCTTTGTTGGTTTTATTTATATTTGATAATCAGGTATGAAATCCATATATGGCCTATAATATATTTTACAGGTTTTCATATCTGACATTTTGCTGCATAAAAATTCTGTTATAAATTCTAGTATGTCTTTATACGATGTTACTAACTGTACGAGAACAGGACCAAGATAATGTATCATAGAGGCATGGCCACTATTATAATATCTACATAATCTATTATGGAATCGTTGTTGATAATAACTCGATAAGATTTCTTGAGTTGATAAATGAGATAGGTAAATTTAATGTTATTAGTTTACTATCCAGATGGCTCCATTTGAAATTTAGATTATGGATTTTCTGTAAGTTATATTGTATTGATTATTCAATTTTTTTAATTTTTTTTTTGAAATTTTGCCATTATTCAAGATAAGAAAATAACAGTATAAGTTTTTTTTTTTTTCCTTCAAAATCTCTTTTGTAATAGGTTCAAATGAGACAGGGTTGGTGAGAAAAGAAATGGAGTTAGGCATTTTGTATTTAGCATAGGTGCAACAACTATTTTTGTATGCATTTCTTAATTCGATAAGAGAGAAAATATGATTGCATTAGTAGAAGAAAACGCATGAAGAATAATGAAAATGCATTTTGAAAGATTATTATCAGGTAGGAAGCAAGTACAAAAATTGCATTATTTTCTAATTCATTCATTATATGAATGACTTTTAACATGAATTTTTTGTTTTTGGTATATAATTAGGAGTGTGCTTGATCTTTATAATATGGAAATGATCTTTACTATAGAGAAATATTGGGATAGTGAGGTCAATAAAGAACATTTCTACTTTTACACTCAAATCTCTTTTTGTGAAATAAAACTATAAATAATTAAACATACAATAAGTCATATGGAACAATACAATGCATAAATTCAAGCTTATTAGTTAAGTATTTTTTAAGATCGTTAATGTTCAATAATAGTTTTTCTTTATAAATTAATTTTTTTAGTAATTGTTAACATATATACTTTATTATACTATAATAAATGTAACTAAATCCGTGAAAGAAAGTATAATCTCATTCTTGAAAACTCTAAATATTAATCCCTTTAAGTTTAGAAAATATCTTTACTTGGGCTCAACTCAACTTTGATAGTGTCTTGGCTTCTCATAATCACTTGAGCCCAAATACATTTACAATTCCATGGAGCTCGAAAGTATTGGAAGGATGGCTACATGCATGCTCACCATTGTTATTCTTAAAAAATTTCATATAAGAATACCAAAATTTGACACTTATAAAAGAGAAAATGGCCATCTATCAAATTTTCATTTCACAGGAAGCATGAATTTGAAATTTCATACCTAGTTGGATGTCTCACCAGGAAAAGTAAAGCTATCATCAAATACTTAATGGTTAATAATAACACAAATAATATGAAGAATGAAAATCCTAAAATAGAAACATAATTTCTAGAGAGCATGCCATACATGCTTCCCTCATATACAAACATCATTCTCCCAAATATCTTCTTCAAATCAAGATACCTTTTATTATGTATGCCATAACTCAAATAAATATAATTCTTTCTTCCTACATAGTTAACACCCTATATTTATTTACAACAACAACTAATGAGTTCCATTAACAAAAATATCATATGGCCAATATTTAGAATATCAACGGTTTTAATATTTACAGTTTTATACAACTCATTCTATTGATAAGGAAACAACCTTGTTATAATGTAACGATAACACCTCTCTTTTCATTATTAATTCTAAGTATACCAAGGCATTTGGCTCTTTGAACCATGTATTGCCTCCATCTATTGTATTTGTTTAGACATGTATATCTTCCCAAATCAAGGTCCAATTCATTACAACTTTTATCAATAACAAAAAAATCCTTTTTTTAGCACCATGAGTTAGCACCACTTATGTTAAGTGGTGCTAGTGTGGTGTAAATGTTTATGTATCATATTAAAAATGAAGTATATCACCATATTTGATGTACAAGTTACCATCATTCTTACAATGTGGTGTTAAAGTGGACTATTTTTTTTTCATCTTATTGGAAGTGGAGTATATCACCATATATTTAAAGAAGTGGTGTATGCTACATTGGCAAGTTCTATAGAGTAGGGTAACTAACTTTGTGTTTGCCATGTTGATATGTACAAATGGATTTATTTATGTGAATTGCGAGCATAAACCTACAAAATTTACAAATATTTATATTATGAATATATAAATTAGAACTAAACTCACAATTATTTATTTTATAATATTTATTTATTTGATTTGTTTCTCACGTTTACATGTAAAATTAAAATTTAATTATGTAAATTTGCATCATAAATACAATAAATTCAAAGTAATTGTTTTCTAAATATTTTATTTCAATTATTTATTTTTTATATTATTTTCATAAGCAAATAAATACACAAAACCATAATATATAATTATTTATTTTATGAATAAGCCAATTAAAATAAATATTTTTTATATTATTGTCATTTCAAAATAAAATTGATAAATACATAATTATATTCTCAAATAAAAATAAGAGAAAAAATACAAATCCTGATTTGTAGAATTACATTACACGTTATAAAACGTTTAGTGAGCAAATTCTAACTTTCAAATAAAAATAAGAGAAAAAATACAAATCCTAATTTGTAGAATTACATTACACTTTATAAAACAATTAGTGAGCAAATTCTAACTTTCAAATAAAAATGAGAGAAAAAATACAAATCCTAATTTGTAGAATTACATTATACTTTATAAAACATTTGGAAATTTACATGGTTTTTTAAAACATAAAAACGTCTGGAAATTTACATGGTTTTTTAAAACACAAAAACGCCACCAACACAGATAGTTAAAAAAAAAAATATCTCTAACACAATTTCTAAACAAATAAAATACACCCAACATAATTTATAATTTCTTCTTCAATTAAATAAATTGATATGTTAACATTTGTAAATTTACATAGTTTTTAAAACATAAGAAGAAGTTCACTGAGACCAAAAATAAATATTATTTAATAAAAAAATACTCTACACAATTTCTCATTTTTGCAAATAAATAAATTAATATGTTGCCTTGCTGACATATTAAAATAAGAATTTCAGGATAGTCTGGCTATTATTATAGTTGAAACTGACAAAAAAAGGTCCCAAACCAAAATTATTTGACGTTACTCAAATAGTCGACGAAAAACTTATTATATTCTCTCAAAACCCTGACGCTCTCACAATCGTCATTAGACAAACATCCAGATAAACTTTAAGTTCTCGTGGATTTCTCCATCTTGCTTTAAAGATGGTTGCCGTCAATACTACGGATTTCACACGGTGAAACCGTTGGCGTAGTCCTACCCCATGGTTAATCTCGTGCACTCTTTAAGCGTAACACGGATAACAACAGATGTTTGAGTGGACAATTATTTTTTCTGCTTCATTTGGTTTCCTTGCCGAGCGACCAACAATTTACATCCTTTCCTTTTCGTTACTTTGTCTTCTGGACAAGAAGTTGGATTGGCTGATGCACATTGACAATAGATTATTAAGTGAAAATGTCATAAATGAAACAACGTGAATTTACTTGCTGTTGCCGTACTCTTCATGTGCATCGTGCATCAGCAGAGACATGTAGTGCTGCTTATGTCGCTGGACACGATAGACTATATATATAAATTGCCCGTCTCAGCTCTGGTCGCTTTGGATGTTGTCGGGTAAGGAGACACGCTCCATAGACAACAGCACACACGGCAGGCTCCTCTCCGCTGGTCGTAGCTAATTTTATGCTTAGAATATCGCTTTCTCGATGTCCATCGATGCTTTAGTTTGCCGTCATTATTGACGTGACCCTAACCTATACACAAATAATTTTATTTAATATTTTATTATACTAAATCGGGAACAGCAATTATTTTACTTAATATTTTATAATATAATCACGTTTAGGTGTTTCTACATTAATAATTTTATTTAATATTTTAGTCATGATAAAGGGACTTAACGGATTCATTTTTCATGATAAAGATTTCGTTTCTTAATTTCCCCTCAAATGGTTAATATTGTGGATATACATGTTTCCAATCACTATGCTCGCCTAACATAGAGATTCAAGAAACGATCTTTATGCTCGCCTAACAGTTCAATGAAACTTAGATTTAATAATTCAATATTAATAATTTCATTTAATATTTTAATCTAAAAAAAACCTTAACTACTAAAGATAAAGATTTAATTTCCTAATATCTCCAATATATTCTCTTCCATCCCTAAATTATTAGAGGTGGATACACCTTTCCAATCTCGTTGACCAAAAAATTTCAACAAACAATCTCCTTGAGCATTTGATTATGATGACGATGATGGAGTTTCATTTAATGCATATTGATATTAATTTTGATTTATTTTAACATCGAATTAGGATAGCTTTGGATCTCAAACAATCTAGTTGCGCTCTACTTGCGCATTTATGATGACGATGATGAAATTTCATTTAATGCATATTAATATTAAATTAGATTTATTTTAACATCGAATGCATTTATGATGACGATGATGAAATTTCATTTAATGCATATTAATATTAAATTAGATTTATTTTAACATCGAATTAGGATAGCTTTGGCGAATCAAATCTCAGACAATCTACTTGAGCATTTGATTATTATGACGATGATACATTTGATTATTATGACGATGATGGAGATTCATTTAATGCATATTAATATTAAATTAAATTTATTTAACATCGAATTAGGGTAGCTTTGGCAAATCAAATTTCTATGGGTAGTTTTGATTTATTTTTTAAATTAAAAAAAAAAAACAAAAAAAATTGAGATTCTCTCATCTCATAATAGATAGAGAGAAGATGATTTTTTTAAAGTAATTATCAAAGTTTTATCGATATTTAAAATGGTATTAACATTTTGAAATTTATCATAATGAAAAAAAAATGATTTCTGTAATTAAACAAAATATTAAAATATTATATTATTATTAAGTTAACCTTATAGATATAAAGAAGATAAATTTATTTTTTAAGTAATTATTAAATTAGCAGTTGTCTCAAAAGTTGCAAAGAGAAGCGGATAGGATTTTTAAAGAAAAAAAGTTGTACAAGAAAATAGCAATTGAAACGTCAAACTTAAGGTTTTTTTTTGTGTTTTTTTCTTAAGTTTATAATATGTAACTATATTAGAGTTGTTTAACAAAAACATTCTGGAATATCGTTACAACCACATGCTAGAATATTAAATACTAAATTGATTGTCATATTTTACAATAATCTAACTAATGAATGAGATGATATTTTAATTTACAAAAAAATGGAAACTCAATTAAAAAAGTGTACAGTAAACTAAATTTGGATTACCATGATGAATAAAATTATCTTGAATTTCCACTAATGCATTTTTATGCTTGGGATTTTATAAAGGGTTACTTGTACATGATGTTGATTGCCATGGATTAATTTATCGAATTTGTCAGCAGAATACAATTAAAATTTAAAGAAACTTGTGCATCACAATCTCATGATTTTTAATATTACCACCTTGACATGATGTGTCATGGCCTCATGGTATTCTTTTTAGTTTCATAGTGCCCAATTCTTGATCAGTGGACTTCAAATACAAATGCAGAATATTTATGATGTAGAATTGCGTCGTGTTGGTACTGAATGCAAAATCCTAAGGAAATTTTTTCCCTTTAGGGTTTCTATTCTGGATAGGGTTTTATTTCAATGAATTATTAACAACAGCACACATTCATAGCAATATGCGGACGTGAATATACAGATGCAACAACAATATGATTCTTCAATGAAAACACTAACCTAGGGCTGACTGCCCATTGAAACACTGAATGTACTGAACGTATAATTTCCTAGATTGTTCAGTCAATATTCAACAGCTTGATTGTAGTTTATACTATCTATGCTACTAGATTAATTAACAGTCATCCAATCTAGCTACAACCACTATCACTTGACTCTGCTAGTACTATTTTTTACACAGCAACTCATTGTTCTATCTTCTAGGATCCTTGACGTTATAAAGTTGTTGTTTCTAATGCCAACCAGGGCTTCCACTTTCTCACTACACTACCAACGGGTTTAAGACAGAACCTTTTTATCCAAGAGTATCCTTGTTGTTGGAGTACCAGCACCCTACTATGCTGATCTAATACTCTCTCGGGAGATGCCACTATCTTGAAGGGCTAAAGAGATTGATCTGCTACTCTAATCCAAGTATGAACTGTCACAGAATGGCCTTAAGAGCTCTGTGTGAATTCGAGATCTAAATAGATGTTCGCAACGCTGGTTGTTAGCCTTAGATGTTTTCGAAGAGTGCTTCCACTGACCCTAATGAGGGTTTTCTTCTTCGCTGCTCCAATCTATGCTTAATGATTAACCCCCGGTGCCCATAATAGAAGGTCATTTGAGTAGATGAGCTTCAGTTCAGTCCTTGAAGGATATTTTTCCTATGATTTGTTCTTCAACTAATTTCGATGCACCAAATATTCCTCCTCAAGGCTAGTCGTAAGCCTTCGCATTGGTTTAGAGCTGTCCTTTCAATGGATGATATTTGTTGTCCTGTAAATGCTTAATGATTAGCCCCCAGTGCCCAGAATAGAAGGTCATTTGAGTAGATGAGCTTTAGGCTGGTTATAAAACCATTGTCATTTTTCTCTTGAAAAATATGTTAAGAAATTTAGGCCGATCAAAAATTAAATATGTCTTGCATCTGTATAATCACACCCAAAAAGTAGAGAGTCAGCACAGACTTGTTAAAGTTCTTGTCGAAGATTTTCTTTATGAGTTTTTTCAAAATCCGGTCAGCTAAACTCCGTTTGCGTGTTGCATGACTGACCTTTTCAAGCTATGAATTTTAGTGAGAATGACTATTATGTGGAAATGTTTAGTCTACAATTAAAAGGATAGAGAAAACCATCAATCTAAAGGGCACCATTAAAAAAACCATCAATATAATAGCAAGGATCCGGAATATCCAATATCCTATTAAGTTCTCAGTCCCATGGATCAGTATGGTCTAACCGCATAATAAAAGCAAAAGACTGCACAAACATGGTTCTTCCCTTCACCAAAGCTACTGGTTTTATTTGGTTCTTCCCTTAACCCATTAATTCAACTAAATTGTTACAACACCAAATAATAAGAAACCATGTAATCATTATTCAATGGAGACAAAGGCTATAACTACATATGACCATGAACTTTGCAAATGGTTCAATTCAAACAATGATTATTAGCTCAACTCAGTACAAGAAATACAAAATTATATAAACCTTGTAAGTGAGCACTGTGAATATTCAGAAAAAATAAATAAATAAATAAATAAAAATAAAAAAAATAAAATAAAAATAAAAATAAAAATAAAATAAAATAAAATAAATAAATAAATATTCTTATAAGAGCCATCGAAAATAAAAAACAGTGTTACAGTTTCAAAAGGGTTGACTTCTTCACAAAATAGAAAAGACACAACTACTTCGATGTGATTCCATGCCTTTAAACTATAGTTTAATAAATACCTGTGTTAAGGGATGGAACTCTGTGAGGTGCTCAATTTGGATACCAAGGCCCATAAGGTATCCCAGCAAAACTCTCAGAGAAATCGATTATATAATTCGAAAAGTAACCCATAAACCCACGGGGAACTTAAGTATATAATGAAAAATAGTAACCCAGAAATGCTCAAGGAACTGGGCATATAAACTGATATAGAAAACGAGAAAACCCCCAGAGGAATTAAACATATAAATTTAGATAGAAATCAAGTATTGACTTTGGTTTAGTTTAGTAAGAGGAGATGCATTGAGTAAATGACCCTTGAATGAGAAGGTCGCTTTCAATGTACGAAATTTTGCTGGAAATGGGAAAAGTGCCTGCACAGAAACCAAATACCAAGCTTGAAGTTAAACCCAGTCATCTACTAAGCTATAATTCATCTAATTAAACTTCAAATGACCTAGAGCATACCTATCACTTTCCACAATCCCTAAAATTGAACACAGGTGAGGCTGCAGACCTAACTACGAAAGGTTGAGCAGCATTCTAGGGGAAATATGAATGGCTCGATGAAAGGACTAGATTGATGCACATCTATACGCAATTGCGAAGTCCATTAGACACCAACGAAACCTTCAAGTTAAAAACAAACCAAGACAGACCCTTTAGATTCCCAACTAAAGAACTGGGTTGCAAGGGAAATAATTATCCAGCCAATCACACTGGGAATCGACAAACTGACCTGAAAATGAAAAATTTATAGTCGGGCGCAACTGCAACACCAATATGTGAAGGATACCTACTTAGTTCTTTACCTCTTTATGCTTTTAGTATTTATTTAGGAGTTTCTAAGTTCACACTCCCACATTGTACCTATTCCATTGACTTGCTTTTGTGGTCATTTAATAAAATTTTCATATCTTATCTTACATGTGTATGTTATCTCGTGTTCATTCCAGTTGCACGGGTGAATGCAATGTACGATCGTTGGCAAGTCCTGTCTCACATCTATAGTGATGATCTATGATCTCCTATGGGTATTGTCCCTGGTTTATGGGTTACTTATTTTTATGGAAATAGTAAATGTTGAAGCCATATGTGGTTGCCTCTCTCAAAATTTGTAAATATACCATTGTATGAAGGGCATTGAAGGATTAGCAAACCTTTTCTCATCTTTAACCAAATTTATGCCATCGAAATTGTGATATTCATTCATAACACTGTGTTATAGGGTAGTCAATTCCAATCTTGCAATATGAACTATGTGAAATAGTTACTATCTTTATCTTCTTTATCATCAAACCTCATGGTTCTTGACCTATAATTGTAAATTAAAAAAAAAAACATGAAAATGGGTTTCACCTTAGGCACAAAAAGTTACAAGGTTCTTTCTTCAGCCTGGGTAGGGATCATGGTGATCTATGAATTATTTGTGAGTGCACCTGTCTAATGGTGCATTCAATCTAGACGATATATTGGGTTCATTAAATCTGGACAATGGACACTGGACCAGACCCATTTGAACCTAGGGCCTGATATACACCACAATGTTCCGTAGTTTGAGGTTGCACATCTCAGAGTTCAGAATTTTATACCCAACCAGTTGGGTGAACTTGAGATATGAATCCTCGACCTTCACAACCTCCGGGTGCATATCAGACCCTGGTTTGGATGGGTGTAGGGATGAGACACGTGCCTTTTGACCTATGGCTATAATTTATAGTGAAAACAAAAAAAATACAAAAATGGATTTAACCTGAGAATAGTCTGTAGTTCAATTTCCATATAGATTCATAACAGGATCTCATATTGTAATCAGGATTCAACCATTTTAGAACCCAGTGAGACCATGATATAGATCAATTCTAATTTACACGAGGAAATAATTAGCTTTCTTGGTTGAATAGTTCGAGGATTGTCGTTGGCATTAATCAGCTTCATCTTGAGCTTATATAAGCCTTGAAATTATTCCCACAAACAAGAACTATGAGACAGTGAAAGAAAATTAAGATGCAACCTAAAAACTGTCCAGTGATAGACTTATGAAAAACATCACTCAACAAATTCCATATCGGTTATAAAGTAAAAGGTGAAATTGAAATGTAACGCTTAACAGTTTGGAGTAGACTATTCCTCATTTCCTCTTTTTTTTTCAGAAAAATTGTGTGGTTAATTGACTACTCCAATGTTCCATAGAGATTGATGATACTTTTTCCATACCTTGCAATTCTCGTTTGTTTTGCAATGGGTTTTCATGGAAGACATGTG
This sequence comes from Pinus albicaulis, assembly GCA_034641835.2. Taxonomy (NCBI): domain Eukaryota; kingdom Viridiplantae; phylum Streptophyta; class Pinopsida; order Pinales; family Pinaceae; genus Pinus; species Pinus albicaulis. The sequence continues at coordinate 843,612,988 of CM076570.1, forward strand.
ATTTTTATTTAAATTTACAAGCTCCAAGACTAGGGAACCATGGAAAGGTGCAGTAGCGCAACTCAAGCCCAAATTGATCCTGAGTGGCTAACTGAGCTTTCCGGTAGAGCATCCAAGAGTAGTTTGGTTCCACTGTATCAAAGCTTCCAATCGCACATATTTAAGATGTGTGTTACATGCATGTAATAAGTTATAACCCTCATTGCGAACCTCAACTTAGCCATGAAGCATGGAGAAATTGGCCACTGGCAACTTGAAACAGATTATCCAAGATGGAGTTCAAATCTGAGCACAAGGGAAAGGGCTTTTTAACGTTGAATTTACAGAAAGCAGTTTTCACAATTCCTGCTTAGTGGCCCTAGGTATTTTCAGAACTGTGGACTATTTAAGGTATTCACCAGTTCTTTCACCTAACAACCTCAATCCCTTTAATATTCCTAAAGGGACAAGGTGACCATTACTCTCAGTTGAGATTAAAAATTAGTAGATGACAAATATATAGGTTTTAACATGGAACAGAGCATAATAGCATGACTAAAATTTGAACACCATTAGACATAATAAGAAACTCAAAAAAGCTATGGTAGAATATAATGCTCCTCTTGAGAAAGAGTATTTTGAGATGGGTTCGAAGCACAACAATGAAGAGAAAGAATGTTACAGAAACATTTGGAATTACATTGAATGGTATAGTAGTTGAACAGAGCATGATTTATATAAAGATAAATATACAAATTTGAAGGTGAATAAATATACATGTGGACAATAAAATTTTGTGATTTCATATACATGTAAATGATAATAAATATCTAATAATATTTACATCACGTTGCACGACATCGACAACACCAATTGGTGTCTATTGTGACCCCACGTTGAGAAAGGCATTCTTGCCATTCAGCACACATTTTCCAATGTGTATCTCTTTCATGTATGTGGATTGCTTTTCTTAGAATTTTTCAGATCTTTTGTAACAAGTCAATAGTTGTACACAAACGGTACAGAGGTAATGAATGTGGTGAAAGGAATCTCAGTTTTATATCATGTAAAGTAATTTCTTTTTGTTGAATCTCTTGGCAGCATTTGTAGAGCATGTTTAAATACTGTGAATCCATATTTTTTGGCCATGAAAAAAGAGAAATAGTAAGTGTTAGTGTAAACGGCTGATAAAAATGTACTAATTCTAGAGTTTAAAAATACTTAATGTAAGAATAAACTTCTTTTGAACATTAGGAGCATAACCAGTATTAGAACAAACGTAAAAGAAAGTAATTGTGTATGGAATTTGGAAAAGGTTAAGGTCTGTTTACCATTTGGTGAAGATGTAACGAAGATTTTATTGTTGGATAGAGTGTACTCGTCTATATAGATTTCGATGTGAGAAATGACTCTTCTTGCTTTTTGCGTTGTAGATATGGATTTTCTTTCATTCGTGATATGCGTGAGAATGGAAATGCTAGATGGATTCGAAGGTATGAGAGAGATCTAACTCTTGAAATGGCGGTGAATGTTAGACCTTGGCGTTCCTTTGGGCTGATGTGAACTGTTGCTTTATCTAATGTCATTCCTTGTGACTTGTGTATTGTTAAAGCCCATGCCATTCGAAGCGGTATTTTTCAACATGCACCTCTTGTGATAGGGGAAATGGGAAAATATGTGGGATGTGAAATGTCCCATGGTGTTCCTCTGTATTGTTTAAAATTGACTACCATGAAGGATGACAATTCTGGAGGCTTGCAGTGAGGTGCATAAAATATTGAAATCATTGTGCCAAGTGCGCCATTTACAAGCCCTGCATGTACCCACAGATTGAAGGTGAGCATAAATTTTTGTTAATTGCATAACATAACCTTTGTGTCTAGTTGTTCTTCTTCAGATGTAGCGAAAAATTGTTCCCGATGTTTCTCCACTTAGCACACAACTACTGGCATGTTTAATTTTCTAAGCATTGATTTGTTATGCAAGGAAACTAAACTGTTTGTTGCATATAAGTGCATGGAGTCTTCAGATGTTTTTTTATCTTCATGTGTAATAGAGGAATCTATCCTTGACATTAAGAGTTTCCAATCTTCAATTGTAGGTGTTCCATCCCTGAGATTTGCAAGAATCTGGCGGAAGGCAATTTGGGAAGGGTTAGCACCTTGTTGGCAAAAAATAGTTGTAAGCGTTATGAATGTATAAAATTTGCGCTGATCCAGATTTATGCAGGAACGCAACAGAATAAACATATAAACATAAATACAGAGATGCAGCGGAAATAACACTTCAGTGCCTCCAAATTCAAAAATACTCATGGCTTGAATTTTAACTACTTAACAAATCAAATAAAACCTTGCGTAGCTATCTCGAAGAGATGTGGCGAAGCCTAGACACCATGAAGCGTACTACAATGAGGCTCGAGGGCCTATTTATCATTTAGAAACAATGGGAAATCCTAAACAGCCAAAAGCCTAACCCTAGGAGATGAAGCGCCAAAACTATGGGCCCCGTTTGGGTAAATTGGTGTTTCAACTTCCCAGGGGCGTAACTTTGGCATACGATCTCCGTTTGACGCATACCATACCTCGTTAGAAAGATCTATCCGAGGACTACAAATTTGGAATGGGCAACATCTGTCCATGGACCCATGTTGCCCTCCGTTTTCCCAAAAAACGTCGTTTAGGGCCTCAAAACGGCTCCGGAAGTTTAGGACCCGAAAAACTGCTAAAAATAGTAAACTGTGCCGAAACTGAAAAACTGAAATAGACAATGGTGAAGCCCCAAGTGGAATAGGTGGGTGACCACCAATATCCACCTGGATCATTCCTCCCCCCTTAGGAAGCAATGGTCCCCATTGCGTTAAGTTCCTCCATGAGATGAGGAAATTTCTGCTGAACTTGGTCCCTGGTGAACCACTTTCCTTGGTGCGGGAGTTGGCCAGCTTTGACAACCCGATATAGTTGGATCTTCTGCTGGCGAGTGTTCTTGATTTGCATGTCCATGATGCAATCTGTGGTGGCCTGTTCCATGCAGTCTGGATTTAACTCAGTTGGTGTGAGTTGTTCTGCAATGTCCGAGGTGTCCAGTAGAGGTGGGAAGTAAGGACGAAGGCGATCCACATTGAAGACTGGGTGCAGACCAAGGAATGGTGGAATACTGAGCTCAAATTCATTGTTCCCTACAGCCTTGGTGATGGTGTACGGCCCGTATCGGAGCGGGCGAAGCTTGCGGTGGGGTCCAGTGAGGCGCTCCTTCTGCAAATGTAGCCATACTTTGTCGCCCACCTGGAAGTTGTGTGGCACTCGGTGTTGATCATGGCGTTGCTTGTACTTGGCATTAGCTCTGTCCAATATATCATGAACCTGTTGGCGGATGTGTTGAATGCGCTCGATGAAGCTACTGGCTTTGTCAACTTCAGACTGGACATGAGCTGAATTGGCCTGAGCAGCTGTAAATGGCATGGCTACATCAATGGGGCATAGTGGCTGGAATCCCAAGCCCACCTGAAAGGGGCTATGGCCGATTGAACTGTGGAGAGCCCGATTATAACTATGTTGTACGTAAGGGAGGCTCTCGTCCCATGTGCGTGGATGCTTTGAATTGTACATGCGCAGAATGTGTACAATCATTCTGTTGACGACCTCTGTCTGGCCATCTGTTTGGGGATGGAAAACTGTGGACTTGGTGAGCTTGGTATCCAACATCGACCAGAGGCTGGACCAAAATGTGCTGAGGAACCTGCTATCCCGATCTGATATGATAGACTGTGGGATCCCAAAGTGCACCCACACTCGTTCAAAGAAGAGTTTAGCAGTGGCTTCTGCTGTGATATTCTTCTTGCGGGCCGCCATAATGGCCATCTTTGAGAATCTGTCGACAACCATGAAAACACAGTCATTTCCATGCTTAGTAGAAGGCAGGCCCAACATGTAATCCATGGAGATGGATTCCCAATGTCGACTAGGGGTAGATAGCGGAGTATATAGGCCTTGCTTCTTGATGGTTGGTTTGGCAATGGCACGAGCGGTGCGAGGATCGATGTGTTTCTCGACATCCTTTAGAAGGTTCCGGCCCAATGAACCGCACGGGATTGCTCATTTTCTTGACCCCAAAATGCCCGGCGAATCGACCTTAGTGTGCTTCCCATATCATCTTGGCACGCTCGCTTGAAGGACACAAGGTGTCCCATGTGACATCAAAAGTGCATCTTGGAGGTAAGAAGTTTTGGAACTTGCGTACCCCGGGGAGTGCCTTGTAAGTGTGGCCGAATTACGGGTCACTCTCCTTAGAGCGACGATCGAAGTCTCGTGCCCACGAGCGTTGAGTACAGTGGTGAGCGCCACGATCGGTGGTCGGTGACGATCTGCAACATGATTGGTGCTACCCTTCTTATACTTGATGTTCAAAAATGAAGCGTGTAGATATGTGGACCACTTCTGATGGCGATCATTCTGCAACTTCCCTTGTGTCTGTATGAAATGCAGGGGTCGGTGGTCTGTGTGGATGATTGTTCCTTCCCCAAAATGTAATGCTTCCATTTTCGACAGGCTTGCACAATGGAATATATTTCTTTGTCATAGGTGGGATACTTGCGAACTGTCTCAGACAATGTCTCACTGTGATATGCCACTGGATGTCCCTGTTGAGTAAGAACTGCCCCAATAGCATAGTCAGAGGCATCTGTCTCGATCTCAAATCGCTGCTGCAAGTCTGGTAAGGTGAGCACTGGGGCAGAACAGAGGCGATTTTTCAATTCTTTGAACGCCTTCTGTTGAGGTTCCGACCAAAAGAATTTTTCTCTCGCTCCTCCTTTGGTGACTTGACTCGAGGGCCAAGTGATATGAGAGAATCCCAACACGAATCTACGGTAGAAATTAGCAAGACCCAGAAAGCTGCGAAGCTCTGTTATAGTAGTCGGGGCTGGCCAATCCCGAATGACTTGGATCTTGGCTGGATCCACATGCACCCCCCTTTCCTCAATAATGTATCCCAGATATTGAACCTGGGTCATGCCAAAAGTGCACTTCTCCAAATTGGCACACAACTTGTGTTGCCGCAGTGTTTGGAGGACTTGTCGGATGTGGTGAAGGTGCTCTTCCCAAGTCTGGCTGAAGATCAAAATATCATCCAAGTACACCACTACAAATGAGTTGGTGAATGGCCGCAAGATGTCATCCATCATCCTCATGAAGGTGGCGGGAGCATTCGTCAACCCAAAAGGCATGACCAGCCATTCGAAAAGGCCTTCCTTGGCTTTGAAGGCCGTCTTCCACACATCGGAGGGTTCAATTGGTACCTGGTGATACCCAGACTTCAGGTCAATCTTGCTGAAATATTTTGCACCTTTGAGTTGATCCAGAAGGTCATCAATCCGTGGGATCGGGTACCTATTCCGGACAGTGATCTTGTTCAGCGCCCGATAGTGAATACAGAGTCTCCACGTCCCATCCTTCTTCTGTACCAACACGATCGGGCTCCCACAGGGCGATGAACTTGGTCTGATGTGACCTTTCTGCAACAGCTCCTGAATCTACCTCTTGATTTCATCATTCTCCAGAACAGAACGCCGATAGATCGGTCCATTAGGTAGTGGCGCACCTGGGGTCAGATCAATCGGGTGCTTGACCTGACAGTGCAGAGGAACCCCTGTGGGTGAGGTGAATATGTCCCCGTACTCCTCCACAACCTTATCCATTTGTTGTTGTTGTGCGGAGGAGCCCTGTCTGGAGGTCGTGGCCACAGTCTTCTTCTTGCCCTGGGGGCGGATCATCAGGAAAACGAATTTCCTGGTTTGGGAAATGAGCTTACTACATTGTTTTGCGGTAACCAAAGAGATAGTCGTAGGAGGTGGTACCTCTGGTATCCTGTACAACTTATTTCCCAAAGTAATAATAACAGCACGAGGTCGAGACTCATACACAGCATGACGCTTCCACAAGTATGGTTGTCTTAATAATACATCAGAAACATCAATAGGAGCAACGTCACATAATACCTCATCCGTGAAGGGCTTGATGCTATAGGGAAGGCGGCACTGCTGGCTGACGCGGAGATCTCGTCCTTGGTGAAGCCCCCCGATGGTGTATGGATGTGGGTGAGCTGTGGTCGGCAAGCCCAACCGCTTCACGGCGTCTGCTGAAATGAGGTTCTTTTGGCTCCCATTGTCGACAATGAACTATACTGGGGAGCCCTTTACCCACATCTGGGAGTGGAAGAGACGTTCCTCCTCCTCTGGATCTTCCGGTTCCTCTTTTTGGATCTTTGCAGTGGCAACAGTGGCGTTGGGCTCCGCATCAATAATCTGTTTCCCTTTTTCATTCGCCTTTTCAGGTTCTGATTCGGAGTCAGAGCATGCATCTGACTCGGAAGCCCTCATCTCGGCCACTAGCGACTGCTTGGCCCGACACTCACTTGTGTTGTGAGTGGAGCTCTTATGGAACTCACACCACTTTCCCGTGTCCTTCTTTGGCTTTGCGGTCTTGTTATTTTCTTATGGCTTTGACGGGTTGTCTTTAGCCGCCATGCCTTGGCTCGGTCCTTTGTTCTTTGCGGTTTGGGCTTACCTTTCCTTGGTTTTGATTAACGGATCCAAAGTCTACGCTTTCTGCTTGAATCTTGCTCCAATCTTGGCGACATCACAGGTATGTTTACCAAGCGAGAGATGTCAAGGAACTCCATTTCCTCTGAATGTATTTGTGCAAACGAGTTGCGATACTTCGGCACGGATGTTCTACGGAATCTTTGATACCCAACTTTGTGCGCAGGGTATGGAACAGATTCGTCAGCTCGTGCACATCTTGATCCCTTTGTTGTCGCAGCGTGGTCCATTGTATGTACTTGTCCTCATAGCTCCCCATGGGATAGTACTTTTCCTTGACGGCGTCTCGGAAAGAATTCCAAGTTGGTACGGCCGAGAACAGATAGGGTTCTGTCTGGTCCTTGTTCTCACAGTAGGTTTCCCACCAGTCCTTAACATGGGGGGTAGCTTTGAGGAATGCAAAAATAATCTTCTCCCGGTCTGAAAAGTCATGAACAGAGAAATATCCTTCTAATAGATTCAACCATCTATCTACGGCATCTGCGTCTATTTGACCCTCAAATATGGGAATGTCAAAAATTACTTGTACCTTAAAAGGAGTCGCGCCTCCAGAGTGGCTGCTGGATGCAGATGCGCCGCCGGTGGGTAGCCGTTGAAGGATCTGAGCAAAGTTATCCATCATCACGTTCCTTTTTCTTTCGAGGGCCTCCTCGAGCAATATTTTGATAGGATCTCCTGCTCCCTCATCTTTATTTTCATCCCCCATGGGCGTCCGTCAAGGTTTGCGAGGCTGATCTTGCAAAGGTTCCACCAGATCGAGCCCTAGCTCCTTATACCCCGACCTCATTGGGGACATGCAAAGAAGGATCGAGAAAAAACAGACCGCTCTGATACCACTGATCCGGATTTATGGAGGAACACAACAGAATAAACATATAAACATAAATACAGAGATGCAGCGGAAATAAAACTTCATTTCATTAATATCAACGAACTGAATTTTGCTTACAGACAGAATGGAAATAAAACTAGCTAGGGCGCTGGTAGCTATCTCTGAAAAGAGATGTGGCGGCTACAGGCCTATGAACTGTGTTACAATGAGGCTCGAGGGCCTATTTATCATTTAGAAACAATGGGAAATCCTAAACAGCCAAAACCCTAACCCTAGGAGATGAAGCGCCGAAACTATGGGCCCCGTTTGGGTAAATTGGTGTTTCAACTTCCCAGGGGCGTAATTTTGGCATACAATCTCCGTTTGACGCGTACCATACCTCGTTAGAAAGATCTATCCGAGGACTACAAATTTGGAATGAGCAACATTGGTCCATGGACCCATGCTGCCCTCCGTTTTCCCAAAAAACGTCGTTTAGGGCCTCAAAACGGCTCCGGAAGTTTAGGACCCGAAAAACTGCTAAAAATAGTAAACTGTGCCGAAACTAAAAAACTGAAATAGACAATGGTGGAGCCCCAAGTGGAATAGGCGGGTGACCACCAATATCCACCTGGATCATGCGCCAAAGTGCAGTGCCATGTGATGTGCCAGCATACAGAGGAATGCCTTTCATAGGTGGAAATTGGCCTAAATCCTTGACAAGGATAATGGAGCGATTTCCAAATGGTGTATTTCGATGAAGGGGAAATGCCTCTCATAAGAGATCATCAATATAGGAAAGCATTTTCCGCCTAATAAAACTCATTTCATCAATGAGAATGTATTTTACATGGCGAAGCTATTCTTGGAGGTGTAGGAGAGGTTTTGCTTCAAGAGGATGCATTTTTTGGATAGGGATGTGAAGGTCAAAGTGAATTGTAAGGGAATTTATGTTGAAAGCTGCAACACCGGTGGGTGCAAGTAGCAGCAATGGGCTTATATATGTTGAGGAGTTTGTAATAAATGCACATTGTAGAGATTTTATTAAGTAGCACGAACCGAAACCCATATTTCCTTCTCAGATACTTCCATGCTAGATATTTCCTGAATTGTCTTATGTGGTAGAGCTCATTTGGAAGCCACATTATAGTTTCTACTCAAAGATGGAGATGAAGAGTTGTAGCCTGTATCACGAAACCAAGTATGAATTTGTTGAGTTTCTTCAATGTTCGGATTTATGAGAAGGGTGGTAGTGGAGATTGTCCCTATAGTGATTTCATTAAATTTAGTTACCCAACCTCCTTTGACACAAAGGATTGGCGGGTTGTCATGAGAGTGAAGTTCAGCTAGGTCCTTTCCTATAGAGACACATTAATCTCCCCATATTGTTAAATCAATGCTAAAACCTTACTTGTCCTTCAGTTTGAGTGTTTTTCTTAGTGTTTCAGTCCCATCTCTTCTTCGAATTGTTGTAGCAGGAGAGGTGGAGCTAACCACACCAAGAACATCTACAATGGTATTTGGGCTTGTGGACTTGATTTCAGCGATCATTTTCAAATGAAAGCTATGGTAAGGGAAGCTTGGATCATATTCTAAACATGGTTTGACAGTTGACGCAACAAATAAGTAAATCTCCCATTTGTTGTTTAAATGGTTGTAGTTTGGGTTTGTTTGTTTAATTGTTCCATTGGAGAAAATATATAGTTGCCCAACTTCAATGAGATTATAAAGGGATTCAGCTAATTCAACAAATGCAAAAAGGTGAATCTCATCTCTGTTGCGTCCAATGAGATCAAAGCCGAAGACTTTCCCTAAGCCATGTGTAGTGCTGTAATTCTTCAAAGGTGTCTTTGGTGATGCTCTACCTTGAATTGACAAGTAATTTCAGTACAGATTGAGTGATTTGAATGATACAAGTGTTTTTGTGGATGTATTTGTAGGAGTTACAATAGTTGGCAGAAACTCCTGTGCTGATGAAGAGCTTAAATGGGATTCGCCTTCATTTGCACGTAATAGTGTTGATGAGTCCTTAACCAAAGGTGCGCTACGTCGGATAACCTGAAGTTCTAGGATTCGAATGGATCTGAAATGAATGAAGAATTTTTTTAAAAGAAAAAAAGAATGTAAAATTCATTGTTATTCAGGAATAATGCAAATAGAATAAAGGAAAAAGGTTAATACACAATCAATTCTTACGAAGAGTTTTGAGAAACTGTGCAAGCTGCTTTCTTAAGTAAAATGATTGAACTGATCAGGATGTCTTCAGATACAATTTGTGTGTTATAAGCAAATGGTAGCAAATTCTTGTGTTGATACGTCCCATGAGAGAGAGTAATGTGGTAGTGTGAAGAGCTAACTTTGATGAATAGACATATCTGATGTTGATTATTTGGAGTAGAGGTTGAATCTCAGCTGAACCATTCAGCAATATGGAGATGACATTCTCAGTCAAAGTTGGCTACATCATGGTAGCAGAGTACAATCGTCTTTTCTTGTAATGGTAACACATGTAATTCATTTTAATGCATTGCAAGAGATATTAATGCATTAAACAAATTGCAAGCGAAGCATGAATTAGCACTTCTTTAATCCCTATCTAATAGATCAGTTCATAATGAACACTTAGCTTTCCAATTGCAGGCAATGTATTAGAGGAGGGTATAATAAATTATTGTGAGACTAAATTTTGTGGATATGAATGTGAAAAAGGCATAGGTTAAAAAAGCCGAAGATAAAAATTGTCTTTGAATTTTTATTTTTATTTTTTGAGGTAGGAACATTATGTAGGTTGAAAATTTAGAGGTAGTACACATTATTAAATGTCCATTCAAATTATGACGTAGGTTCTTCTTATTGAAAAGACACTTGCATAGCTGACATGTGTCCTTAGAAATTCATGTTCTACACGTGGGAGACATGATACTAAACCATCTAGGGGGTTGTTTGCTGACTTAGGCTAGAAGATTATTGTAAATAGGTGTTGGTCTATGTAACCCTTCAAAAATGCTAACACTATAACAGACAAGTATTTGATGCAGGAAACTGTCTGAGGCAACCAATTCTGATCAGGCCTGTCACCCTCAGAAAATTATATACCGACATTGGGTATTTCAATTGAAGATGGATAAAATTGACCAATTCGGATCAGGCCTATCACCCTATGAATCTATTTTCTTCAAGGTGAATGTGCTATAATTTGAGATTTTCAAGATCTGCAATTTCTTAGTGATGAAAGTACTGCATTTCAAAATGATATGGTTGCAATCTTTCCTAGAAAATTTGGCAAAATATGGTTGCAAAAATTTGTAATCTTTCCCTGAAAATTTGGCAAATTCCAGAAACTTGCAATCTTTCCCAGGAAATTTGGCATAATCTGGTCACAAAAAATTCCAATATTTCCCAGGAACTTTAGAAAAAATGTGTATGTGTAACATTGAGTAGGATGAACCAGGGAGTTCAGTGTGAAACTAACATACAATCCTATTCAACGGACAGTTAGATGACAAACAGGGAGAAAATGTTTAAACATTGGTTTTAAGGAAACATAATGTGCGGTTTTAAGGAAACATAACGTGCTAAATAAAAAATAGTTCAACATGTCAATAAACAACCACATAATCAGTGAAAAATATAAATCACAAGGATAACATTTTATAATTCATGCTCTTGCATATTTTTTTTCTTGAACCAAGCATACAATTTTAAAAGCTATTTATATTTCGAACAAATTAGAGTATGTCCTTACAAAATATCAGATATGAAACATTAGGATACAGATTAGAGAGCTAGAATAACCAGCATGGTATCATTTTTGTAGGAATAAATTCATATTTAAGTTTAAACCAAAGGAAAATATTTAAGAAAAATAAGTGACAGAAAAAACACACATCTTTTGTTATTCAAAGCAGCTAAAAATGTGGAGCTAACGTTCGAAATAAAATTTCTGATATTTATGCATAACAGAGATTCATTATTTCAATGAATTATTAACAACAACACACATTCCTAGCAATATGTGGGCGTGAGTATAAAGATGCAACAACAATATGATTCTTCAATGAAAACACTAACCTAGGGCTGACTGCCCATTGAAACACTTAATGTACTGAATGTATAATTTCCCATATTGTTCAGTCAATATTCAACAGCTTGACTGTAGTTTATACTATCTGTGCTACTAGATTAATTAACAGTCATCCAATCTAGCTACAACCACTATCACTTGACTCCGCTAGTACTATTTTTTACACAGCAACTCATTGTTCTATCTTCCAAGCTCCTTGACGATATAAAGTTGTTGTTTCTAATGCCAACCAGGGCTTCCACTTTCTCACTACACTACCAACGGGTTTAAGACAGACCCTTTTTATCCAAGAGTATCCTTGCTGTTGGAGTACCAACACCCTACTATGCTGATCGAATACTCTCTCAGGAGATGCCACTATCTTGAAGGGCTAAAGAGAGTGATCTTCTCCTGTAATCCAAGTATGAATTGTCACAGAATGGCCTTAAGAGCTCTGTGTGAATTCGAGATCTAAATAGATGTTCTCAACGCTGGTTGTTAGCCTCAGATGTTGCCGAAGAGTGCTTCCGCTGACCCTAATGAGTGTTTTTTGCTTCGTTGCTCCAATATCTGCTTAATGATTAACCCCTAGTGCCCAGAATAGAAGGTCATTTGAGTAGATGAGCTTTAGTTTGGTCCTTGAAGGATCTTTTTCCTATGATTTGGTCTTCAACTAATTTCGATGCACCAAATATTCCTCCTCAGGGCTAGCCATAAGCCTTGGCATTGGTTTACAACTGTTATTTCAATGGATGATATTTGTTGTCCTGTAAATGCTTAATGATTAGCCCCCAGTGCCCAGAATAGAAGGTCATTTGAGTAGATGAGCTTCAGGCCGGTTATAAAACCATTGTCATTTTTCTCTTGAAAAAGATGTTAAGAAATTCAGGCCGGTCAAAAATTGAATATGTTTTGCATCTGTATAATCACACTGCAAAAACAGAGAGTGACCATAGACTTGTTAAATTTCTTGTTGAAGATTTTCTTTATGAGTTTTCTCAAAATCCAGTCAGCTAAACTCCATTTGTGTGTTGCATGACTGACCTTGTCAAGCAATGAATTTTAGTGAGAATGACTATTATGTGGAAATGTTTACTCTACAATTAAATGGATAGATAAAACCATCAATCTAAAGGGCACCATTAAAAAAACCATCAATCTAATAGCAAGGATCCCGAATATCCAATATCCTGTTAAGTTGTCAGTCCCATGGATCAGTATGGTCTAACCACATAATAAAAGCGAAATACTACACAAACATGATTCTTCCCTTCGCCAAAGCTACTGGTTTTATTTGGTTCTTCCCTTAACCCATTAAGTCAACTAAATTGTTACAACACAAAATAATAAGAAACCATGTAATCATTTTTCAATGGAGACAAAGGCTATAACTACATATGACCATGAACTTGCAAATGGTTGAATTCAAATAATGATTATTAGCTCAATTCAGTGCAAGAAATACAAAATTATATAAACCTTGTAAGTGAGCACTGTGAATATTCAGGAAAAAAATAAATAAATAGTCTTATAATAGTTGTCGAAAATAAAAAAAAGTGTTACAGTTTCAAAAGGCTTGACTTCTTCACAAAATAGAAAATACATAACTACTTCGATGTCATTCCATGCCTTTAAACTACAGTTTAATAAATACCTGTGTTAAGGGATGGAACTCTATGAGCTGCTTGATTTGGATACCAAGGCCCATAAGGTATCCCAGCAAAACTCTCAGAGAAATCGATTATATAATTCAAAAAGTAACCCACAAACCCACGGGGAACTTAAGTATATAATGAAAAACAATAACCGAGAAATTCTCAAGGAATTGGGCATATAAACTGATATAGAAAATGAGAAAACCCCCAGAATATAAACTTAGATAGAAATCAAGTATTGACTTTGGTTTAGTTCAGTAAGAGGAGATGCATTGAGTAAATGACCCTTGAATGAGAAGGTCGCTTTCAATGTACGAAATTTTGCTGGAAATGGGAAAAGTGCCCACACAGAAACCAAATACCAAGCTTGAAGTTTAACCCAGTCATCTACTAAGCTATAATTCATGTAATTAAACTTCAAATGACCTAGAGCATACCTGTTACTTTGCGCAATCCATAAAATTGAACACGGGTGAGGCTGCAAACCTAACTATAGAAGGTTGAGTAGCATTCTAGGGGAAATTTGAATCGCTGGATGAAAGGACTAGCTCAATGCACATCTCTACATAATTGTGAGGTCCATTAGACACCAACGAAAACTTCAAGTTAAAAACAAACTGACACAGACCCTTTAGATTCCAAACTAAAGAACTAGGTTGCAAGGGAAATAGTTATCCAGCCAATAACACTGGGAATTGACAAAATGACCTGCAAATGAAAAATTTAAAGTCGGGCGCAACTGCAACACTAATATGTGAAGGATACCTACTTAGTTCTTTACCTCTTCTTGCTTTTAGTATTGATTTAGGAGCTTCTTTCACACTCCCGCATTGTACCTATTCCATTGACCTACTTTTGAGGTCATTTGTTGGGCATTTAATAAATTTTTCATATCTTATCTTACATGTGTATGTTATCTCGTGTTCATTCCAGTTGCACAGGTGAATGCAATCTACGATCATTGGCAAGTCCTGTGTCATATCTATAGTGATGATCTATGATCTCCGATGGGTATTGTCCCTGGTTTACAACCACATGCTAGAATATTAAATACTAAATTGATTGTCATATTTTACAGTAATATAACTAATGAATGAGATGATAGTTTAATTTACAAAAAAATGGAAACTCAATTAAAAAAGCGTACTGTAAACTAAATTTGGATTACCATGATGAATAAAATTATCCTGAATTTCCACTAATGCATTTTTATGCTTGGGATTTTATAAAGGGTTACTTGTACATGATGTTGACTGCCATGGAATAATTTATCGAATTTGTTAGCAGAATACAATTAAAATTTAAAGAAGCTTCTACATCACAATCTCATGATTTTTGATATTACCACCTTGACATGATGTGTCATGGCCTCAAGGTATTCTTTTTATTTTCATAGTGCCCAATTCTTGGTCAGTGTACTTCAAATACAAATGCAGAATGTTTATGATGTAGAATTGCTTTGTGTTGGTACTAAATGCAAAATCCTAAGGAAATTTTTGCCCTTTAGGGTTTCTATTCTAGATAGGGTTTTATTTCAATGAATTATTAACAACAGCACACATTCATAGCAATATGTGGGCGTGAATATAAATGTTCAACAACAATATGATTCTTCAATGAAAACACTAACCTAGGGTTGACTATCCATTGAAACAGTGAATGTATTGAACGAATAATTTCCCAGATTGTTTAGTCAATATTCAAAAGTTTGACTGTAGTTCATACTATCTAGGCTACTAGATTAATTAACAATCATCCAATCTATTTACAACCACTATCACTTGACTCTACTAGTACTATTTTTTACACAACAACTCATTGTTCTATCTTCTAGGCTCCTTGACATTATAAAGTTGTTATTTCTAATGCTAACCAGGGCTTCCACTTTGTCACTACACTACCAACGGGTTTAAGATAGACCCTTTTTATCCAAGAGTATCCTTGTTGTTGGAGTACCAACACCCTACTGTGTTGATCTAATACTCTCTCAAGAGATGCCACTATCTTGAAGGGCTAAAGAGAGTGATCTGCTAGTCTAATCCAAGTATGCACTGTCACAAAATGGCCTTAAGAGCTTTGTGTGAATTTGGGATCTAAATAGATGTTTGCAATGCTGGTTGTTAGCCTCAGATGTTGCCGAAGAGTGCTTCCGCTGACCCTCATGAGGGTTTTCTGCTTCGTTGCTCCAATATCTACTTAATGATTAACCCCTAGTGCCCAAAATAGAAGGTCATTTGAGTAAATGAGCTTCAGTTCGGTCATTGAAGGATATTTTGCTTATGATTTGGTCTTCAACTAATTTTGATGCACCAAATATTCCTCCTCAAGGCTAGCCGTAAGCCTTGGCATTGGTTTAGAGTTGTTGTTTCAATGGATGATATTTGTTGTCCTGTAAATGCTTAATAATTATCCCCCAGTGCCTAGAATAGAAGGTCATTTGAGTAGATGAGCTTTAGGTCGGTCATAAAACCATTGTCATTTTTCTCTTGAAAAATATGTTAAGAAATTCAGGCCAGTCAAAAATTAAATATGTTTTTCATCTGTATAATCACACCGCAAAAACAGATAGTCAACATAGACTTGTTAAAGTTCTTGTTGAAGATTTTCTTAATGAGTTTTTTCAAAATCTGGCCAACTAAACTTCGTTTGCGTGTTGCATGATTGACCTTGTCACGCTATGAATTTTAGTGAGAATGATTATTATGTGGAAATGTTTAGTCTACAATTAAATGGATAGAGAAAACCATGAATCTAAAGGGCACCATTAAAAAAGCCATCAATCTAATAGCAAGGATCCTGAATATCCAATATCCTATTAGGTTCTCAGTCCCATGGATCAGTATGGTCTAACCGCATAATAAAAGCGAAAGACTACACAAACATGGTTCTTCCCTTCACCAAAGCTACTGGTTTTATTTGGTTCTTCCCTTAACCCATTAAGTCAACTAAATTGTTACAACACCAAATAATAAGAAACCATGTAATCATTATTCAATGGAGACAAAGGCCATAACTACATATGACCATGAGCTTGCAAATGGTTCAATTCAAACAGTAATTATTAGCTCAATTCAGTGCAATAAATACAAAATTATATAAACCCTGTAAGTGAGCACTGTGAATATTCAGGAAAAAAAAAAATAGTCTTATAACAGTCGTCGAAGATCAAAAATAGTGTTACAGTTTCAAAAGGCTTAACTTCTTCACAAAATAGAAAAGACATAACTACTTTGATGTGATTCCATGCCTTTGAACTACATTTTAATAAATACATGTGTTAAGGGATGGAACTCTATGAGCTGCTCGATTTGGATACCAAGGCCCATAAGGTATCCCAGCAAAAATCTCAGAGAAATCAATTATATAATTCAAAAAGTAACCCACAAACCCACGAGGAACTTAAGTATATAATGAAAAACAGTAACCTATAAACACTCAAGGAACTAGGCATATAAACTGATATAGAAAATGAGAAAAACCCCAGAATATAAACTTAGATAGAAATCAAGTATTGACTTTGGTTTAGTTCAGTAAGAGGAGATGCATTGAGTAAATGACCCTTGAATGAGAAGGTCACTTTCAATGTACGAAATTTTGCTGGAAATGGGAAAAGTGCCTGCACAGAAACCAAATACCAAGCTTGAAGTTAAACCCAGTCATCTACTAAGCTATAATTCATCTAATTAAACTTCAAATGACCTAGAGCATACCTGTCACTTTCCACAATCCCTAAAATTGAACACAGGTGAGGCTGCAGACCTAACTACGGAAGGTTGAGCAGCATTCTAGGGGAAATATGAATGGCTCGATGAAAGGACTAGATCGATGCACATCTATACGCAATTGCGAAGTCCATTAGGCACCAACGAAACCTTCAAGTTAAAAACAAACCAAGACAGACCCTTTAGATTCCCAACTAAAGAACTGGGTTGCAAGGGAAATAATTATCCAGCCAATAACACTAGGAATTGACAAAATGACCTACAAATGAAAAATTTATAGTCGGGCGCAACTGCAACACTAATATGTGAAGGATACCTACTTAGTTCTTTACCTCTTTCTGCTTTTAGTATTGACTTAGGAGCTTCTTTCACACTCCCGCATTGTAGCTATTCCATTGACCTACTTTTGTGGTCATTTGTTGGGAATTTAATAAAATTTTCATATCTTATCTTACATGTGTATGTTATCTCGTGTTCATTCCAGTTGCACAGGTGAATGCAATGTACGATCGTTGGCAAGTCCTGTCTCATATCTATAGTGATGATGTATGATCTCCGATGGGTATTGTCCCTGGTTTATAGGTTACTTATTTTTCTGGAAATAGTAAATTTTGAATCCATATGTGGTTTCCTATCTCAAACTTTGTAAATATACCATTGCATGAAGGGCATTGAAGGATTAGCAAACCTTTTTTCATGTTTAACAAAATTTCTGCCATAGAAATTGCGATATTCATTCACAGCACCGTGTTATAGGGCAGTCAATTCCAATCTTGCAATATGAACTATGTGAACCAGTTACTATCTTTATATTCTTTATCATCAAACCTCATGGTTTTTGACCTATAATTGTAAATAAAAAAAAAACATGAAAATGGGTTTCACCTTAGGCACCAAAAGTTACAAGGTGATTCCTTCAGCCTGGGTAGGGATCATGGTGATCTATGAATTATTTGTGAGTGCACCTGTCTAATGGTGCATTCAATATAGATGGTATATTGGGTTAAATCTAGATAATGGACACTGGCCCAGACCCATCTAAACCTAGGGCCTGATATACACCACAATGTTCCGTAGTTTGAGGTTGCACATCTCAGAGTTCCGAATTTTATACCCAACCAGTCGAGTGAACTTGAGATATGAATCCTTGAGCTTCGTAACCTCCGGGTGCATATCAGACCCTGGTTTGGATGGGTGTAGGGATGAGAAATGTGCCGCTTGACCTATGGCTATAATTTATAGTGAAAAGAAAAAAAATACAAAAATGGATTTTAACTGAGAATATTCTGTAGTTCAATTTCCGTATAGATTCATAATAGGATCTCGTATTGTAATCAGGATTCAACCATTTTGGAAACCAGTGAGACCATGATATAGATCAATTCTAATTTACACCAGGAAATAATTAGCTTTCTTGGTTGAATAGTTTGAGGATTGTCATTGGCATCAGTCATCTTCATCTTGAGCTTATATAAGCCTTGAAATGATGCCCACAAACAAGAATTATGAGACAATGAAAGAAAATGAAGATGCAACCTAAAAAATGTCCAGTGATAGACTTATGAAAAAAATCACTCAACAAATTTCGTATCATTTATAAAGTAAAAGCTGAAATTGAAATGTAACGCTTAACAGTTTGGAGTAGACTATTCCTCATTTCCTCTTTTTTTTTTTCAGAAAAATTGGGTGGTTAATTGCACTGCTCCAATGTTCCATAGAGATTGATGATACTTTTTCCATACCTTACAATTCACGTTTGTTTTGCAATGGGTTTTCATGGAATACATGTGATTTTTATTTAAATTTACAAGCTCCAAGAGTAGGGAACCATGGAAAGGTGCAGTAGCGCAACTCAAGCCCAAATTGATCCGGAGAGGCTAACTAAGCTTTCTGGTAGAGCATCCATGAGTAGTTTGGTTCCACTGTATCAGAGCTTCCAATCACACATATTTAAGATGTGTGTTACATGCATGTAATAAGTTATAACCCTCATTGGGAACCTCAACTTAGCCATGAAGCATGGAGAAATTGGCCACTGGCAGCTTGAAACAGATTGTCCAAGATGGAGTTCAAATATGAGCATAAGGGAAGGGGCTTTTTAACGTTGAATTTACAGAAAGCAGTTTTCACAATTCCTGCTTGGTGGCCCTGGGTATTTTCAGAACTGTGGAATATTTAAGGTATTTACCAGTGCTTTCAGCTAACAACCTCAATCCTCTTAATATTCCTGAAGGGACAAGGTGACCAATACTTCCAGTTGAGATTAAAAATTAGTAGATGACAGATATATAGGTTTTAACATAGAACAAAGCATACTAGCATGAGTAAAATTTGAACGCCTTGAGACGGAATAAGAAACTCAAAAAATCTATGGTAGAATATAATTCTCCTCTTGAGAAAGAGTATTTTGAGATGGGTTCAAAGCACAACAATGAAGAGAAAGAATTTTATAAAAACATTTGGAATTACATTGAATGGTATAGTAGCTGAACAGAGCATGATTTATATAAAGATAAATATACAAATTTGAAGTTGAATAAATATACATGTGGACAATAAAAGTTTGTGATTTCATATACATGTAAATGATAGTAAATATCTAATCATATATACATCACGATGCATGGCATCGACAACACCAATTGGTGTCTATTGTGACCCCACGTTGAGAAAGGCATTCTTGCCATTCAACACGCATTTTCCGATGTGCATCTCTTTCATGTATGTGGATTTTTTTTCTTAGGATTTTTTGGATCTTTTGTAATAAGGCAATAGTTGTACGCAAACGGTACAGAGGCAATGAATGTGGTGAAAGGAATCTCAGTTGTATATCATGTAAAGTAAGTTCTTGTTGTTGAATCTCTTGGCAGCATTTGTAGAGCATGTTTAAACACTATGAATCCATATTTTTTGGCCATGAAAAACGAGAAATAGTAAATGTTAATGTAAACGACTCATAAAAGTGTACTAATTCTGGAGTTTAAAAATACTTAAAGTAAGCATAAACTTCTTTTGAACATTAGGAGCATAACCAGTATTAGAAAAAATGTAAAAGAAAGTAATTGTGTATGGAATTTGGAAAAGGTTAAGGTTTGTTTACCGTTTGATGAAGATCTAATGAAGAGTTTATTGTTGGATAGAGTGTACTCGTCTATATAGATTTTGATGTGAGCAATGACACTTCTTTCTTTCTGCATTGTGGATATGGATTTTATTTCATTCATGATATGCGTGAGAATGGAAATGCTGGATGGAGTCGAAGGTCTGATAGAGATCTTACTCTTGAAATGGCGATGAATGTTAGACCTTGGCGTTCTTTTGGGTCGATGTCAACTATTGCTTTATCTAATGTCATTCCTTGTGACTTGTGTATTGTTAAAGCCCATGCCATTCGAAGTGGTATTTTTCGACGTGCACCTCTTGTGATAGGGGAAATGGGCACATATGTGGGATGTGAAATGTCCCATGGTGTTCCTCTATATTGTTTAAAATCAACTACCACGAAGGATGAAAATTCTGGAGGCTTTGATTCAGGTGCATAAAATATTGAAATCACTGTGCCAAGTGCACCATTTACAAGCCTTGCATGTACCCACAAATTGAGGGCGAGCATAACTTTTTTTTCATTGCATAACATAACCTTTCTGTCTAGTTTTTCTTCTTCATATGTAGCGAACATTTGTTCTCAATGTTTCTCCGCTGAGCACACAGATACTTGCATGTTTAATTTTTTAAGCATTGATTTGTTATGCAAGGAAACTGAACTGTTTGTTGCATATAAGTGCATGGAGTCTTCCAATGTTTTTTTATCTTCACGCGTAATAGAGGAATCTGTACTCTACATTAGGAGGTTCCAATATTCAATTGTAGGTGTTCCATCCCTGAGATTTGCAAGAATCTGGCGGAAGGAAATTTGGGAAGGGTTAGCACCTTGCTGGAAAAAAATAGTTGTAAGCATTATGAATGTATAAAATCTATGCCAAAGTGTAGTGCCACGTGATGTGCCAACATATAGAGGAATTCCTTTCATAGGTGGAAACTGGCCTAAATCCACTGCCAAATGGTGTATTTCGATGAAGGGGAAATGCCTCTCGTAAGCGATCATCAATACGGGAAAGCATTTTCGACCTAATAAAACTCATTTCATCAATGAGTATGTATTGTACATGGCTAAGCTATTCTTGGAGGTGTAGGAGAGGTTGTCCTTTAAGAGGATGCATTTTTTGGATAGGGATGTGAAGGGTAGAGTGAATTGTAAGGGCATTTATGTTGAAAGTTGCAACACCGGTGGGTGCAAATAGTAGCAATGGGCTTATATCTGTTGAGGAGTTTGCAATAAATGCACATTGCAGAGATTTTATTAAGTGGCACGAACCGAAAACCATACTACCTTCTCAGATACTTCCATGCTAGATATTTCCTGAATTGTCTTCTGTGGTAGAGGTTGTTTGGAAGCCACATTATAGTTTCTGCTCAAAGATGGAGACGAAGAGTTGTAGCTTGTATCACGAAACCAAGTATGGAGTTGTTGAGTTTCTTCAATGTTCGAATTTATGAGAAGGGTGGTAGTGGAGATTGTCCCTATAGTGATTCCATTAGATTTAGTTACCCGACCTCCTTTGACACAAAGGATTGGCGAGTTGTCATAAGAGTGAAGTTCAGCTAGGTCCTTTCCTATAGAGACACATTGATCTCCCCATATTGTTAAATCAATGCTAAAACCTGACTTATCCTTCAGTGTGAGTGTTTTCCTTAGTGTTTTAGTCCCATCTCTTCTTCGAATTTTTGTAGCAGGAGAGGTGGAGGTAACCACACCAAGAACATCTACAATGGTATTTGGGCTTGTGGACTTGATTTCAACGATTGTTTTGAAATGAAAGCTATGGTAAGGGAAGCTTGCATCATATTCTGAACATGGTTTGACAGTTGACGCAAAAAATAAGTAAATCTCTCATTTGTTGTTTAAATGGTTGTAGTTTGGGTTTGTTTGTTTAATTGTTCCATTGGAGACAAAATATAGTTGCCCAACTTCAATGATATTATACAGGGATTCAACTAATTCAACAAATGTGGAAAGGTGAATCTCATCTCTGTCCTGTCCAATGAGATCAAAGCCGAAGACTTTCCTTCAGCCACATGCGGTGCTGTAATTCTTCAAGGGTGTCTTTGCTGACGCTCTACCTTGAATTGACAAGTACTTTCGGTACACATTGAATGTTTTGAATGATACAAGTGTTGTTGTGGATGTATTTGTAAGAGTTACAATAGTTGGTAGAAACTCCTGTGCTGATGAAGAGCTTGAATGGGATTCGTCTGCCTTTGCATGTAATAGTGCTGATGAGTCCTTAACCAAAGGTGCGCTACATCGGATAACCTCAAATTCTAGGATTCAAATGGATCTGAAATGAATGAAGAATTTTTTTAAAAGAAAAAAAGAATGTAAAATTCATTATTACACAGGAATAATGCAACTAGAATAAAGGAAAAAGGTAAATACACAATCAATTCTTATGAAGAGTTTTGAGAAAATGTGCAAGTTGTTTTCTTAAGTAAAATTATCGAACTGATCTAGATGTCTTCAGATACAATTTGTGTGATATAATCAAATGGTAGAAAAGTATTATGTTGATACATCCCATGAGAGTGAGTAATGTGGTAGTGTGAAGAGCTATTTTTTTATGAATAGACATATTTGATGTTGATTATTTTGAGTAGAGGTTGAATCTTAGCTGAACCATTCAGCAATATGGGGACGGCATTCTTAGTCAAAGTTGGCTCCATCGCAGTAGTAGAGTAAAACCATCTTTTCTTGTAATGGTAACACCTGTAATTCATTTTAATGCATTGGAAGAGATATTAATGCATTAAATAAATTGCAAGCAAAGCATGAATTAGCACTTCTTTAATCCCTATCTAATAGATCAGTTCATAATGAACACTTAGCTTTCCAATTGCAGGCAATGTATTAGAGGAGGGTATAATAGATTAGTGTGGGACTAAATTTTGTGGATATGAATGTGAAAAAGGAATAGGTTAAAAAAGCCGACATAAAAATTGTCTTTGAATATTTTTTTTTTTGGAGGTAGGAACATTATGTAGGCTGAAAATTTAGAGGTAGTACACAATATTAAATGTCCATTCAAATTATGACGTAGGTTCTTCTTATGAAAAATACACTTGCATAGCTGACATGTGTCCTTAGAAATTCATGTTCTACAAATGGGAGATGTGATACTAAACCATCGAGGGGGTTGTTTGCTGACTTAGGGTAGAATATTGTTGTAAATAGGCATTGGTCTATGTAACCCTTCACAAATGCTAACACTATAACAAACAAGTATTTGATGTAGGAAATGGTCTGAGGCAGCCAATTTTGATCAGGCCTGTCACCCTCAGAAGCAGAAAATTATATACCGATGTTGGGTATTTCAATTGAGGATGGATAAAATTGACCAAATAGGATAAAGCCTGTCACCCTATGAATCTATTTTCTTCAAGGTGAATGTGCTATAATTTGAGATTTTCAAGATCTGCAATTTCTTAGTGATGAATGTACTGCATTTCAAAATGATATGGTTGCAATATTTCTTAGGAAATTTGGAAAAATCTAGTTGCAAAAATTTGTAATCTTTCCCTGAAAATTTGGCAAAATCCATAAACTTGCAATCTTTCCCAGGAAATTTGACATAATTTGGTCACAAAAAATTCCAATATTTCCCAGGAAATTTGGCAAAAATGTTTATGTGTGACATTGAGTAGGCTGAACCAAGGAGTTCAGTATGAAACTAACATACAGTCCTATTCAACGGATAGTCAAATGACAAACAGGGAAAAAATGTTTAAACACTGGTTTTAAGGAAACATAATGTGCGGTTTTAAGGAAACATAACGTGCTAAATACAGAATAGTTCGACATGTCAATAAAAAACCACATAATCAGTGAAAAATATAAATTACAAGGATAAAATTTTATACTTCATGCTCTTGCATAATGTTTTTTCTTGAACCAAGAATACAATTTTAAAAGCTATTTATATTTCAAACAAATTAGAGTATGTCCATTACAAAATATCAGATATGAAACATTAGGATATAGATTGGAGAGCTAGAATAACCAACATGGTATCATTTGTGTAGGATTAAATTCATATTTAAGTTTAAACCAAAGGAAAATATTTAAGAAAAAAAGTGACAGAAAAAAACATGCATCTTTTGTTATTCAAAGTAGCTAAAAATGTGGAGCTAACATTAGAAATAAAATTTCTGATACTTCTGCATAACAGAGATTCATTAAGTCTGCAAAAAATTTAAGAGGTCAAAAAGCTGCCCATTTAAAGTTTGAGATGTAGATGTAGATGTAGCATATCTTATTTCATAGAAGAGAACTTTACACGAAGGTTAGAAACTAACTGATTGTATAAGATCTGATAGATTCATGTAGCCACAATGGAATATTCCCCAACCAAATATTATTATAAGAAAAAGATCCATAATATACTGTAATAATGTGAAACATTAACAGAGATCAATGATCATGCTCCAGATAGGAGGAATTGACAAGGATACATAAATCAACCATAAAACATAGTTTTAACTTCTTTGGGAACTTCAAACCTATGAGGCAAGACAGTTTAAAAATAATGTGTAGTATTAAAATTAAAACTATGAGGGAAGAAAGTTTCACCCTATTACAATGAAGCGAAAGGGTTGATATTTACGTGAAGAAAACAACTTCTAGCACATAGTACGAAACATGTTGCACACCAAATCCTACTTGGAGAAGAGAAAGGGGCCAACGTGCAGAATCCAAGATTGATAATTAGGTGTCGAAAAATTGAATCATGTTTAAACACAGTAATTGGTTCCGACCATCCAAACCATTGACAACATATGACCAAAGACATTTTCACCCTATTACAATGAAGCAAAAGGGTTGATATTTAGCTGAAGCAAACAACTTCTGGCACGTAGTACGAAACATGTTGCACACAAAATCCTACTTGGAGAAGAGAAATGGGCCAGCGTGCAGAATCTAAGATTGATAATTAGGTGTCAAAAAATTGAATCACGTTTAAACACAGTAATTGATTCATACTGTTACACCATTTTTTTGGTCATCTAACTCATTATCATTAGATGAACCCAAGTACACCATGTAAGACCAATTTTACCCTAAGTAAAATTTCTTTCACCATGTAAAATAACATTTGTTCATATTGCTTGGTCATATTTAACCCAAAACAAGGAAATTCATTAAATAAATCATTATTTATTTAATTATTTCCTAGGAATAAGTTATTTAAATCATTATTTAGTAACATTCCTAGTTAAATTTGACTAAATCATTTTTAAATAATTAAATAAATCATTATTCATTTAATTATATCCCCATCATCTCCCTAAAATAATAAATAAATCATTTATTTATTTATGGTTTATAAATAAAGGAATTGACCCAAGTCAAAAGACCTTTTCCTTCCAACAAATATAATAAAATATTCCTAATGTGTAGTTCTATAATTTGATTAATAATATTTTATTCATGCAACAAGTTCTAGATAACCCTAATATTTTGTTATAAATAGGAGGGTTTTCCCCCTTCATTAGTCACCTTCATTGCATTAGATCACACTAGATCTATTCTTGGTCACCATTTTCCATTTTTACTTTGTGAGCTCCCATTGAGTTCTATGTTTGTCAGGGTTTTCTACCACAATAAGAGAGAGATATTTTAGATCTGAAACACTGAGGACTTTCAAGAACCCATCCCATTGAGGAGAACCGGAAAACACCCTTCTTGTTTTCCTCTTAGGTTCCCCATTCTTTAATATAATATAAATCATTATTTTAAACTCTTTGTTCTTTTCTTGTCTATTGGATGCATGGAGCAATATTATATTTTATCTGCTTAATGTCTTTTGTGCTTAGATCTGAATTTGTGCAGCAGAATTAAAGATATTTTGCAGCCATAATCGGTGTTAGGGCTATTTTTTATGCGTAGCTAAAGTGATATTTTACAACGAAAGATTCATACTAACACAGACCATCCAAACCATTGGCAACATATGACCAAATCCTAAAGCAGAAACCCTAAAGGCAAATGATATAGCTTAGAATGGTGTTGCGAAGTTAATATTTATTTGTTGCTTGACACCACATTAGAGAATAACAACCAAGGTGTCCACGAGATTTGAACCTAGATCTCCTCATACTAAGCACATCCTCTACTTTCTCTTCAACCATATGGCCAATAGATAATATAGGCTAGTAACCACAATGTCTATTGCAAATTGAACTCGATGGGACTATGATCAGCTACAAGCTATTGCCCAAATCGAACATTCAATAGAAACAAAAACTACATACTCAACATCAATTGCCACTCAAGACCCTATCACCAAGGATCTCAATCCCTAGCACATTCTACTTTCTGGAAACCATAGCACCTTATTACTTTTATGCTATGTTACTTACCACAGCTTCTGTCATTTAAAACAAGTAAGAGACACTAGAAGAAGCAATGGAACCCTAGTAGAATAAGACTTGAAACCATCGCTGAAGAAAGCTGCACGCAATTAGTGCTATGCACAAAGTACCCAACATGTCACCTGGTATTGCAGCAATAGCCGTTTTAAAATACATATTGCACAGAAATCATTATCGGTTTGACGGAGAACTAGTATCGAGACTCTAGCTATGAATACCTATTAAACCCTAAAATGGGAGACTAGGAAAAGTTTGCTAACATTTCCTCTGTATGCGGTGCTATGTGGACTAACCTATGGGGAAATTACCAGTGCAATTGGAATACCGGGAATTAAATTACCAGTGGACACATACATGTGATGATTTTCACGAAAGGATTATGAATTCTAGAAATCGGCTTAAGGAGGTATGATGCGTTGTTTGTTGGTATTTGATTTTGTTTCCATTCATTTTTGTGAAATTGAAAGTGCCCATCAATAGCAAAGATGTCTTCAGAGATAGCCTCAACATTGTTCCCTCTGTAGAGGATGAAAAATCCTAGGGTTTGTTTCAGCACAATATGCTAGTGTGAGCTATTTGATAAATGGAATAATGATTAGATAAAACCTAAGAAGTGCCTACTTAGGGTTATGATCTGTGGATCAAATTGTTTTTAGAGTTTCATTTCTTTAGGATTTCAGCCACGATGGCAAATGGAAAAAATGGTACTTTCTATGGTAATAGTGTTAATGGTCATAGTAATAAGATTGGGTTGCAAAGGTCATGGGTGCAGCGGGAAACAACCATACCTGCTGCTCAGTTTCAGGGTTCTGTATCCTCTGAGAAAATGAATGGGCTTAGTAATAACATTGGGTTGCAGAGGTCATGGTTGCAGCATGAATTGTAATATTGGAATTACCAGTCGACACATACCTATTGTTTGATGGGCGAAGTGAATGTCGTTGAGCAGAAGCCTGTGGTGTCCATTAAGCAGAAGGCTATGGTGTCCAGTTGCAGGTGGGAGAGAAATTGGAATGGGTGGGTCGCGTCACACAGTACCTAAACCGGAATTAAACAAAAGCCCTTCTAGAAAGAGTACCCATTATTTGTGGAAGTTTTTCATCATGGGAATCGAAATACGAGGTGCTGTGGTCGTGAAGAGTAATGAGAGAATTAATTCAGACTCTCTGCATAACTACACCTCTCGTTCCATTACCCTCCATTACCCACTCGTTCCATTACCCACGATGGTTTCATCTATTAAATTTGTAACATGTTTCATTACCCATGAATGAACAACATAACTACACTGGTGATCTATTAAAATAGTAACAGGTGTCGTGTGCACAAAACATATGTTGACAAAAAAAAAAAGTGGTCTCATTCAAAAGAAAAGGCATATCGGCCTAAATATAGAGAAGATTATTTTTTTAAAGTAATTATTAAAATTTAAATAATTTTTAAAATGATATTAATATTTATAAATGTATTACATAAAAAAAAAAATCTAATTAAATAAACTATTAAATTAATTATATTACTTTTAAGTTGAATGGTAAGGAAATAATTAAGAATTTTTAAATTTTTTTATTAAAAAAATAACATGTTTAATAAATTAAAATCTATTTTAATCACATATTTCATAGAGTTGAGAGGGATAAAATTTCTTAGCCTCTAAACTTATTTTAGAGTGCAAAAAATAATGTTTAATTTTTTGATTGATTAAATTGTATCCTTGAATGTGCATCGAGTTATCTTATTAATCACATTAAACTGGTTTTTTTATTATTAATATATTTTTAAGTATATTTCAATATTAATTTAAATTAAAATATTTTATTCATAATCTATATGGCATATTTTATTCTATACAACATTAAAATATTTTTTTTAACAATTTTATTTTATTTATAAGGATATATAAAGTTGATATTCTTAAAATATTTTTGAAATATATATATATATATATATACATATATATATATATATATATATATATATATATATTTTGAATTACTTTACATGAAATTATATTAAGTCATATGGATAACTAATAAACTAGCAATTGCACCACATGTTGCAAACGAAACACTAAATAGCATAGGAAAGAGTATCCTAGAAGAAATAAGATGCTGCAGAGAAGGAGCCATCGTGGACGAATGTAAAGAAAATCTTGCTTCCATGGAAGCAGGTAGTGAAGGTTTCAAAGATATTGATGATAAGGGTTACCAACCATAAAATTTTGTTATAGATATTGAAATAGGCAATTGCGAGTGAAAACATATATGTAAACCAACATAATTTATTCACATATATAAACAAATTGTTATAGATATTGAAATAGGAAATTGGCGGTGAAAATCCTTTCGTTATTAATAATCCTCCTAAACAGGCATGAAATGAGCATGTGACTCAAATAAGATATTTTAAATACATTCAAGTACAATTTGTCTAGCATAAATGTAGATAAAGATCATTTTTATTAAAAAATAGAGTTTACTCTAAGTTCATCTACATTTTCTAAATGTAGATAAAGATAATTTTTATTAAAAAATAGAGTTTACTTTAAGTTCATCTGTACATATTCTAGCCCCAATTGCATGCTTGTCAGAAATTGTATGAACAATAGTCTTGGTATACAAGAAAGTGAATGTCATTTTAATATGGAGACATTTTTGGAAGGAGATATTGTTCTTATGTTATGGTTTATTTTCTTAACTCCAAACTTGGTTTAGTATTTCTCTATATACATACGGAAAAGGAACAAAGTAAATTTACAAATTTAAGTTATAGTTTTATATTTTATAATTACAAATCTAGTTTCTTATTAAAATATTTTACACACATCTATTTATTCAAATAAATTATATTGTGAATATTTTTTCTCCTATTACTTGATTACAAAATTATTGTACTCCCTACTAAGTAAAACAACTTTATTAATAAAGAATTGAATGCCAAATTGAAAGATTACTCAAGTAAGAACTACTATTATATATATAACTGATTTATGGAGGCATTAAAAAATTAGGATTTCATAATATGAAAATGATGAACTTGCATGTTGGACTAGTATATGTAGGAAACCTTATCAAGATAGAATTTTGTATAATGTGAGGGACAATGTGAAAGAGTTTTAGTATTGAAATTTCCATGTGTCACCGAATGAAAATAATATTATGAGACATTGTATATCTAGAGGGGTGTATTGAGAGCATTTCCCCTTTCAGTGATTGTTATTATTAAAGAACATTTTTACAACATAATATGTATAAATTCTATATAGAAAATATGAGCAGTCCATTCATACAACTACCACATAACTTATTCTTAATCAAATAGTGTAAATTTCGTAAAACTATAATCTACAAGTCTCACTTTTTATAGCTTTGGTGGAAGGGCAGAGTATCTAAATTCCCCTACCCTTTAAGAAGCATCCTCAAGTATTGTACCACTCACCTAAATATCCAACCTAAACATCTTAGGTCATTCTAAATTGATCATCACTAGCCATTTTCTTTTATTGTGGATCAAGTTATAAAATAATAACTTGTGAAATCTCTAGCCATTTTATTTGATTGTGGACCAAGTTATAAACTAGAATATACTCTCTCTTCATAATACTCTACAATATATATTGGATGGAGGGACATGTTATGATAAAACTTGTACAAAAAATCTGTTTGAGTTGTCTCCACTTACTCTATTCTTAATTACATAGTGTGAATTTTGTAAAACTATAATCTACAGTAAAGTATGAGTGGGTTTTTTTTTGGTATGTTTTGTTTGGAATTGAAAAATAAATAAAAAAATTATAAAAGCTAAAATTATGTAAAAAAAAATTTTGTTTAAATTTTCAGAATAAAATGTTGAGTAATTTTGACATCCGTATAATATGAAAATTGTTTATGATTATAAAGTAAAAAACATGTAATATTTTTTAGCTACAATTAGGTAATTAAATATATGTATATAGTTTCTTAATTTCCCTCTTTAAATAAACTACATTCTACATGAATACCATGGGTTAATACCATGGGCTGTTTTTATAATTTATTATTTTTATTTACTATTTTATTTTTACCTACTTAAAATGTTCATTACATTAGGTTAATATTTTTATTTAATTTACTTCTTTTTGTTTTGTTTTGTGTAATTTTAAATATTCAAAATGTTAAATTGAGGCTAAAATATAACACAATTTTAATAACAACATTTCAACTTAAAAGTCACAAAAACTTAAATTCAATCTAATTTATTAAAAAGAAAAAAAACTAACATTATAAAAACAATATAAAAAAACTATTTACTGGTCAATCTAATGGCCTAAAATATTTGTAGTAAAAAACTTTGTTTAAAATTTCAGAATAAAAAGTTGAGTAAGTTTGACATCATATAATATGAAAATTGTTTATGATTACAAAGTAACAATCATGTAAGATTTTTTATCTACAATTAGGTCATTAAAGATATGTATATAGTTTCTTAATTTCCCTTTTTAAATAAAATACATTCCACATGAATACCATGGGTCAATACCATGGGTTGTTTTTATAGTTTATTATTATTTTATTTTATTATTATTATTTTGTATTTTGATCTAGTTAAAATGTTCATTACATTATGTCAATCTTTTTATGTAATTTACTTTTATTTTTAATTTTGTGTAATTTGAGATAGTCTAAATGTTCATTTGAGGTTAAAATATAACAAATTTTTAATAACAACATTTTAACTTAAAAGTCACCAAAAATTAAATTCAACCTAACTTATTAAAAAAAAAAAAAATAACATTATAAAAAACATATAAAAAACTATTTACTTGTAAATCTAATGACCTAAAACATTTCAATCATCTAACATTTGATCCAATAATTCAAACATGTTTTCAAATAAAAATGTACACTATTATTTTTCTAATTTGAAAATATTTTAGTTTTATTTTAAAAAATATGAACATATTAAATTGTACACTGCTCTAAAATTAAGAAATATTTAATTTAATAAAAATAATAATAATGATAACTTAACCACTTTTGAACATTTGCAATTAGCAATTTAGCACGATCATTTGCGCTCATACTACCTTTTGGAGGTTTACCTAATAAACTATTCCTATTGGTTCGAAATTTTCTCGGTTGAGCCAGTCTTCCCGAGGATCCAGCAGGTCTAAAGGTTTAGGGGAGCAGCAAACATAATGGGAGACTTTACGGGGGACCAACGCCCGCTTCTCAGCGGGAACCCCCGCCCCTTGCTGTCCCTGTAGCTGGTTAATCATAATGATATTTATTTATTTTTTATTTTTTTAAATCTAGGACAATCTGTAATAGGTGAGAGTTATAGTGTCTAGGCTCTCAGCTGTAACAATAACAATTAATATAACATTGGCATTTTTCGATGTAAAACAACATGTTTCGCAATTAGCTTTATTAAGTTTAGCATGGAATATAACTTGTTTATATATATATAGCTCTACTAATGTTTAATATGGAATATAACTTATTTTTTAAACATTATTATTTATATTTCAAGTTCCATGATTGTCATTATTAAAAATATTTACATCTAAAATTCAAAAATTAATCGAAAATACACCCAACCTTTCAAATAGTTGAATTCTTTTGAGAAATATTGTATTAAGAATATAAATAACAAAAGATACGCATATTTTGTTTTTACGAAAAACATTTCTATTTACATTTCTACATTTAACATGATACAACTATATCTATTAGTATTTATTTGGAAACAAATTTATTTATACTTTTATCAAATTTGATATTTATATTTTAAAAAATTAAGCTTTCAATATTTATATTTAAGGTGTTTTTATGATAAATTTGGTTGGATAAATCTAGCCAATCAGGATTCTATTGTCTCTTGACATGACGTGCATGAATACAGTGAATTGAATAGGTGACTTCACATCAAAGAATGCCTTAACATCGTAGGGAATTGAACAGATCATTTCACATCTAAGAGTTTATCCAAGACTCTGTGGACTATGTTTTGAAACTTTAATTTTCGACAAGATAAAAGTTTGTTCATTTTGAATAATGTAAAAAGGAACTGATTTTAAATTTTAATTAAAATTATTATTGATTCAAGTGAGAATGTAAATGTATTATGTTTTGAAAATTTAATTTTGAAGATCATAGAAAAAAATTCATTTTGATTAATGTAAAGAAGAATTATAATATTTTTAATATATATATATATATATATATAGTAGTCTAAAAAGGCCACAATTTTGCTTGGAAACACTGGAAATTCCACCGAGATTTTGAAAAAATTGGTTGAAAATCTAGGTTACAGTTGTAGGGTTTCTGGTTGGTGGTAAGAAATATGATTCAAACAATGTCAGAATAAGGTTTTTTGAATTTTTTTTCACACGATCCAAGTGAAAATTCAGCCATATAGGTGAAATTGTAGCCTTATTAAACAACATCTTTATAAAAGATAACTCAATTTAATAAATTATATTTATAAATTATATCTCAATTTGAGAACATCTGTCATAATATTAATTTCTTAACTTTTTAATGATTTTTAATTCATTAAAGCTATTTGAATCTTAATTCAATCTTGAAACACTTTTATTTCTATCTTTTTAGGAAATTCAATTACTTTATTTCCTTCCTTTATGATTTAATGAACACATTTTAAATTTAATTTACATTAATCACCATCATAATATAAAATTTAATAATTGGCCACAAAGGAATTGGTAGAGTTATTGTTGTTAAAGTACCATTGCCATTAAGAAGCCACTTTTTAATCCTCTCCACATTCTCAGGGTTAGGCTCTAGTTATTCCAATCTCAAAAGCTTTTAAAATATTTATATTTATATTATTAAACATTTATGGTTCTAATTATATTAATGACAAGAACTGAGAGATCTCTATTAAAAACTAAATATGTATATTTATATTATAAAACATTTATGACAAGAAGTGAGAGATCTCTATTAACAAATGACGAGCTTGGGCCACCTACTTCTTGAGCCTAAATCAAGGCAGGCTAAGAATGTCATTTCAGGGAACTGAGCACAAGTGGTGAGGGGGTAAACTTCCCACCTCAACCACTCATTCTACACTTATTTGACATATTTAATTTTTATATTAATAATTATTAAATATTTGTTCTCATATGAAATTTTCTGTAAACTAGGAGATCCAAGGTTCAAATCCACTCAAAATATCCTAGTCTACTAAGAGAAGGAATATCCTAGGGTTGTTATAATAGATCCAAAGACAACAATATCTAGTTAAAAGTAATAACAACAACCGAAAAAATTATTTATTTATTTTATTTTCATTTTTTTAATGAAAATTCATAGTGGAAATTAAGGAAAGTCAGTTTTAAAGGATCCATAGGTCCTAGAGTCTTAACCTAAGCTCTGATACCAAGTGTAAGGACCAACCCTATGCTTGATTTATTTATTTATTTTTAAGGAAATAATAGAGTAAACAAGGAATTAAACCATAAGCATACAACCTTGAAAACTAATGAAAATTAACCACTTATAGAAAACATACATGAGTTTAAATTCATTACACATACATATATTTCACATGTTAATTATAGGCTCAATGAAGTCATATAAAGAAAAATTTATAAATAACACAGGTGTCGTTCACCCAGAGATGAGATTCAATCTTCATTTGCCGCTACTCAAATTCCTTTATTTTCATCTACCTCAAAACGTGAATGTTCATGTGCTTAATCAGAATGTAATGAGTCATTGGTTGACCTCCCAGCCTACTCCTTCGATACTATCCTTCCCCACGGACCCCCGAGCTATAATGGGGTTGTACAATGAAGGAATATGCTAGCTGATACACGTGAACACTCCTTGGCTCAAGAGTCCCCTCTTTAAAGTCATCTACAACATGAAACTCAGCTATAGCTCATAACCACTCACAATGGAATAATCTCCTCCATCCAACAATAGGGTATGCAAGAAGTCCCTTTCCCTTGGCTTTCCCCTTCTTTTACAGAAGAATTCATAGGTGACACTTGGCATTTCATGCATAATTAATTATTTTTCTTAATCCAAAATTTGATTGTTCACCCACCGATTTGTCACCCTCTCACTAAGACTCTCCAAAAATCATTTATTTAAATATTAATTGAAAATAGTATATTCCTCACCCCAACAAGACTTCATATTTATTCTCATAGTTTTCTCTTCATCCCTCCTTTCCTACTCCTTAATTTGTGTTTATTATTGAATTTAATTGATAAGTCTCAGATTTGGTCCCTTAACTACCTCCTAATTTAACTCAATTTTCCTCTTAGATGGATATTCTTATGTTGGATCTCACAACATGGAGATTCTCTGAATTTCTCGAATTTTATTAATTAATCTTATTTTAACTAACCACCCTCTTCTCTTAATAATGTTTTTAATTATTTTATGATTAATATTTATGCTTAAATCTATGTCTTTCTTTCCCCCTTTTTCCTAATTAAGTTACTTATGTAAATAATCCACTTAATATTTTTTTCAACATGGAAATGGGTAGACTTCTCAGGGTAAAATATTTTATTTATTCTTATTATTCTCTTTCCCTAAGTTTTATTCTTGATTTAATTTCCTTGGTTCTAACATCATACACCACTTGATATGAATTAGTAGGATTTTCAAATATTTATTAGTTTATTTTTAATGATCTCGAGGATGTCATGTTGGTCATGCCCTTCAAGAACTTCCCTTAAATGTTCTAAGGTTTCCATGCCTAGCAATTTATTTGTAATTCCAAGGGTGCCAAGTCATTCATGCCCTTCAAGAACTTTTCTTGAAGTTCCAAGGGTGTCACATCACTTTCCCTTCAAGCATCTAGTGGCTACGAGGAGAAATTGTAGCTTCAACAACATAGACCACTATCATCTCATATGTCACAGACTAATGGTTTTGGGAATCAAATAATCTTCCTTGATGTGTGCCCCCTAGAAAATCCTAATGAGGGACCCAAATTTGGGACCTACCCCCACAACATCGTGATCTTCAAGGTGAAGGTGTTTCAACCTTTCCAGCCTAATTCACAGCGGGAGTGCTATCGGGTGAGATAAGGGACATTGTCTCACCCGTCTCATGTTGTTCCATCCAATTGTATAACCCCATCACCCATATCTGAGTCATTTGGCCAAGAAACTAAATTTTTCCTACAACCATTAACATATCATTAGAGTATATATATATATATAGCAAGTTTCAAATTGAACTTATAATTTCAAATACAAAATATTAATTTCTATCAAACCAGATGTCGTCAACTCATCCTATGTGAGTGCATATAATGCTTTCCTGTCATACTCCATAATCATCAGTAACAAAGTTTCTCAATGTTATTCATTATCATAATAGCAACACCAACATGACCTAGTCATTCACATTGTTGTTCATTGCGAATTAGAACTAATGTAAGTAGCTATCATAGGGAACATGTCCATCATGGTTATCATAATCATAAAAGGAATGGGAAACAAACATATCCATCAAAACCATCATCATCGTAGCATCAATAGAAAACATACCTCTCCATCAAATTTATCATCATCATGATATCAATAGAGAACATGCATAACCATTAATACTACAATAATATTAATAAATAACATAGATAACCATTAATGCTATCAATAAAGAACATACATGACCATCAAATCCACTAATAATAGAGCCATGTGTCCATATCCTCAACCCGAGGTCCTAAAAAAATAAAGTGTAAGCTTTATGGCTAAATAATGTTAAAATTAATATCA
This sequence comes from Pinus albicaulis, assembly GCA_034641835.2. Lineage (NCBI taxonomy): Eukaryota > Viridiplantae > Streptophyta > Pinopsida > Pinales > Pinaceae > Pinus > Pinus albicaulis. The sequence goes on from CM076570.1 coordinate 843,649,050, forward strand.
ATATCAATTAACTAGAGTAAGGCATTACAACATATGCCTTTACACCTCTATAAATCTACTTAGTAGAAAAAAATACATAAAATAAATAAGGAATATTTCATAAATATAAGAATTTTCAAATATAGCTAACATCTCCTCTTCTTTGAACTCTTAATAATAAATTAAACTTTATGAAATATAATATTTTAATTAATGGAATATTAAACTCTTTGTAGATATTTTTAATCTTAAGATATTATTTCATTAAAGATTTAAATAGTAAAATATTTAATATGCATTTCTACTTATTTAGTATAGCATTAACATTGAATCTCTGTAACTACATTTAACATTTTAGGGTTTTCCTTACTAAAGAAGGTTAAGTAGTACACCTTCATATTACTTTTATACTTAGATGTATCACATATTTAACTATGTGTATCATTAATGAAAGAAAAAATGCGATAAATTGAAGTTGCTAATAAAATTGTTTTCTATTATTACTAATTTTAGCAACTACTTTCTCGATTATTCTAGACAATAATAAATTTTGTTCTTTTACATTTGGATAGTATTTTTTCTCCATATTCTTTTACAATAACACTAACAAAATATTTTTAAAATAATATAATATTATATAATTTTACAATAAATAAAATATATTATAAGGAATAATTTCTATTTGCAAAATGTTTACTTGTACTCATGTCCTTAATGTCCCGGCTTTAGAAAATGTGCTCTTACATTGGAAAGAACAATGAAGGCCAAAATCACCATGAGTTGCGGAAAATAAAAGAAATAATGTAATGTACCTTTTGATAAATTTTCACTTGAGGGTGGTGTACATGTTTTTACCAGGAATTTCATGTTTTAAAATATATATTTATTTCTATTTCATGTGTATTTTGAACTTTAGTTATATAGATATTTACTTTTATTTTAAAAAAAATAGAAAATGTTATATAAATATAAATGTGTGTGAATTATGAAGTATGCTTAATTTATTTTAAAAAAAAAGGCAATAAGCAATATGTATTTTTTTTTATTGAAAAGAAAAAGGAAGAATCTCTATTACCAACTTATTCATTGATTTATATTAGATACTTATGATATTTTTAATCTTTCTTGATGTTTCTTATGTGGAAACATGTTAGAGGAACCAAATTGTATGGTAATTTTAATGGTATATCATTGTAAGTGTAATTAGCATTAAAACCTTTCAAAGTAATTTTGGGAAATCAAATGGTAATTTTTAAGGTAAAAAAATTCCTCATTTGTTCTAGGTCCTTGATCATTATATCCATTAAGATACCTTTCCAATGGTGCTAGAATCGTGTCAGTTGGAACTCATATGAAAAGGTAATTATTTTAATAAGCTCACTATCATGTTATAAGAGGATTCTATGCCACACCTCATTACTCGTACATATAGAAATAATTATGTGTCCAATATGATTCTATAAGGTCCAAAATCATAACTCTAATTGAAGGTGAAAAAGTTCAAAACGTTAGCCCTAAGTTGTTATTGGACATTATTAAATATTGACCCACTAGGAAGAGAAAGAGTTTCATTCTATATTACTATTTTTGTTCCACAGTTATATGAGATGTTAGAGAGTATAATAAAAGATGATAATATTTTGTAGCAAACTTACAAGACAATTTCTCAAACAACTCCACAAAAAATATCTCTTTCTAAAGCATTGAAACTAGAGTAACCTCACTTTCTCACTAGGATTTCATTACATGTTTCCTAAAATAAACCTTGTGTTTTTCCACGAATGTATATGTTTATTATTTTTTTCTTCTATTTTCCACATTTATTCTATTTTATACATTAAACATAAAACAATAATTAAAAAATATCACATCTAAAAAAAATAAACCTTCACAATAATTTTTTTGTATTTTGATTATAAAATATCCATCATATTTTACATATCAAATATCCGTATTGAGGGGAGAGGTCAGCCGTACTTAACCCTAGATAGGAGTGGCATAATTCTAGCACACCTTTAATATTCATGAACATGGAAATTACCTTCTTAACCTGATCACTAAAGCTTTGAACTCGTAAATAACCTTTAAATATTCCATATCTTCCGTATAATATTTTTAGACATTATATCAAAATATTTTCTGGAGACAATGAATCAACAAAAGATATTGATACAACTATTTCAGCTTTTCTCTACCTTATCACTAAAGCTTTGAACGCATCAATAACCTTTAAATATTCCATATCTTCCGTATAATATTTTTAGGCATTGTATCAAAATATTTCCGAAAGGCAATGAATCAACAAAAAAATCAACAAAAGATATTCATATAACTCTTTCTGCTTTTCTCTATAAGGATACCGAGAATCATGAAATTATCTTTCATATTAAGATAATTCCATAAAATTGGCTATGGGAGGATTTCTCATAATGTTCATATAAGTTGATAATTTTCCTTTTGTCACCCAATTGGAAAACATGGTTAAAAGAAAGTTAGACATAATGTTTACATAGTTGATGGTTTGTTTTAGTCACAACATTGAAAAATAGGAAAGATGAAACTTTCAATCGAAGTTTGGGAAACTATGTTTGAGTAATATATTAAAAAAATTAGGAATGTTAGGGATAATAATAGAGCATATGCGTTTTAGTATGTATATTTGATTACTTGTGATATTATTAGGTTTTTCTTTTCTAGATGCTTAACCTAAAAAATTATGGTTAGAAAAGTAAAAATCACAAGTAATAATATCACAAGGCAGGGTTCCATTTACTCAAAGTGATGTTATTATTTTATTTTCTTTAGCTCTTTAAATTAGAATTTTCCTATAGAACCATTTAGCTTTGGATTTAGAATGAGATATAAGTTTATTTTACTTTCTATTTACATATTTCCAAATGCTTATGTTCGAAATAAATAGTGATATCCTTAAGAGAATCTTTAGAGGCTTCTTTAATAGCTTTCCTTTCCATCTTACCATTTTTGTCATATTAGAATTTGTTTTGATTTAATATATTTTTTTATAAATTTATTTATACAATTTGAGAGTTATTACTACTTCTCTAAGATTTTTTTTATAAATATAAATAATTTATAAAATTTATTAAGGAAACTTTAATTTTTTTCTCGTTAAACATTTACGGATTTTCACTATTACATAACTTTTATGTGTAATTTTATATAGGATAATGTTGAGAGATGAACTTAAGGATTCATCATAAAAACATCTAAGATGTAAAAATAAAAAAAATTATAACATAGTAAATTGTAATATAACAAATATGTTTAATGCAAGTAAATTTATTTAATTGTATAGTAAATTTATTTAATTGTATCCATCCACTTAAGACATCATAAACTATAAGGATATGTACACTACAGACATCATAAACTATAAGGACATGTAAACTACATAATTTGATATCATAAACTATAAGGACATGTAAATTACAAATATCATAAACTATAAGGACATGTAAACTATATAATTTGATAGATTCATTACTAAAAACTATTTCGTTTTTTAAACCAAATATGTAAAATATTTTTTTAGATCAAATATAAAAATAATTGATGATTTATCCATAAAATATTATTTTTATATGTTTTTCTTAAAATTATAAATTAATTACATATTGGACAACAATGGTTTGAAAAAAATTTATCCATTTATTTCTTCTTTATTTTATATGGATTCATAGATTTCTCTTCCCTTTTAGTAATTGTGAAATTTTATTCACATATCCATATTACATGATATCTCTTCTTATTATATTTTCTCATTCCAATGGTTTTTTCTCTCTTCCACAATGAATAATTCCACTCAGTGTTCATTTTGGTATAACTTCCTTGATATAGTACATTATAGTACCTCTTCTAGACACATGTTGTGAAAAATATTTATCCATAGTTGCTAATGGATACAATAATAATGATCTAATTTTGATCTAATTTAGGATATTCACTTTAAAAAAACTTTGAATTTCTTAACAAATAATGGATTCCATATTTCCAAGCTCATAAGATTCACTATCACTTTCAAAATCATATCTATTGGCTTACATGCAATATATAATGTATCACCATAAATTCAATTCATACATATGTTGGAAATACAATTTATAAAGGTTACGGTAGTTTGTATTATATACTTGAGAGTAAACATGAACAGTCCCAAGGGAATAGGAATTAGTATTGAGATTCCCAAATGTTGAAATAGGAATCCAAAGGTCACAAGGAAAGTATTTATATGTGTATATTATTAATGAAAATTAATTCCATTCTTATCTAAAGTTTATGAAAACTAAAACTAGTATTGTAGTTGGTCTCAGTAAGAGACCCGTTAGATCTACCACCATGATTTTTATCAAATATGACACTCTCAGTAGTCCTAAAACCCTTACACCTATTGGTCTACCAAGTGTTTTTCTTTGTGCATAATATTTATTGGATATCCATTCATTTTTCATCTCGTATTCTATGCCTATTTCAACTAATGATTGTTACACCTGATACTCTAAATTCAACCTTACATTAAAAGAATTACTTGTTCTTATTCTCTTTATGTTGTGTGAAAAGAAATAACATTTTTTTATGTTCTACCTCATATACATTCTCATTCAAATACATTATTCTATTCCATTTCCTTACTTGTTTCTCTACTTGGTTCTCTCACATGCTCTAAAAACCATGCATTCTCTCTCCTCATGACACTTTGGTATCATGGTCTTCCAAAAGTAAGAATCATACGATAGGATATCATTTTATAACCATGATTTTTTCTCATTATCTCCAACACCCTTGAATATTCAAAAATTATATATATTATCCAAGAAAAATTTTAATGCCAATTTTTCTACATTTGAGAAACCATTTCTTGATTCTCATCATTCCTTTTCTCTCTCAAAACCCTTATAGTTGAAACTAGATTCCTTAGATGACAAGGGAATATTACCTCTAATGGCCATGATGCTAACCATAGGGAATTAAATGAGTATGGGCGCCATGAAAATACTAACGTTATGTTATTAATTATTAAACTCCTAGAAGCTATGTACATTAAATCAATAGGAATCTAGTTCTTTGATATCTAGTCTGTAATGACCTACTTATTTCTTTCTCAGTTCAAGTTACACAAGTTTAGTGGTACTTGAGATTCATCACTCAAATTATGGGATTTGGATAATAATTCTGTTTCTAAAGTGTTACATTTGAATATCATATTGATTGGATGAGGCCTTGGTTTTGAATTTTTCATATGGAATATTAAAGATTTATGGTTGCAATCTCACAAATAAGTGAACAAATGGATGATGAAATTTCTAATGTACTTATGAGTTCTATAATCATGTTATATATGGTACCATTGATCATTATCCTACTAACACAAATGGTATTTTTTTGTGTGCATCCTAGCTAGAATGTTTTACTTCAATTTCAACCACTGTAAAAAGAGAATTAGTTTATGCATTTGCTATGGATGATGTTGGTATCTTACATGTATTCAGAGCATCTACCAAGGTAATGATGGTGTGGGATTGAAGAATTGGTTCAAATAAAATGAATTTATAGGGGCATATTAATGATATATGACCTCTCAATCATTAGTAGTGAGTAAAAAAATTACTTAAACATCACATTCTAAAGGAAATATATAAAATTCTTGAGATCAAACAAAAACAATAGAACCAATATTAAGTGGAATCCCACATTCAATCCTAAATATAATTTAAACCCCAACATTAAGAATAACTGTAACTTGAAAATTGTTATTTTGTAAGTTTACTTGTACAATATTTTGGAATTGAGTGAATTGCATTGTAAATAGGTGAATTTTTTAGTGCAATCTAACACCATTCATTTTATAAATTTTCCAACATGATCATTGAGTTGGAAACATGGTGGTTCAAGCCTTTTGTAGCCATTATCAAGTATTTACCGAATTTGTATTGAAATATTTTCAACTTCTCACCTTCTACCTACTAGGGAAAGGGGGTAGTATTTCCTATTACTAGTGAAAATTCAAGTTTCAAAATCTTATCAAGAAAGAATGAAAAATTAATCATGGACCATATATGGAAGTAAATCATTGAGCGTATGTTAGAGTTGTAGCGAAAGCTCGAGTCGAATCCATGAGAGCATGGTTCTGTTTGTGGCATTCGTAAAACCACCATTCGATAGAATAGTTACAACATATCCTTGATATGAGCTTGTGGTCATATTCAAATAATCATTTCGAAGTAAATATCCATAGTTCACAATCTTCTTCGAAGATGCAATATTTTATGGTCATATTCAACTTAGTTTTTGAACTCATTTCTAATTAATATGAGATTAACATCAAGTTCTATCTAAGTTATGAAATTTTCTGGGAAATTTTGAGCCTTAGATTCAAATTCCAACATTTCTAGTTATATTTTATTTTTAGAAGAAAAAATAACATATTTTATTAAAAATAAAAGAGGTTACAATCACTTGAATCTATAATGCTCGGGAAGAGATAAATACATGAAAAAACATCACAAGATATAACAAAGGAAAATAATGCAGAATAAACCAGAGGAAAACCTCCTATCTAATATCTAGGAAAAAACCTAAAAATTCCCAAAATAGTTCCAAAAGGACCATACAAATAACAAACAGATAGAAAAATTACGTCTATGGAAACAAAGAGAAATAAAGGAGGATCCAATAGAGAGACGAAACAAGGGAGGCATGTATGAAACACAAAGAACAAAAAGAACATGACATCACGAAGAAACAAAGGCCCTAGATCCCATGGGAAACAACTATACACACATTCATAGTAAATTTTACCAGGAGAAACACTAACTCTACATTTTGAAAGTTGATCAACCAAAACATTCTACTCCTGAAAATTGTGGATAAAGGAGATAAAAGAGAAACACACCTTCAAGAAAGCTATATGCTCAAGCTAGTAGAATATAAAGGGAATAAAGAGAGGGTCATGCCCCAATGCCCAGTATATAACAACATTTGAATCCCTTGAAATAAGTATCGTGTTCACCATAATCCAAGAGGCACAATGAAAATATCCCCATAATTTCAACACCTCCACTCACATGTTGGTTCTATTCCCACTAGACCATAAAAAGTGGAAAGACCTAGAGGGACCGATGTCTATGATGGCACCACAAACACACATACCATACATTGAGGCTATGTTTAAGAAACAAATAGAAAAAATATTGCAATTTTTCTTATGGGTCCAACTATGCCTACTAAAAATAGACCTATGAGGTCCAATCTCCATAAAATAAGTCAATATTATAATGGACGAAGCTCACAAATCTAGAATATAATTCTCAAAAATACACTCATTTTGTCTACACCACATTCCACAGAATATGTAAAGTCAGAGAGCTCTGAAATTGCAGAGGTACGAGGGCTAACAACTAGGGCAAGGAAATATGGAATATCTATTCAATTATGGTGATATATTAAGGAAGTAATAAATATCCTCCCAGATGGTGGTTATAATTAATCAAATAATTAGTATAAGACAATAGTCTCTACTAGCCATTTCATTTATGGTCATCATGAAACCACCATATTTGTAGAGAAAATTCAACTTTTTGCATCTATTTAAATTCACATTTTAGCTCTTTTCTTGTACTCATATATACACCTTTGAATTAAGAGGCATAATGTTGGAAACCTAATCTATAAAGCTTATGGTATTTTGTGTTATTTACATAATAAGGAATATGAAGAGGCCCTAAGGAATAAAAATTATCATAATAAGTACAAGATAACTTATAAGATGAATTTAAAAGTCACAAACCATGTATTGATATGTGTATCTGATTGATAAAAATTGATTCCATGATTATTTCAAAAAATTTCATTGTAATTCATATGGGGTGTGTATATTTTTATTTTATTTTCTAGTTAGTTGTAACTCCCATAGAATCTTACTATTATATATTAGAATAGGTAATTATCCTTACACTTTAATCATATGAAGGAGAATTTGTTAGGATACGGGATTCCCATACTCTGATAGTCTCTATTATGTAATGAAATAAGAAATTGTGTTAATATTCCTTCAAATATCTCAATTTTTGTGTGAAACAAATACAATATAGGTGAAAATGAATTAAACTAGAAATATTTTGGTGCATACTCATTTTATTTTATTTTAGGAAAAAAAAAAGAAAACTAGACAAAATGTAGTCAATTTCTTGCATGCATTATTGGAATTTTCCAAAGGAATTAATTGGACTTGGCCAAGTAGTTGCTTACTTGACTTCAATATTATGTCATATCATGACACTAAGATTTTTACGTCTATATAATGCGTCTTTGTAACAATAAGAGGTTTACTTCCATATTATGCCACTTTTTCATTGTAAGAGGCTTAATTCAAAGTATTGTTAGCTTATATATGCATTTCTTAGCATTAATTTAGTATGGCTCAGTTTAGCTTCATAAAGTTATATTTGGTTCTCTAGTTAAATATGGATGAATATGGTTGGATTTGTGCAATAATGATTTACGTTAGTTATAATTGAAAAGAAGGGATGAAAATAGTTTATTTTGTTTTATTATGGTTTATTTTAGTTTAGGATGGTTTCATTTCCTCAATCGTGGTTGAATTTATTGAATATCATAGAATTTTGTTCATTATGACTAATTATGCTTCACATCGGTTGACATTGGTTAACGATGGCTTGTTATCTATGATGGTGGCATGTTGGTTGTTACATTTATGTAACCTTGTCTATGCCTTACATCCTTGAGTTCTATGTCATGTGTTGAGTCTTATATATGTCCTTCTGAAGGTTTTCATGATGTCATATTGTTTCTAAAAGGCTACCATGACGTATCAAGTCCACTCTTGAAGATGAGCTATGAGATTGATGTCTTTTGATGCATTCCTTGTAAGTATGAGTTTATTTCCTTATACTCGGTCATAATAATGTATTTTGAAGGTTATTATTATGTGTCATGGTGTCACAATGCTTAGAAAAGGTTGTCACGGTGTTTTAAAATCCTCCTTAAGCTAAGTTGTCAAATTCCTTGAGGAAGGACCCTAAAGTGGACTAACGTGGGTTATAAATGGACATAGAGTGTTAATAACATTGGTATTGAATTAGAAACCTTATTTATAATGTTGGAAGACATATAAAAGAGAGAATTACTTTTTTTTATTATTTTCTCTAGATCATGCATATATCTTAGGCGTTTTTATGAGTTTTTGTGATGGTATTTGTTAAGGAATTTTGATAAGATGGTCGAGAAAGTTAATTAAGTTATAGAAGGTGGTCAAAGTGAAAAATATTTCTCATTAAGTTTATTTAGTAGTGAGATATAGTCAAGGATATTTATCCAAGAAAATTTTATGGTGTGAAAAGAGTTGTTGAGTCCTCCATCATCAGATGCATTTACTAAGTTAACTATCTCAAAAAATTAAAAATAGAAGGAAGTTATAATTTTATTCGGTTGGTTCTTGGCATGTGAGTGTGTGTGTGCATGTTAAGCCAAGGAGAGAAGTTCGGATTTTAATGGTTGAAGCTGTCTGTGTAGAATTCCAAAATTATTCATAGATAAGATATTATTAAGTGTTTCCTTTGGGTGTAGTAATCCCAAGAACTTGTATTAAACTGTTGGGTTATCTCTGCGTACCCTTGGTAGGGGGCCATGGATATTGGGACCCAATGAATATGCATCGAAACCATTAAGAACCTACACAAAAGAAACCCGACTATGAAAGATGTATGTGAATATATAATGTAGTGTCCACCACATTCAACAAGAAAAAAGTAGCGTACACGTGACTTGTTGGGTAAGGGTTACAACCCTTCATAGAGTACTCCTTTGATGACTAGTGTGGGGGTTGAATTGTGAATAGGTATTATGCAATTCAATTATCGGGACTTGAATTTTCACAAAAGATAAGAAATTGAATAACTACATGGTAAGGGTTACATATATAGGGATGAGGTATTGTCTAGACAACCATAGATTTTGTTATGTGTCATAAATATATAGGTAATGAATCAGGCATGGAGATTCAAATGAAAATGAAAATTGGAAATGATTCGTTAAGTTTTAATAAGTGAGGTATATAAATGAAAAAGTGAACCAATAATAGGAAGAAATAAAACCAATAATTTCCATATTTTTTAAGCCCTTTTCATTGCATTTTCTTAAGTTCCTATCCATTCTTCCAAAAAAAGATACATGAAATATTTATGCCTATTAATTTTTCCCCAAACCTTGATTAAATATAAATGTCTAATAACTATTACCTGCCAATGTTTAACCCAATAAATAGGCATTATTTTTACCCCAACCTCCAAGATTGTATGATTTTGATATAGTTTTCCATTTTTTCCATGGAACACTCTCCTTCTATTTATTTTCAGACCACGAGAATCTAAAACATATCCTTCTGATTCGATCGATAATGTTGTTTAGAATATGAACCAATACAAGTCAATAAATGGGAATGCTCTCAAGGACACACTTTAAAATGTGATCAGCCTTTGATAGATAACAATCTATGGCACTAACAAACTAATATTTTCTTCCACTTTCTTATACAGCCACATCTAATCAATGGGAACAGTAAATGGATTTGACCTTCTACTTACAATATTAAATTATCAGAAAGCATTAGAAATATATTTGAGTTGATATGAATTATAATTTTTTAATAAAAGGCTTTAATAAAATACTGAAAAATTCCCCACTCCATTACCATTGCTTCCCCATAAAGGATAACATCATGGATGAATAATAATTGTGCCAACATTGCTTGATAAATTGCCAAAATTTCCTTAATAGAACCATTAGCTCTAGTAGTATATGAAATTATGCTTAAACTCTCTGTTAAACACCATGTTAAGCACACACATGGTGTATGAGGAGGATGAACACACACACACAAGAGACTCAACACAATGAAGGATAAATGTGAGACTTTCTTATTTTCTCCAGTATACATGATGTAGATTTATAGTACAATGGTGTGACTCTTGGTTTCACATTCCAAGGTCACTTGGACTCCATTGTGACTTTTCGCATTCCACACCTACCCATGTAGGATTAGGTGTTCCAACATCCCCCTTTAATCCGAAGGGGTATGTGTGAGTCCAAGAAAAGAGTTGTAATACAAATCTACAAAGTATACATGGCAGCACTTGGGCTAAATCAACTCTCTAAAATGTTGGAAAAAAGAGGTGGTTTTAGGATGACCACAAACACTGGAACGCAATACATGTTGCAGTTCCCAGGACTCTTCCAAAACTGGCAAGAAGCTGAAGGCTTCTGCTAGAGGAATTGTCCCATATATAAAAGGGAGACCTTCAACCTAAAAGAAGGGAGGTCTACTACCTGTGATGGTTTTAGGATGACCAACAACTCTGGAATGCTTTGAAGAATTTCCTGTAACTCAACCAAAGCTGGCAAGAAGCTGAAGGCTTCTGCTAGAGGAAGTGTTCCTCATATATGAAAGGGAGACCTTCGACCTAAAAGAAGGGAAGTATACTACCTTGTGATGGTTTTAGGTTATCCACCAACCAAAGATGATGGTTTAAGGTTTTACACCAACCGAAGGCATGCTCATGGGTATCCGTGTCTCTGGCTACATCTCTGAATCTGGAATGACGAATTGTGGCTCAGGCTCGCTTGAATTGCTGGCTACAACTCTGAACATGGAATGAGAGATTGTGGCTCAGGCTCGCTTGATCTGTCATAGAAGCTTGTACATGACCACCATTTTCCCCCCTGTCAGGGACAAGGTGAGATGATGGCGAAAACCCAACTGCAACTTTGCTCAATATCCGTGAACATGTTTTGACATGTGTTGTAAACATCTTCTTGGCTGGTGATGCCCATTGCCAAGAAGCGATCCATCCAAGATGAATGTTGGTTCTTGCAGGAGGCTTGTTTCTGAAGCATCTGTCTGAGGAATGAGTGTGCCGACCATAGTGCTTGCATGGATGAAGATCAAAACAATGATATTTCATATGGCCAACTCGATCACAGTGTTGGCATTTCTCAATCTGTTGTGGAAGTGGAGCAGGATCTGGAACAGCTGCAGGTGAACTGTCATACAAGAATCCGACACTTTGAAATATGATGGGCTTGGTGTACACTGGAATATGAAAGGACACATCCTTGTCATATCCAAGACCAGTTTGGTGCTTGTTGTGGACAAGCTCTTCCCAAGGTCTGATGATGGGCTTGAGCAGTGCAGACTGAGCTGCTGCATCTGCATGTACATCTACTCTTGTGTAAGGAACTGAATGGGAATCATCTGCAACTTTATCTTCTTTCTTCTGATGAGAGTCCTTCACAATATTCTGAACAGAAACATGTTCAGAATGGTGACTCTTTTGCTGAAGTTCGTCTTGTTGAAGCTGAGATTCCAACTGCAAAAACTCAATCTTTTCTTGTGCATTTTGTAAACAATTTTGAATGTTACAAAGAGCATTCTTGCTCATTTTTATCATGTCATCAACATTTGAATGAATGAGGTTATTCAACAACTGTAATACCTCATTCATTTTAGCCATTTCAACAACTTAGGCTAAAAAAATGAAGGGTGTCGGCTTCAACCAAAAATGCACCCGTTTACAATGTGACTCAACAACAAATACAATTGACTCAAGAAATTCTCAAAGTACAAAGTGTGCTCCTCAAATGATGGAGGGCAATCAACAATCCAACAACTCAAATACTGATTGCAACTATGAAGAAGCTACAAATTCCACTCAAAATACAATGTCAGCTCAATACATATCTCTGCAAAATATTTGTAAATGTGTAGCTGAAAACACTTGTGCAAGAATTTTTTTATGGCAGCTGAATTTTCTTCTTCAAATAGTTGTTTTGCAATGATGACAAACTTGTCTTCAAATGTCAATTTCTTCAAAAAATCACCCTTATGTCAATGTCAAATCTGCAAATTTCTCTATATATATTCAGTCCATCTTTTTCATATGTCGATTTTCTCTTTTCTACTGTTCATATCTCTCTTTCCTCTCTCTCTCTGCTGTTTTTTTTTTTAATTAATTAAAAATTAATTAAAAAAATGGGAATAATTAAAAATGGAGGGGAAGGGGATTAATTAAAAGGAGGGGGAATTTAAAAAATATGGGAAATTTATTTGAAATGGGAGTGGGGGGGAGGAAATTTGTATTGGAGGGGGGCATATTAAAAAGTTTTTATTAAAAAGGGATTATTAAAAAGAAATTAATTAAAAATGGGGATTAATTTTAGTGGAAAGGGATGGGGAATTTAAAAAGGGAAGGGGTATTATATTAAAGGAAGGACGAATATTAAAAAAGGGAAGGAAATTTATTTGGGGGTGGGGAAATATTATTAGAATATAAAAAATGGAAGGTGGGGTATATTGAAACAAATTTAAAATTATAAAAATGAATTTAAAAGGAGAGGGGGGGGTTAATTAAATGGAATTTTCTTTTTTTTTTTCTTTTTAAATTAAAAAAAAATAATTGGGTAAGGGAAGGACGTGAGGGAGTTGAGGGTAGCGAATAGGGAGCGTTTTGAAAGCGATCACTGTAAGTAGGGGCCGCGTATGTGGAGAGTGAGAAAAGGGCCATAGAGGCGGTGTAAGGTATGAAGGGCGGATGGGGATTGGGATGAGTGCAGGTGAGGAGTGGGATTTGTGTTGAGCGGCCGGTCGATAAGGGAGAGGAGGCTGCGTAGGGTTGGGGGTTAGGAAATGTGGAGAGGGAGTGAGTGGAGCGTTGAGATTGCAGAGAATTTTTTTTTACTTTTTATTTTTTTTTAATTTTTAATTTTTAAATTTTTTTTTTTATTAAATTATAACAGCAGAGAGCAGGAGCAAAAATTTTTCTTCTTGCAGGAATTTTACAAATATACAGCAGTAGAACTTCAGAAATTGCAGAGAAAACTCAAAAAAATTTCTTCAAAAATCCAGAACTTTTCTTCAAAAAATTGCAGAGGGCCATATAGCAGCAGAAAATTGGAGAATTTGCAGAGTTAGAGATTTGCAGAAAAATCAGAAATCTCAGAAATTTTCCAATGAAAACTCAGAAATATTTCCAGTAAAAACCCAGAAATTTCTTCAAAAACCCTCTTTAAACTATTTTCCAGCAGCTCTCCAAAATGGTGCAGAATTTAAAATGCAGAGAATTTTCAATGGAAAAATAAGCAGTGAGAAAACCTTCAGATGCACAAGGCTGCGTCTCCAAACCAATTTCTAAATGCTGTCAAGGATTTTGAATGCTGCTCCTTTTCCAAGATAAAATTTCTGAATGCCGACGAAAACACTGCTGCAGAAAGTCTCTAAATGCTGCAAAAATGTCAAGAATTTTGCAGATATGCACAGGCCATACACACAAATGGCTCACTCAAATTGGAGCAGGGCTAGCAATCGTCCGCTCTAATACCATGTTAAACACCATGTTAAGCACACACATGGTGTATGAGGAGGATGAACACACACACACAAGAGACTCAACACAATGAATGATAAGCGTGAGGCTTTCTTATTTTCTCCATCATACATGATGTACATTTATAGTACAATGGTGTGACTATTGGTTTCACATTCCAAGGTCACTTGGACTCCATTGTGACTTTTCGCATTCCACACCTACCCATGTAGGATTAGGTGTTCCAACACTCTCCACAACTAGTAGAATTATAAAATGGGACAATGAGAAACCTTCTTTCAACATCCTTGAGGTTTTAAGAAACCTCGATGTGTAATCATTGAAAAGAATTGCAAAATTCGTTGACAAGACAAACACAAATATATAGTTAACCACTTTTACACTCAATTTCTTGTGTAGAAGAACCAACCTAAGAAGGGTCAAATTGACCTTCTCATATGCTTTTTCCAAATCAAGCTTCATGACTACCACAAAGATATTTTTTAATTTAACAGAATGCAACCCCACTTAGGTAAAGCCTATGGTATCTAATATGTGGAAATTAAAGATAAATGCAATCTCTTCATCATTTATACATGTAAGAACCCCTTTCAACGTTGTTCATAATGATTTTTGTGATCCCATTATAAAACAAATTGCATAAAGAGATATGAATAAAATTTTCAAAGGATAAAGGATTTTACTTGTTAGCAATTAAGGACACCACCAACAATCCTTCACCAAACTCTTGATTCCTCTTCCACCCTATTTTTCTCAACAAATAAAAGATCAAAGAATTTAAGATAAAACACCACTATACACCCATCAAAACCTAGGCTCTTCATTTTTTAAATATTGAGAGAACATATCTATCCTTTTAAAACAAAATAGTCAATTTTATAATTCTACTTATTAAAAAACTAAAGAAATAACCTAATTATTCTCATTCCTATGGTCCAAATGTCAATTTTCACATATAATGCTCAATTTCTTTTTAAATAATGTTGATTTTATTTTTTAAATTCTTCATAAAAGAAAAACAATTTTGACTTTGTAGTATTATTTTAATAACAATTTTTTTTATAATGGAATAATAAATCCTCCTTAAATCTAGTTGTGAGAGGGTTATTAATATTATCAATATTTTGAATAGTGACCTCCACTTGAATCCTCTAGCTTATCTAGAAAACCTGATATGTCAACCTATAGCAAGTCTCTAGTGAATTTTATTATAAATCAAAGCAACATTAGAAAGTTTATGCATAGATATCCTTGTCGTGGAAGTTGTCAGAAGTGTCCTATTGGTTTTTTTTATCTATGCATGAAGTTCTAAATTTTGTTTTTTTATATAATTGAAACAATCGTCACAATTTACAATATCAAAAGGTGAAACCATCTCTAAACAATGGGCGTTATGGTCTATTATAATTATATTCATGGATATGTAAGGTGGTCAAATAAAATGTTGAGGGTCTCAAGGATTTAATGTTTAATAGGGATAGTAAAGACATTTTTTGAATTGGTTTCTTCATTAAAGTATTTTATTTATATAATTTGGTAATTATTTCTTTGGTCTGTAGAAAAGTGATTGAAATTACTATGTTGATCATTGTCCATTCATAACATTAAATATTTCAATAGTAGTGGGAATTTGGGCTTAGAATTAACAATTATAACAAGTTTAGTGCTAAAAGATTTCAGATTTTAAATGCATCAAAATGTTGAGAAGAGATGCATTGAATTAGACATAGATTAAGAAAAATTTATTTGACGTTACCCAAATAGAAAGACGATAAAGTTATTCTACCTCTCAAAACCCTGACGCTCTCACAATATATACCCTCTAAATCGTCATTAGACAAGCATAAACAAACATCCAAATAAACTTAAAGATGGTTGTCGTCAATACTATGGATCTCACACAGTGAAACCGTTGGCGTAGTCATACCCCATGGTTAATCTCGTGCACTCTTTAAGCGTAACACGGATAACAACAGATGTTTGAGTGGACAATTATTTTTCCTGCTTCATTTGGTGTCCGTGCCGAGCGACCAACCAATTACTTCCTTTCCTTTTCGTTACCTCGTCTTCGCGACAAGAAGTTGGATTGGCTGATGCACATTGACAAGAAAATTTTAAGTGAAAATATCATAAATGAAACAACGTGAATTCGATTGATGTTGCCGTACTCTGCATGTGCATCGTGCATCTGCAGAGAAATGTAGTTCTGCTTAAATCTGACTCTCATCTTGTTTGATTCTTTATGTCGCTGGTCACGATAGACTGTTCAGGCCTTCACTTCATATATAAATTGCCCGTCTCCGCTGGGTCGGTTTTGATGTTGTCGGGTAGGAGACACGCTCCATAGGCAAGAGTACGCACGGCGGGCTTACATTACATGAGCGATATGACAGCTCCTCTCCGTTATTCTTTCTGTCCACCATGTAATGGTAGCTGTTATCGTGCTCCCCGATCTGACGGATATGTGAAATTGCTTTGTATTAATACATACCCCTTAGGTGATCCGATAGGCAAGCTACTACAAGCGCAGTCACATGGAGAGAAATAATCAGATCTCGATATTAAGACGGAGGAAGTTAAGCGATCAAGCATTGATCGCAAGCATGAATTCCTCCTTCATTTCTCTTGGAGCGGCTTTGCACTCATTCATGCCTTCTGCTGTTGGTAGGCATGGTAAGCATAAGAGGTCAACGAGCATGCCAACTTCTAGAGTGCACCCGAACCTGGCTGATTTTGGCAAGCAATAACCACCCTGCCATAGGGTATTTAATGCGCCTATGGCAGGTCTCTTCGCATATGATGCCCATACATGGCTGAGCGCATCCGTTGCCACGCTGGCTTGCCAAACCGCTACTGCTCCAAATTGCTAACATAAACCGCGCCACCCAAACTGCAAACGTAAACCGCAAACAGCTACGCTTCAAACCGCAGGTTATGAAAGAGCGCGCCTAAATTCCTAATACGATTTGGGTTTCCCGCTTACGCTCTCTGCATTGCTTGCACGCCGGATTCTCTGCTCTGCCATCCATCGCAGGATTCTCTGACCAGAATCTATCAAAGGCTTTTGTTTCCATTAACAGATGGTGAAGCAGGTGAAATTAAGCCCAATAAAAACCATGCTTTCTCGCATATAAATCCTAGTGTAAAAGGACTTACAGGACCTTTGAAATTGGACAGGTCGTTTAATTCCACTAAATATCTTAGTATTGATTCAGATCGCCCCTTGTTGAATGGGAATGGCAGAAAACATGGGAGATGAGGAACGGGGTGGATGCATTGTCTACATAGAGGTTCCCTCGTGCTATCATAGTCATAGCCAAGGAAATGTTTGGTCCCTAGTTGCCGATTCGGCTGGTCAGGAGAAGGGGCCAGAACTCCCCAACATTTCTATTTTCAAGAAGGCTGCTTTACTTCATTGCGGTTATGAGAGTGAAGGTATTTATTTAGCCTTTGGTAGAAATGTTTGTTTGTCTAGTTGAAATAGCTCAAATCAAGTTATTTATTAGCTTGAGGAGCAACTTCTTTCTATTTAGCATTTTTTAACAAATATTGTCAGGTTTGGAGAGCATTTAAGGTTTCAAGATAGTGGTGTGAGTATTCTTGTGTATAATAGAAGCCTAAAATTTGTGCCTTTAGGGTGTTATTTATCTTGGAGATTTATTTGTTGTGGTTTCAGATCTAGACCATAACTAAAGATCAATGTTTGTTTCCATATTTAAGCAATTGCATGGATTTCTTAAAAAATAAAACATTCTAATTTGGGCAAATTCCAATTGGTAGAAAACAGAGTAATCATTGTTGTAGCTTGATGTGGGTTTGAAGGGAAGTATGCTCTCTTCCTTCCAAAGCCTCGCTGTTCGATTTGACAACCATAAAATTTACATCGCTTTCTTGCAACCATAGGCTCTGCAATTTCAAAGGTAAAACCTTTGATACGATCCTCTAAAACTCAAACAACTTGTACATTCAACTGCAATTTTAAACACAGTTACCAACTCATAGAACAACACACAATAATCATATTTACAATAGGGTTGATCGTATAACAGAGCCAACTTTGTTATTTCACCAATAAATCACTCAAATCATGAAATTGAATACAAAGATCATTCACTCAATTTTACTCCTGGCTGCTCATGAAAAAAATCACAATCTCAGTCCCATGGAAAAAATGAAGATAAAAAAACAGTATGAGAGTTATTTTATTTTACTCCTTGGTGCTCATGAAAAAATTCACAATCTCAGTCCCATGGGAAAAATGAAGATAAAAAAAACAGTATGAGAGTTATTTTATTTTACTCCTTGGTGCTCATGAAAAAATTCACAATCTCAGTCCCATGGGAAAAATGAAGATAAAAAAAAGTATGAAAGTTATTTTATTTCATTATTGTGTCCAAACTCCAAACTTTCCAAATCCTCCCAATACAAACTTTAGAGAAATCTCTTATATCTCTTAATGTGCTTATCATATTGATAGATTTGGATAACAATTATTCACGTTGAATCTGTGAATGTTGATCCTAATTTGGTTGTGAACAACTTTCAGCCACATTAAGGTTTCTACTACTTCTGGTAAATTCTCAATGTTTTGATGCTCATGAAAAAATTCACAATTTCAGTCCCATGGGAAAAATGAAGATGAAAAAAATAGTATGAAAGTTATTTTATTTCATTATTGTGTCTAGACTCCAATCTTTCCAAATCCTCCCAATCTTTCCAAATCCTCCCAATACAAACTTTAGATAAATCTCTTATATCCCTTAATGTGCTTATTATATTGACAGATTTGGATGACAATTATTCACGTTGAATCTGTCAATGTTGATCCTAATTTGATTGTGAACAACGTTCCAGCCACATTAAGGTTTCTACTACTTCTGGTAAATTCCCAATGTTTTGGTGCGTGGTGTTAATGAAAAAATTCACAATCTCAGTCCCATGGGAAAAATGAAGATAAAAAAAAATAATATGAGAGTTATTTTATTTCATTATTGTGTCCAGACTCCAATCTTTCCAAATCCTCCCAATACAAACTTTAGAGAAATCTCTTATATTCCTTAATGTGTTGATCATATTGACAGATTTGGATGACAATTATTCACGTTGAATCTGTGAATGTTGATCCTAATTTGGTTGTGAACAACGTTCCAGCCACATTAAGGTTTCTACTACTTCGAGTAAATTCCCAATGTTTTCTCATAAATTCCCAATGTTTTGGTGCTCATGAAAAAATTCACAATCTCAGTCCCATGGGAAAAATGAAGATAAAAGAAACAGCATGAAAGTTATTTTATTTCTTTATTGTGTTGAGACTCCAATCTTTCCAAATCCTCCCAATACAAAATTTAGAGAAATCTCTTATATCCCTTAATGTGCTTATCATATTGACAGATTTGGATGAAAATTATTGACGTTGAATTTGTGAATGTTGATCCTAATTTGGTTGTGAACAACGTTCCAGCCACATTAAGGTTTCTACTACTTCTCGTAAATTCCCAATGTTTTCTCATAAATTTCCAATGTTTTGGTGCTCATGAAAAAAATCACAATCTCAATCCCATGGG
Source organism: Pinus albicaulis (assembly GCA_034641835.2). Taxonomy (NCBI): domain Eukaryota; kingdom Viridiplantae; phylum Streptophyta; class Pinopsida; order Pinales; family Pinaceae; genus Pinus; species Pinus albicaulis. Next base: position 843,669,007 of record CM076570.1, read on the forward strand.
AAAAATGAAGATAAAAAAAACAGTATGAGAGTTATTTTATTTCATTATTGTGTCCAGACTCCAATCTTTCCAAATCCTCCCAATACTGACTTTTGAGAAATCTCTCATATCCCTTAATGTGCTTATCATATTGAGAGATTTGGATGACAATTATTCACGTTGAATCTATGAATGCTGATCCTAATTTGGTTGTGAACCATGTTCCAACCACATTAAGGTTTGTACTACTTCTGGTAAATTCCCAATGTTTTCTCATATAGTTTAATTGTCAAAAGAGGGAAATTTACCCACCCAACAAAGGCTACAACGATTGTAGCTCATCTTTTGCCTCGGCTCCTCCTACAAGCTTGAACTCCTCCGTCCTCAGGTCCAGATCGTCGTATTTTGACAGTGAACAGTGGGCAGTGGTAGTGAGCAGTGTCCATAGGCTGTCTATTGCAGGAGAGAGGTATGGTCTAGATATGGTATGGTATGGTCTGGTCTGTAGAGATATGATATTGCGGGCTTCCCTAAATTTTATACTATAAGAAATATTCTTCTCCCACCTGGTTTGAAAAAATTATTATTCAGAACTTTATTAAATGTGGTAGATACTTCATGGTTCCTGTCAAAACACTACAGAAAATAGTTCTGATTGTTGCAGAACGCATTAGTGTGAATGATGTTTCACTAATTCATAGCAGATAACATAACTTTAAGGTAAAGTAAGGAAATAGTAAAGGTTTAGTGACAAATGTTAATTGCCTTATTGCTACTCTTTCGATTCAATTAGTGTTTTGCAATCCTAAATTGCACTTATATTTTTTGGAAATATATGCTGGTAAAAGCAAATGCAAATATATGCTGGTAAAAGAAAATGCTTTGTGTATATGCTGATGCTTTTATCTTCTGCCAATGATATATTCATGTGTCAAATGATCTTGTTCTTTCATATGGAAAGAAGTTCAAGTTCAATTTTTTCATGTTCACTGCGATTATTTCAAGCTACCCTTTATTTCTTTCAATATTTATAATTATATTCCAGTCATCTGAGCATGTTAGCAAACCAATTTTTTGTTTGAAGAAAATTGTCAACTCGAGTATCCAATGATTTTATATTAATTGTCTGAGGAGGCCATTGGTCTTGATGCTGGACCTAGGCTTGTACAAAAATTGGTTGGCCTTATGATAATAGGACATCCAACATTGTAAAACGCATTGCAGAAGAAGAAATTGCACAAGTTGCAGTGGGTGTGTCTTGGATTCTGACAGTATGTGGAAAGATGGGTCGCATGCCTGACAAGACATTTACAGGTCTGTATGGAAATTTTAACTCTGATAGATACAAATGGAAGGTGGACTTTGTAATCTTTTCAATGCCATGCCTCAAGCATGCCTTTTCATTGATCTAACTTTGTTCATCAACTTGTTTTTGTGGCATCCATAGTTATGGTGTAGCATTGCATATAACATGTTTGTTACAGAGTTGTTAGAGGAGCTCAATGTGGAGTTAAAAGGTCCTTATAACTATGTTGCACGAACAGAAGCTGGAATACCTCGTGATTGGTAGGAAATATACTTTCTTATGGTGCAGAAGAAATTTGTATTTTGTTTGGTTGGTTTATACTTTCAGCATAAAGACACTAATTTTCTGTATGGTTTTATTTTTAAATATGTATATTTTTACAAACCACCTATATTGCCTTCCTGTTCTTGAAATGCACTACAAAATTCTAGATCAGCACTATGATTCTACCATTAGTACATTGTACAAGAAAAATCATAATCAATGCCTGCAAGCTTGTTATGATTTATGCATTTGTATTTCAGGTTTTGGCTATAAACTATGAATTTAGGGCTTCATGGGAAAGAATGCCATTTTCTAGGTTGACAACTCAAGAGTTTCATATGATTAAATGCTTGGTATAGGTATGACATATCAAATTTGGGTCCGACAAGATGTGACAACAAACTTGACATGAAAAATGAGAAAGAGAGAACGATAATGCAGGTATGATTTTCTTGTTTCAGTATTTATTAGTATATTTAGCACATCTGGTTTTGATAAAAACTTTGTTGTCTGTGAAATTTGCTTGATAATTCCTACCTGACATGGAAAGGTTGCCAATACTAAGCAGGCTCCTTGCAATTCTCAACATTTTCCAATTTCTCATGAAGGTAGCAAAACCACCAATCATTATCTCTCTGAGGTGAGAATCAGATACAATAAAATATGCTTCTCATTGTGATGTGTTCTTGACCATGGATGATTAGTGGAACTGTTAAAATTGTAACAGGTTTATGAAAGGCTTGCTTGCATTGTTTCCATGGAGAAAGAAAGTTCTGAACTATGATAGCAATAGAAATTGTTCTTTCTATGTCTACTTGGGGTTTTCCAACGTTGTTAACATTGGTAAGCCTTAGTCTGTCTTCTGGGGTGGACAGTTGATTTCTAATATATATATCTTAAAAGTAATCCCCATGTCACATATGAGTTCCATTTCATTTACACCAAGTCAAAACGGCTCATGTGGTTGGCTCTGTCAAACAGGGTCCTGGCTTGTGACTAATTACAAAAAGGAGGTAGAGTGGGACCTAACAGGTGCTCCTTGTGCAAACTCCATGAAAGAAACAAACTCTCTGCAGATAAATCACTGCAAAATAGATTTTTGTGGCCATTCTTGATTTCCATGAATTAATGTTCCTATAAATATTGCTTGTTTCATTTGCGAAATTCCATCTAGAAGGGCCTAGAGGGAAATTTGGAGTCCATAATTTCTCTGATTGAGAGGTTAGTGTACTATAATTTCAATTCCATATCCATCACCATAATGCTTTCCCACCTTGAATACAACTCCACCACAACTTTTCTCCAAAGATATTATTGAGTGTCTCAGGATCTCATAGGGCCAAACTACTTGCCACTTTTGGAAGGCAGAGTTTTTCCCATGCAACTAGTGACCACTTTCTTTCCCTCGTGAACCCACCCCATAGAAAGGTTCTACAAACAATTTTTTATTCATCTAGGAATTTCTTTAGGGGAGAGATTATAAAACTAATTTTAGGAGAACGAGTCGGATAACCCAATTCAAATACTAAAAGGTCCAGCTATGAGATACATTACAGGTGCTCTATAAATGACTGATTCATAATGAAATTTCAACTAATTGGGATCCAAGATATTTGAAAAGCAGGGAGTTAATATGAATTTATCTGCTTTGGGGACCATAATGAGGAGGGTAGGATCAAGGCATGGCCATTGGCATAGCGGGATCATTGGGATTCTTCCACAAATGAGTGATTTTTTGGGCCTAAAAATGGCCAGCATGCTTGAAATAATTTTTTGTGAATCCATATGGCCTAGGAACCTTATTATTAGGTGTAAAAATTATAACTTCCTCAAATTTTGCAATAGTGATTTCCCTCATCTGGGCCTCATTTTGAGTTGGTTATGGAATATTTAAGGTAATTTTCTGGATTGTGGGTTATCAGCCGGGTGATGGTTTTGAGAGGAGAGAGTAGTAATAAGTTACCAATTCTTATTCTAAATTTGCATGGGCCACTATTTGGATCCCATTAGTATTCATTAAAGAAAAAATTATTTTGTTGTGTTGGTGATTGATCATTGCCTTATGGAATAATTTGGTTTTGTTTTCCCCTTCTTTTAACCACCTTATTTTGGACTTTTTCTTCTATGACACTTTTTACTTGCGATGTTCTTCTATCTCGGTGAGTTGTTATCCTTTCTCCATGATAAGAACTTCAATATATCCCTCTATAATTATTTTTGGTTGAATTTGTTGAATTTGGGATTATAGGGCTTGTTTTTCTATGAATATATTTCCAAACTCAGTCTTATTCCAATCTCTTATCTTGGCTTTAAAGGCCTTTAATTCTATGTAGAAAGTATGTATCTTATTTCTTGCAGTTTTTTCTATTTCCAATGACCATTCTTTGACCTTAGTTAAGAAGGATGAGACTTGCAGCAAAAATCTTTCAAAGAGCAAGGGATCATATGAGGAGCATCTTTAAGGTCTAATTCTAGGAATATAAGCTGCTAATATGAGATTGTACATGGTAGTATTTAAGCTTACAAAACAATATCATTTTCAAGAAGTGCTTCAAATACTTTGAATCTCTCTATTCTATAGACAATTTGTTTCTTACCTCCTTGTCAATTATTCCAGGTGAATGTACCATTTATGCTATCTAGATCTGTCATCCATAGTTGATGGAATAGGGCCTAAAAATGTTGATATTCAGAGTCCAAGACTCTCCATTTGTAACACGTATAACAAGAGAGCTAAGTTCTTGATTGCAGTCATAACTTCCAGGGCTGATTTATATGCATATTTGGTAGTAAACTGTGCGTTGTCTTGATTATATAATTTTTTATTTATTTTATTATCCAGTGTCTGCACTTGTGACACATATAACCCAAACTTCTGTATCTAAAGAATATGCAGGTTTTGGAGGTGCGTAGATAGTTTATCGTATTTCATATTCTAATATGAATCTATTATGTTGTCATCATGCAGTTATTCTAAGCTTACAGAATGTTGGAAAAGTAGACCCTCTGCATTGAAGTATCATGCCGCCCAAATCCAGGTCGAGCATCGGTGAAATTTGTCCTTCACAATGGGGCAAAAAAACACGTGGTCTACAAAATATGGGAACTGCAGGGAAGGACATCGAATAACAAAGCATACTACATTACACTTGTTGTAGGCTTAAAAAAGGGAAACAAAATGGGGTCAGTGATATAACAATATTGACTAACTCAAAGTTAATATGTTATCAAATGGAAGGCATATACAATGTTCGCAAAGACAATTTGAAGCCCCTCTACAGAGAAGAAAAAATCTGGAGTGCTCGATTTCATTCTTTTATGATAAAGCACCTTGTAGAGATCAATAGAATTTCCACTGATCTAGTGGTTGGAGCGATTTCCAGTGTACATGTAGGTGCCAAAGATGATATAGAATCACCAGTTATTCCATTAGAAAACACTGATCAGCATCAGCATAGGTCCTCATTATGTGTATACACATTTGTTATCATTTTTCTTGGGACTCTCATAGCATGGTTCTTTCATTAAAGAGCCTGTCAATGTACTCTATTTCTGTTTTAATGTGTACATAATTTTCCATAATGAAGAACCTTTTAATGTACAATTTTTAATATCATTCACCTTAAATGTATACTCATGTTATATGTTTTGATAGAATTTACCAAATTTGTTATTGATGAATGCAATTAGGGTTTTTATGCTACATGCTCTGCTATGTGGTGCATGTGCTACACTCTCTCCCACTTATGAATGGGATATACTAACCAATTATGAATCATGTACTGATCAATATATTTTATATAGAAATCGGTTTTTTCTTCTTCTAAAAAAAATAAATTATTGTCAATACTTAAACTCATCCAAGATCAGGTTCATAAGGAAATTGTAAACTGCAAACGAATACTAGGCCTACGAATTTGTTATAATCAAAATATCACCACTAATACTTATGCAAAGATGAATGTTAAAATGGAGTTGCGGCACCTTGGCATATGTTTTAATTGCGAAGCTAAAACTCTATTTAGAGACAAGTTTGACCTCAGCAAATAAATATACAGACAAACCTAATGCCAAAAGCACAACTTACCCAAGGTGAATATCAAGGGTTCCAAGAAGCCCAAATCTCTCGTATTATTAAATTGTTAACTATATATTACTAAACATCAATAGGTGCAGTAATAAGAATATCCATCACACACCACTTGGTATAATTACAACAATGTTCAATAATCTCTACTAACTAAAATTACAATAATATCTAATACTGACTAATAGAAGGCATCAAGGGACAAGAATCATGTGCCTTGTGTGGTATGCATGAGTTCTTGACTTCGTGTGATTGAATCATGTTGTGTGCAACATCTATTAGGTTTGTGTGCATTATACTTTGTGAAGTTCGATATATGTTGAATTGATTAGTGGACATCCTTAAGCCATAGACACGAGCCTTGTTAACCACACATGATGAACTCGTGGAGTATTGAGTAAATATTTGATGCTGGCATTTGGTGATTGCTATTGAGAGTTCTCGTCATTAAATCACCTCTCCTATTGAGAGGTCATGGGTTCAATTATGTATAGGAGAGGCCATGTGTTCAATTCTCTTGAGACTCTCATGGTCACTAGGATATACTCTTGGTGTTTGATCTTGGGCCTTGTCTAAATTACTCTAACTCTAATGAATTGATGATTCACCATGGTGTACAAAAAGTCAACTTTCCTCTTTTTAAAAAGTAATTTTGAAGGAAATTTCTGGCCATCATTAGTTTTTTCAAGAAAAGAAATAAACAACTATCATGGAGTATAAAAGGTCAATTGACATAGGTGGAAGAAGCAATAACTGAAGTTTAAGGAACATGTGCGTTGAGCATGTGAGAGGAATTGCTAACCAAACCATGAATAAGCCTAGAGAATCAGGCAATAAAGGAGAATTGGGGGGTCAAAAAATAGGTTTCCAATTGACCTTCTACCAAATAAATAAAAAGGTTTCCAATTTATCATGTAGAAGCCTAGAAGACTAGATTAGTGTTATTTCATTGGAGTTCCAATGAGAATAGGATGGAAGGTTACAAGGAATTTTTCTAGCACTCTTTGAAAGATGGAATTTTATTTTTAGGTATAGTGTTGATTGTTTCTGAATTCTTCTCTATCAGGTTATTAATTATTTGTAGGGGCAATTACCATATGGAAGGGACATGAAGAAAACTGGTTTTGTTGCAAAAGCCCAATAGAGCAGTCTTATGTATCCCTAAAGATTTCTAATGTTGAAATTATGGCTATAGCAGTAAGTCCTACGGTTAAATAGAAGACCTTTGGTTAGTGAAATGGTTATTGTGCTGAGTAAGTCTAAACTTTTACGGTTGTACCTCATTTTAAAATTTGTACATTTGTGATATTTGTCCCCCTCAGGGCTTGTCAATATAAATTTCCTTTTACCAACTTAAAAAAAAGGTTACATTAATAGATGGAAAGATGATAGGATTTACCCTACTAGGGTTATCTGACCTTCATTCAGCTTTGGTCACAGTATGGTAGAAAGGCCCATGTACATGTACGACTCAGCATAAGATAAGAGATATTTCTAAGAAAACAACAATATTTTTTTTTCTAAATAAGACTATTTCTATTTTATGGCACATAAAAATACAATATCAAACTTTCCCGCCGAAGTTGCTATGCTAGCCAATTCCAGCAAGTGTAGAGTTCAAAAACAAGAAAATGTGACTGCCCCAGTTGGGGAAACCGGTCCATAGATTGATGCCCCAAGTAGGGAAACCAGCATTTGCAAAAATTTTCCAAAAAATTATCGAGTTGTGTAGGAACAATAAAAGAATGAGAACATAAAAGAGAAACCTATCTGAGGTAGATAACCTCTCGAAATAGATTCTGAAGCAGCGATACATGCTACTAGTCATGTGGAGGCATCTCTTCAACTATGAAGCACCCATAGTCATCACAGGAGTCCTCTTCTTTCTTTGACGACTGCACTGTGGGCTCAGGCGTTGTAGTTGAACACACACCTGCATCCATAGCTTTTTCATCGCTGCGTTCACTACTAGAGGAACGCGTGGCTGTTTTGGTTGGCAGGGCCTCAGACTTCCTGGAATGTTGAGGGTGAGCCGGGGATATGGTGGATTTTCTGAGATGTTTTTGAGCACCAAATCCAGCAGAGCTGGACGGGACATTCGGAAAATGCACAGTGAGAGTCGCAGAGAGGGGATGGTCCAGAGAGCCAGAGGAATTGTAATTGAGTTGGTCAGCGGTCAGATTTTCCTCATGGAAGGGGAGATGACTTTCATCATGGAGGGAAATGGGAGGGCAAGAGGTTTGGCCTTTGCCACGGCCTCTTCAGTAGCGCATCTTGTGCCTCCGAGGCATGTTTTTACAAGAGGGTGCTAGGGTAGTGAGGGGAGAAGAAAAAGGTTGGTAGGAGGCCTCAAGCAGTGGAGGTGGCGAGGAATGGACGCTGAGGAGATTTGAACTAAAACCAACGTAATGGACAGAGAAACTAAGGCTGCAAGTGAAAACTGCAGGAGAGAAGGAGCTGGGTGCCATGAAATATCGAGAGAGGCAGCATGTCAGACGAGTATTAAAGCTCAAGGTAGATGGATTAATGCCTGCAACTAGTGAACAACTGCTATATTTATTATGGATCGTACGGAGGCCATGCGCAGCCATGTGGCTTAGTCATCTGCCTTGCGGAGGAGCCGCCACATCCCATTTCTTAACTATCACCTGCATTCGAGGAAGAAAACAACAATATTGATCACACTCTAGAAATCGAATTTTTTCAACAATTTTCAGAAAATTAGTGATATTTTTTCATATTTATTTGTTTATGCTCTCTAGCAACATAAATTAACTTTTGTAGAAGGAAAAACTATATTTGGAGTGCCAAATGCAAAACCCTTCAATTATGTAATAGAGTTGGTATAGTCTTGATGGTGCTATATATTCTCACAGATCATAAGTTAGTGGCATCTTCAAATACAACTAGATTTCATTCATTTCTCCATTGCAACTGATAACTTCACTATGATTGACATTCAAACAAGAATCCCCATCATTAGTTGCCATACAAATCATACAAACATTCATTATATGCAAACACCGCAAAGACTACAAGATCATGTCAATGACCCTTGCAGAAAGACCTATCTCAATACACAATCTAAAAGTTACTTCAATTATAGCAGAAATATAACAACAATAAATAAGATAAAGTTTCACTAAGCATGCAAAATCAAGGTGGCATTTAATCTTGCTGTTCTAATAAATCAGCAAACTAAAACAACCATTAAACTTTCTCAGTACATGAAAAAATCATATCTACAATCACAAATTTAAGGCAACAACAATTCACTTCCTATTATCACAATATTAAGACAAACTAGAATACCTTGGCTCATATCAATCTAATACAAGTAGTGGAACAGAAAATGTCTGAAGATTTTATTAGATACTGCTCAAATTACATGGATTGAATATAGAGATGGAGATACAATAGGAGAGTACATAAATTGGAATACATACTTAAAACCCAATGGAACCAAAATAAATGCTGCAATCTCTTCCTAAAACTGTCTCTTTCTTTAAATCTAAATAGCAGCAACCAGATGTCTTTATCTCTCCACAACATTCTCCAGCCACTTAGTTGAGACAATGACACTCATCTGCTGGAATATCTTCCACATTTCCATTGATTGTTGGCACTTTAATGGTTCTTTTCACCCGTTATTTCCTGTAAAACAAAATAAGAATAATGTTGCCAGATGTTTATGGTTCATTCATTACGAAACAAATTACAAAAATAGGTTCACTTAAAATATAAATAACAACTTTGATTCATTTTCATCAACCAACTATTCTCACCATAAAGTTTGAAGGCATTCTAGAAGATTTTCCTTCCTCGGTAGATGGTGTATCTCTTGGTAATTGGTTGATTTTGGAAGTGTATAATAGCTGAGTGGTTCTGGGGGCATGGATGGAGGCATGTTGGATGTCATAAATGGACTAGGTATAGGGTGTGGGCGGTGATACAATTCCACTGGTTGTACGATAGGGGGCAACACTGTAGGGTATGGAACCGAATTATTAAGGGTTGAGGTAGGGTGCCCAAGGAATGAACTTGGTGCATATGGTGGAAACAACAAAGGAATTCACTGATCAAAGGGTAGAGGTGGACGTGATGAACCAAATGGAAAAGGAACAAGTGTACTCCCCATATTTCTATTCACAGAGTTACTCTCCACTATATTGTTATCAAATAATCGAATTTGACAGCTTGAAGTATTGTGAGATGTTGAATCCTCAACTGTAACAATAAAAAGTTCACATAGTTATGCAATTGCATGATATAAAAAAAAGATAATGATATTTTGGATTTTACACAAAATGACACATAAATTGAAATTTCCCTACCAAAATTTTGTAGAAGAGATTGTTGTACCCTTCTAGATGTGTGGTCCAGATTTATTTCTTTTGTAGAAGCTTTCTCCAATTGTTCATTCATGCTTTTTTTCTTTCCACGAACCCGTCCAACCTTTAGAAACTGTGGTTCATATTTTCTTGATTTCAACATACTAACATGTTGCCCCTTTTTCTTTAATGGGCTCAAGAAACTATGTCGTCTCTTGGTAGTGATCTTGGATGGAGTTACAACACTGAATTTTTTTTTTATTGTACTCATGAATTACATTTTCTACCAATTTATTTAGTGCATATGCTTGCTCCAATGTTGTGGCTGTTATTTGTAATAAACCCCTTAATTTATTATGAGTTGATGAAATAACACGTTTAATTTCATCATCGGTAGTTAGGGCACTATTTGGTCTTATAATGGATGAATCAGTATGGTATGACAAATCCTCGACATCATAAATGTGGTTTTCATTATGCAATATTAAAATGGAAGGAGAAGGTGGAAAATATGTTTCATTTAAATCAGACAATACATTAGGCATTACATTGCCCCCCAAAGCATTGCTAGTCACTAGCATTTCAACTTTTAAAACATGTTTGCAAATATTTCCATTTACGGCCCATTTGGAATTACAAAAGTGTAGAGTGGGCCCTTTATAGATGACATTATACCATGTACCACGAGTCCCCATAGTTTGGCTACGAACCAAATACTCATATTTACAATTTCCATCAGCCACACATTCTTCATCTGGGATATTCTTTGCTTTGCACTTACTTACATTTAATTGTTGCTCTGTTTTTTTAGCTCGTACAAAACTAGCATTTTTTAGACTTTGCATGTGAATGTAGTACAATTCAACCTTTTTCAATAACAGATGCAATAACCAATCTACCCTTCTATGTGATGCATTGTTCTTCTCACGAAGGTACCTTTGCTTTAAATACCTGTGATAAGATTCAATAGCATTATTTGCGTCTCGATTAGAATGTGGGAAGTTCCTATATGCCTTTTCCCACATACTTGGAAAATAAGATACATATATTATATGTGAAGAAATAATTGAAAATGGTCCATTACGAAATAAACTGATAAAATCCACCTTAGAAAAACTTACATAATTTATTGTTGGCTAACCAGTTGGTTGTAAAATAATCTAGAAACATAGTTTCTTCTTCAAAGTCAACAAAAAAACTTTCAATTTCATGTTGTACGAACTCATCATCTTTACATGAATGCATGATTTCTCCTAATGCTCGAAAGATCAGAACTTTATTTTCCTTCCCCTTGATTTTATTCCCAACATTCTTCAACCACGCTCGGCGGACATGCCATACACACAATAATAGTGTAGAGTTTGTGCAAGTCCTGAAATAACATAACATTAAAAGAGAATATCCATAAACATTATAGCATCTTTTATACTCTAAAAATAATAAAAATTTCACCTTAATGCCTTGATTTCCACCGCTGCATCATCTGTGATGAAAGCTCAGACATGCCAATTCAGCTGTTCTTTTTTCCCATTTGCAAATAATGCTGACATCCATTTAAAAATATCAGGGGTACTATTTCGTGATGATATTGCCCAAGCTACTGGAATCCCATTGCGATGATCATAAAAAACCATTAAGGTGTAAAGTTGATACTGCATTACAAAGAAGATAAAATTATAAGTATATAAGAGTACAACACCGAAATGAAGTTGAATAAATGAAGTTTTGTTAAATATCTTACCCCATATTTATTAGCGCTGAAGGTGAAGTCCATTGATATCACGTTATTGTATGAGTGTTTGACCATCATTGAAAGCATCCACTTTGTTTGTAATGAAATGGATTTTTTTAACAACATCTTGTTGCTGGTAGAAGAAAAAGCTCTCTGGGCATTCACGAACCCAACAATCCACACTCATTGGATCACTTTCATGTCTCACATATTCTAGCCTTTTGATATTATTGTAGATGTTTAACACATCTTGTATTGTCATAAAATAATCTTGAGGTGCCCCTATGAACAACTCACCAGATCCATACCTTACATCAGAGATAAACTTGTCCCATATCATCGTAGCATTAAAACCATCACGAATCAACTCTTCAACACTGGTTCGTATATTCTCTATTAAATGCGGTGCAAAACTGAATTTCTTTGGTATGTCATTTGCCTCATTTCCATGACAAACAACATTTTTTTCATCAACATGTCTACATGTTGTTTATATTAGAACAACATCATTTGGTTTAAGGGCAAGTCGTCTCATAATGAAATGACATTGGCAACCAACTTTAATGCTTTGACGTGGAAGAAATTTTTTCGTTGTAGATTCAAGTTCAATTACATTTATGGCTTGTACATGATTCGGACCATAGGCACACCAATATCTATAAATAAAACATAAACAACAACTTCATCAAATTATTTATGCATTTTTGACACAGTGAACTTCAAAATTCTAAGAGAGAGAGAGAGAGAGAGAGAGAGAGAGAGAGAGAGAGAGAGACTCACAGAACATATTCCAGATATGGACCGAAGAATTTGTCATCTTGATATCCTTCACATCTTTACTTCGATGAGTTTTAGCAACAAATTGAGTAGGTGCACTTTCGCTCATTTCTTCTCCACTTATAAAATCCTCAAGTCGACAATACAGAATAATTGCGACTTGGTCTCCCTGTATTTCATTCCATGTCAAATATTCGACTGAAAACTCTATCATTCCTTCTGGGTCCTCAACCTCCAACTCATTATTTAGGTCCCACTTCTTCATTTTTAAAATCCCTATACATATAAGAAAATTTGGCAACATGCTGTGAGATAAAGGAGGACAAATAGCAAGGATTCTGAAAATTTCAGTAATAATTATGAAGACAAATAGCAAGTTGGTTATTGCAAAAACATAAAGTATGAAGAGCGATCTTAGATAACGACCAGTAGAACATGACATTAATTTTATACAACTAGTAGTGCAATGAAGATGATACGCCATGAAAATTCAAATTACCCTAACCTGGGAAATTTTACAAAGGTCAAGAACTTTAAGGCACTCAATGCAAATGATCTGGCAATGTACATTCTAATTTTTTTATTTATGTCTTTTGTAACTCATAATATTTTGATTTCAGATTCATATTTAATATTTAAATTTATCAACATATTAGTTTAACTTGACATTTGAATGCATGAATCATGATTTTGTTTCATGGATGGATGTGGTGTTTCATACTCACTGACAACAAATCAGTGAATATTCCTAGATGGAATTCTTAAATAGCATAGGCATGTTGTTATTATCCATTAATCATTTCAATTTTTTATATATTCATCACACTGAAGCTGCCAATGATTAAATTCCATTGGGACATTGTTGTAGTACATTACTCATTTTGAAATTTATAAACAGACATCACACTGAAAAAATGAATAATTTCAGTGCGTTATTAAAGGCTTGTAATAGTTAGATATCCAGTGGCAGCTTCAAACACCCAATAAGTAAAAATAGTTGTGGTCACCGTATATCCCCCATTTTGGGTTTTCCAAAAATTTATTTTACCACCATAGTTCTTTGATAAACTGGCAGTTCATACCAAGAGCAGTCACAGTAATAAATTAGCCAGGATGGATAGTCCCTCTGATACAGGCCTTGTCAGCCACCTCCATACTCTTAAGCGATTAAAGGAAAATTTCCAAGTTCTTTTCTCCACACAACCCTATTGTATAAGGTTCCATGTCTATAATATCCAATGAAGCTAACAACATCATTATCTCAAAAGGCCAAAAATAGCACTTCATGTCGTACTAGATATAAAAAATCTTCAACTCAAAATTTTGGATTAATACTTTTGTACAACCGAAACATTCTATACAGATATAGACATGCTGCCACGGCTTAAAAAATAAGAAACGAAGATGTATTTTATCTTAGAAATTCCTAAAATATGAAATGTTATACATTCAGCTTTGTCACTCGCTGTCAATATGGAGTTTGAAAGTTCAACATCGCTTCCATGTGCATAGGCCTACAAAATAGTCATTGTAATGTAAGTATATTCAGCATGTCACAGAATGCACAGCTCCAAATTAGCAGCCAAACAATTATTGAGACCACTGGATTAATGTTATCCAACAATGACCCGTTGAATATTTTGAGTTAAATCCCAATGGTTCGACTCAGAAATACATGCATCCAAGTATGGGAGAGACTCAAACAATATGTGTATTGGCTTGTAACCAATAATTCTTCCCTATAATTTGCTACACAATTTTTCTTGAATATTATAAACAACAAGGCGATGACAGAGAAGTAAACTATATGCATGTTACTTTTTAGATATCAACAACCTGACAAGTAACTAACACAACTTATCCAAAATTCTGATTGGCAATGCATTTCTAGCCTGGTGCATTAGGATTAGAATTAGAGTGTGTTGTATGTGGAGGTGTTGAAGATGAAAAATTTGATGTCAAAGAAACAATAGTGGCACTCATGTCAGCACATAAAACCACCACATTGCCATTCACATGTTTGGTGATAACATTAAGGTTCCCTCGAAAACACATTAGCAGGTAGGGAAACTCAGAATCCATCTGTCCATCTGTTTTCCACCTGATTAATCCCAAATACTCATTAATATTGAATCTGATTTGAGGGCTGAGAATTTCTTGATTCTTTTTATGTTTATGGGAGTAATATGAAGGCTTAGAGTTGGCTGTGAACAAGGGCTTAGAATTGGCTGTGAGTAGCAGATTATTGGTTAGAATTTTTTCCATGCAGATGGTAGTCGAGTGGAGAAAGAAAAAGAAACAAAGCACTTTATTGGTGGGTGTAAATGTTGGTGCATGTAGCAGGGAGCTGTTGACTTGGGTGTTGGTGAAGGTGGCTCGGGAAGGAGATCATGTGATAGTTGTTCATGTAGTCACAACATCTGCAGGTATGAATGAATGGTGAAACCCACTTTTATCAAACGAGATTTAGATGTTTGGTGGTTGTTTGTTGTTCATGTGATTTTCTTTCTGTGTCTGCACGTGATCAGATTCAATGGCATTAGTTAGATTCATGTTCTTAGACAATTGAAAATGTTTATGCAGGTCTCAATTGGTTTTATTGAGTTTCCTTGTTGAAATAACATTAGAAATATTCTTACAGTTTCAAACTATTTATTGCAAAATTCAATAGCTTTAGATATCTTCATTTGTCTTTTATAGAGATAATTGCAGAACTCAACAACATCCCGAAAATTTATTTGGATTTTAATAATGTTTATTGAAGAATTCAATAACATTAGATATCATCATATTCTCGATCAATTTCAAGAAGTATAGCTTTTTGGTGATCGAGAATTAATGTGTTACAATTGGGTGATCACTGGAATTTACTTTGGAGCCAAAATTAGCTTTCACCCAGACTCATTTTGTCAATGCAAATTCAAGCTAGATTTTCTTCAAAATGGTCATGGGGGAAAGCTGGTCCTTAATTTCTTGGTCATTTAATCATTGTGCATCTTCTCAAGCTATGATACACTAATCCCTGAGTAGATATAATAGGAATTTCTCTGCTTTGTCTCCTGAAAGCCACAACAAAGAGATATCACGTACCCATTTCTTAAAAAAGTGCAGAGGCTCTGCAATGTCAGAGAAAGAGATGATAACGAAGATATTTTCAATCTACGACACATACAGACAAACTAGGATAGAAATTTTATACAACTTCAGTGTTTGTAGGGCTTTTAGAGATAATTATGTTTTGATCTCTGTAATTTTCATGTTTTGGCAGCACTGATCTGTGGAGAAAAAAATGCGGTGGATTTCCTTGTGAGTCCCTTTGATTTCAACGCTTTAGATGTCTATGAGAGTTTCTGCAGATTAAAACAAGTAGTTATTCTCACACAATTTTGACATTGGTTTTTCGCTTTATTTATTTGTAAAGAAGGCTTCACAGTTGAATTTTAGTGTACGTTTTTTAGGTGAGTCTTCAAGTGAAAGTTTCCTATGGTTGCCCAATAAGAAAGGTTTTGGCAGATGAAGCAAATCTGTACAAGGCCACAAAACTAATTGTGGGAAAAAGGAAGCACCATGGCTTAGGGTAAGTGAAAATTTTCTAATGCTCTGAAGCTTTAATATTCTGGAATTTAGTCTTAAAGAGAATTCTCATCGGAATGTAATATATGACAGGTCTTTGGTTATCCATGTTTCAAGTCCTCAAACTCACTCACTAGCTATTTTGCAAAGAGGTTGCCATGCTATTGATTTGTTCTGGTTGTTGACAATGGCAATGTTGTCTTTGAAAAAGTTGGAACACAATCTGTCACAAGTAGCATAGAAATGGAAACAAGCAAATTCCCTTTGTGGGTATACTTTGTTTCTTGATATAAATGCATATATCTATATAGACGACATATTCACTAAAGCAATATAATCACCTTTTGGGCAATTAGATGTTGTTGGCAGATGGGCTTATGATTTTATGATTCATTGTGCACGGGAACCATAGATGTGATGCTAGGCACACTCAATTCCTTACAAAGGTCAGCCCGAGGCATATTCCTAAATGATGATCTGGAGGAACCTTGTTGCTACAAATTTGTTACAGAACGCCCCGTTACCATCATCATTATTAAGATGGACAAGAAGGTAAATCTATTGTTGGAGCTCTATCTCCTAGCCTGTTCACCCTTTCTTAAAGTTTAGTATTGTTAAAAGGTATGAGATAGTAACAAGTCTACCAAACTCAGATAGTCCTCAGTGGATAGGATTCAAATCTCTTTTGCAAAATTGTAAGCTTTTCATATCCAGCCCTGTTCACCAAATGCAAGTGAAAATATTTGTTCCAGGTACCCCTGCTAGAAAAAGGGTTAACAAGACTATACTCACAAAGGATAGTCTCTGGAGTAGGATCTTAGTTCAAAAGTATATAGCCCCTTAATCTTTGGTTGAATAAATTACAAAAGAGCATAAATCGATCCATAATGTGTCTAGACTCTAATCAATGGAAGGCCCTGTCATTGGCTTATCTGTAATAGGATCTTATTTTGTTTGGTGTGTAGATGATAGGACACAAGTGAGGATTTGGGTAATGCTATAATGGGCTCTAATGGGAATATGTTCCTTCTGAAGGTACTTCTACATCATTTATGAGAGATTGGGAGAATGACTGATGCCCCTTAATATATTCCTGTATTATTTTGTCTATCTTTGCCATTTTCTATCGAGTTGTAGACAAAGAAACCATCTCCATTTTAAAAAATAATTAAAGTGCATAAAACCCAGTATTCCTAGGTACAGAAGCATTTGAAAATCTGCTGGCATTCTAATGTTGAAGACTAACATAAGCATGTAAATCACATATTGAGAGTCCAGCGACAGATATTGCAAGTTTGTTGTTTGGTTGCAATTTGCTGAGGGTGTATTTTATGACAATGGAAGGTTAGACAAGGATTTCAGGTGTGTATGTCATATATAAAAAATTATTGCTACAAAATAATGTGAAGGAATTAGAAAATCACAAAATGCTTCCATCCTTTGGCTATATAGAATACAGATTTCCAAGGGCTCTGTTGTGAAAGGAGCATTTGAAGCCTTGTACAATTTTAGTCCAAAGACTTGCATATAGTTTGTACATTTGAATGTTTGCTGGACATTGATTGCTTAACTAACTATTTGGCTAAAATTCTACATAAAATTTTTGGAATTTTAATATACAGAAATCGAGTACCCAAAGAATTATTAAAATCTCTAAATCCATTTACACACTAAAAATACATTTTAAACCAGTTAAATTCATGCTAACAAATATTGTATCTTCCAATAAAAAATAAGTTTAACAATTAAACTGCGTTGTTGAAGTATATAATTTAACAATTAGACTGCGTTGTTGAAGTATATCTTGATATTTATGAAATGTTGAATGTGAATTACTGCCCCAAATATTTATGAAAATTGATGGTCATAACATGGTCCATGTTAAATCACGTTTCTCCACTGTGGTTAGTAACAACCTTTGTGAAATGTGACTTATACTATAGATGTTTATGGAAAATTATGTAATCATAACACGATCCCGGAAAGTTAGATGAATTACAATTAAGTTGTTTTTGTTAAATCACGTTTCTTTGTACTGTTGTTTAGTAACTGATTTACCAAGCTATAGTTTGTACATTTGAATGTTTTATGGACATTGATTTCTTAACAATCTAGGAAGCCAGAAGCTCCATTCCACCAACAAGGTTCGAGAATAATCTATTATTTCTGTGTGAATATTTATAGCCAGTCTATTGAAATCACATGCTGGGCCACTGGCATTTTTAAAATCTTCCATCAGTTTGACATTTGGATCACAACAACACTGGTATATTTTCTGTGATTTTCAAGGGATGTTATTTTTGGAGTTATTCCTTCTTCTGTGAGTGGGATATGAATTTTACTGTTATTGCATTGCATGCGTCCCTTATTAGAGAGCCATCTTCTTTTTTGCTATGCAATCCCTAGATTTTGTGAATAAGTGTTTATTTAATTTAACCCTATTCTGCCCTTCTGCGACAAATATATCCATGTAGGCAAATTCTTCCAAACCTATAGGTTTCTACAAGTGACAAATTTTCAGCTCTGAATTTCTTTGGGGGGCTACATACCCAGTTTGAAATGTGTCTGCCTCCAATTCTCTCAGTTGGACAAATTTTGAGACGGGTTGCATTCCTTTTTATCAATTTGATACAGAAATCCTGTGCTCAGACCACTGACTTTTATTTCTCAGTCCTTTCTCTCGCAAATCTGACACTTTTGGGAGATGCTCATCTGAAGAATGGCACAGTGAGCCTTAGCATGGAGTTGGGAGTACCAAATTCAAGTGTAGGTAGGGCATTGTACAACAAACCATTTAGATTTCTAGACCCTTATACAAAAGTTTCTGCTTCTTTCAAAACACGTTTCTTGTTTTCTGTAACCAATGTGGGTTCTCTTCCTGTTTCAATTGGGGATGGATTAGCATTTGTTATTGCTCCAGATGATCACAGTCTTGGTAGCCATGGAGGTTATTTAGGGGTGATGAGTCCAACAAGTCTCAATGAACTCTCACCTCCGCCGGGGAATACTATTGCAGTGGAATTTGATACTATTTTGGATGTAGAATTCCACGATCCTAATGGAAACCATATAGGTTTAGACATCAACAACATGACTTCCGTGGCAATAGTGGATTTGGGTAGCATAAATATTGATATGAAGACCCGTAATATCATCACAACATGGATTGAATATGATAATACTGCGGAAATTTTGAATGTAAGCATGAGCTATACCAATCAGAAGCCCTCAAAACTAATTCTATCTGTTGCATCGATGGAATTTCGAGAATCTAATCCTGCCTATGCCCATTTACTTCTACAGCATGCAATAGAGGTATAAACTAATATTTAATCAAATCTTGGATCTATATAGTGCCGAGAGAGTATCAAAACTCCCCGGTTCACATTTGTCTTGCTACAGTCAGTTCTTGCTGAATAAGCAGGCAAATATGACATAGGCAAATTTGCAGAATAAGCAGCCTGCCATAACCCGACGAAAATTGTGGAGGAGGAGGTGGTGAGCCCTACTTGTAGATCCCCGCGACGTTGATGGATGGTTGTAGATCCCCACGCGTTGATGGATGGTTGTCAGAGAATCCTGTGCAGGATGGCAGAGAAGAGAATTCTGCGTGCAAGCGATGTAGAAAGAATAAGCCAGAAACCCAAATCGTATTAGGAATTTAGGAATTACGACGCAGTCCTCCATAACCATAACCTGCGGTTTGTAGCGTAACTCTTTGCGGTTTATGTTTGCATTTTGAGTTGCGCGGTTTATGTTAGCAGTTTCAAGCAGTTGCGGTTTTGCAAGCCAGTATGGAAATTAGCAGTTTGGAGCAGTTGGGTTTGGCAAGCCAGCGTGGCAATGGATGGGCTCAGCCATCTATGGGCATCGGATGTGAAGAGGCCTGCCATAAGCGCATTAAATTCCCTATGGAAGGCTGGTTATTGCTTGCCGCTGATTTTCAGTGCCAACTTCAAGCTAAGTTGTGTTGGAATTATTGGAAATTCCAAACAAACAGTGGAGAGAACAAACTCTCCTCTACAACACAGAGAAGTTTAAAACAGAAATTTTAATCACAGACAGAGATGGCATGAAATATGCTTTCTTCTATTCCATTAAACAAACTAAAAACTATTACAAATTTCTTCCTCAATGGAGGGATTCACCAAAGTAAGACTGGGACTACTACAGACGCAGTGCTCCACAAAACAAATCTTCTCTCTGTCTCTTAAGTACGCACAAGAAGTGCTCAGTGCTTCTTACTGTGCTTTTCTTCGCTTGCGGGCTCACACACAACGATTACAATAACAATACATTCATTCTGTTGCCTCACAGGCCTTTTTCCCTTTTAATATAGCGCGGCGGAACAAAACCCAAAACAAACAAATTACAAAATAAAACTTTGCAAAACATAAAACTTTGAACATGGTACGACGTACGAGTGGGGTCCACATCGCAGTCGGCCAAATTGAAATTTGTGATGGCGCAAATGGCGGAACAATCAAAAATGTGATTTGCGATATTTGCGATGTGCTATGGGATCGCATCGCAAATATCTGCGATAACACATGGCGGAATGAACAATGGAAATGTGATTGTGCGATCATGCGATGGCGCGATGATCGCACATCGCAAAAATGAAAATTGCGATGGCAGAGGGCGATGACAACTTTGTAATATGCGATATGCGATTGTGCGATCGCGCGATGGCGCGACGATCGCACATCGCAATTTCAACTTTTGCGATGACACATGTTATGGGCGGTAATACATATAATGAAAATGTGATATTGCGATGTTGCGATGTTGCGATGATTGCACATCGCACATCGCAGATTTCCATATCCACAAGACATTTAACACTTCTCAACTTGCGATTTTGCGATCTTGCGCTCAAGTGGTAGGGACCACTTGTCCTTCCGCTTCATAACTTTTAAGTCTTCCACCTGTTTATTTCAATTTCACTTCAATTTGGTTGTTGAGGGCTTTTACGCCCGAAATTACTGTCTTAATGAATTTTTCTCCTCCGTAGACAAAAATCTTCATTTCTCTGCTGAAGTAACTTCTCGCCCATAACAAAATTAATTCCTCTCTATCATACTTGGCTGCGGCCCATTATCAGTAAATTCTTCTCCTTACGTTCTTCATTCTTCTTTAATACAGAGTGTTGTGCACTCAAAACTCTGTGCTGCTGTTGCTGTACTTTGTTCTTTGTTCTTCCTGCCCAAGGCACGGCATGTGACTTTAATATTTCTAACACTCCCCCTTAAAGTCAGCTGCTGGGTTATCCATCATACCCAAACATTTTCTTAAAAATTCAAATGTTTTCTGTGCCAATGGCTTTGTCAAAATATCTACATATTTCTCCTCTGTTTTACAATGCTGTAAAACAACTTCTCCATTGTTCACCAATTCTCTGATATAGTGAAACTTTGTGTCTATGTGCTTCGTTCTCTTATGAAACACAAAATTCTTTGATAATGCAATAGCTGAGCTATTTTCACAATAGATCACAGTTCCTTTTACCTATTCTTGACATAGACTTCTCAACATTCTTCTCATCCAAATTGCTTGACACGTTGCTGCTGTAGCTGCCACATATTCTGCCTCTGCTGTAGATAACGCTACAATAGGCTGTTTCTTAGAAGCCCATGAAATGGCTCCTGAACCCATATGAAAAACATAACCGGAAGTGCTCTTCCGATCATCTACACTTCCAGCCCAATCACTGTCAGTGTATCCAACTAATTCTAAATTTTTTGAAGTAGTATATAAAATACCAAATCTTTTAGTTCATTTCACATACCTCAGAATTCTCTTTGCTGCTTGCCAATGTGCTTCTTTTGGCTTCTCCATATATCTGGAAATTAAACTAACAACATGCATAATATTCGGCCTTGTTGCAGTCAAATACATGAGGCTGCCAACTATGCTTTTATACAAACTTGGATCGAAACCCTTACTGTTGTCATCTTTACTCAACTTCAATCCCATTACTGTGGGAGTAATTGCAGCTTTGCACTCCTGCATATTAAATTTTTCTAAAACTTGATCCACATACTTTGCTTGGGATATAAAAATCCCTTTCTCACCTTGCTCTACTTCTATTCCCAAGAAGTATCTCAACAAACCCATGTCATTGATTTCAAATTCATCTTTCATGACTGTTTTAAAATTTTCAACAAGATAATCATCATTACCTGTAAAAATTAAATCATCAACATATAAAACAACAATGAGCATCTTACCATCCTTTTCTTTGATGTAGAGGGTGGGTTCTCCCTCACACTTTTCAAATCCATTTTCCAGTAGATAGGAATCTATCTTACTGTACCATGCTCTTGGAGCTTGCTTCAACCCATAAAGAGCTTTCTTCAATTTGCAGACCTTATGCTCTTGGCCTTTCTTTTCATATCCGAGAGGTTGTTCCACATATACCTCTTCCATTAAAACTCCATTTAGAAATGTAGATTTTACATCCATATGGTATACTTTCCATTTGTTTTGTGCTGCTATGGACAACACTGCTCTTACTGTCTCCATTCTTGCAACTGGTGCAAAAGTTTCTTCACAATCAATTCCTTGCTTCTGCTTGTATCGCTTGACGACAAGTCTGGCCTTGTGTCTCTCTATCTTTCCTTCAGCATTGCTTTTGGTCTTATAGACCCATTTTACACCAATGACTTCTTTACTTTCTGGGAGATCAACTAATTCCCATGTTTTGTTCTTCTTTATGGCTTTAATTTCATCATCCATAGCTTCTATCCATTTTCTATCTTTAATTGCATCTTCAAAATGAATAGGATCATCAACTTGACAGTACAAAGCAAATAAGGAATTCATACCTTCGTTTGCTTCTCCTTGCTCATAAATTTCTCTAAGGCTTCTGAACCTTGTTCCTCGTTCACTTGGTGTAGACGTGCTTGATGAATCACTCATTTCTGCTCCATGTGGTGTGCTTGGAGATCACTCTCGCTTCTTCTCAAGGGTGTTCTCGCTGCTACTTGAGGTGTCCCTTGCTGTCCTTGTGCTGGTGGAGGTTGTGCAACAGATGGGTTATTAATTTCAACCACATCTCCCTCATCTTCATCATGAGACAAACAACTTTTAACATTGACTGTTTTCTCTATGCTTCCATCCCACGCTTCCTCTTCAATGAATTGCACATCTCTGCTTATCACAAACTTCTTTGTGGATGGGTTATATAATCTGTATCCTTTGGAATCTTCACAGTATCCAAGGAAAATGCACTTCTCCCCCTTACTATCCAACTTCTTTCTCAATTTGTCTGGAATGTGTACATATGCCACACATCCAAAAAATCTCATGTGGGTGACTCCTTGTTTTCTGCCACTCCACGCTTCTTCTGGAACTTTGTTCATGACTGCTTTTATAGGGCATCTATTTAAAATATACGCAGCACAGTTTTCTGCTTCTGCCCAATACTCATTCGGCAAGTGTTTTGCCTTTAGCATACTTCTAACCATTTCCATTATGGTTCGATTATTCCTTTCAGCAACTCCATTCTGTTGCGGTGTGTACCTTGTGGTAAATTGCTTGTGTATGCCATTTTCTCTGCAAAAATGCAGAAACTCCTTTGATATGTATTCTCCACCTCTGTCGGTTCTGAGGACTTTAATATACTGCCCACTTTGTTTCTCTACAAGAGCTTTAAAGTGGCAAAATTTCTGAAAGACTTCACTCTTATATTTCAGAAAATAAACCCACACCTTTCTTGTGAAATCATCTAGCTGTCGCATGTAATTACGTCTAAATTACGCTTTTCAGCTGACGTGGCCCATACAAATCTGAGGAATGATTTCTAAGGGTGATTTTGCCTCTGGTTTTCCTCGGGCTGAAAACTTTCCGTGTTGCTTTCCAAGATGCAACCTTCATATTAGTCATTTGTGTTTCTTCAATCAATGGCATCCTCTTACCATTCTTCATGGCAAAATAAATTTTGACCCTGGAATTGAGATGTCCAAATCTCTCGTGTGCTTACAAATCTGTTTCTACTCCTTTCCAAAGGCTTCTCAGGTTACAACGTAAGGAAAATTTCTTTTCTCTCTTTTCTTCTCTTCAAGTCAATGTTGAGCTTGAGCAGAAACATTCTATTGCTGGTCATTTGGATTTCAGCAATGATTTTCTTGCTTGGAGGAATATCTTTTATTGTGCACACATCATCTTTAAAAATTACATTGTAACCTTTATTTATGAGCTTCCCAATGCTCAAAATATTACATTTTAGACCTAGAACATAATACACATCAGGGACAAATTTCCGCTCACCATTTCTGGCTCGAATACTTACTCTGCCTTTTCCTTTGACAGAGATCTTAGTATCAGTCCCTGTGGTCACTTCAGATTTTACTTCTTCATCTAGATTGGCAAAGATTGCTTTGTTTCCTGTCATATGATTACTACAACCTGAGTCTAAGAACCAAACATCATCTTCTCTATCTTGTGCTACATTACAGGCTAACATCGCATTACTTGGGTTCTTTTCTTCTTTTGCTACATTAGCATTCTGCCTATTTTTCATGTCATTTTGCTTCTTTCTACATTCATTGGCATAGTGCCCATATTTCTTGCAATAATGACATTGATTACTGATTTGTCATACCTTTTTCCATGAGCATGTTGGTGTTGATGTCCAACTTACTGGCTGTTGCATTGGTCGTTGCTCTGACTTTGACCGTTGCTCCTTCCATGTGAATGTGAAGGGTTGCTCCTTCCACCTCTGTTCTGGCTTCTGCCTCTTCCTCTTCCTTTGCCTTGACCTCTTCCTCTTCCTGAAGGCATTTGGGTCTTGAAGGCGTGCTCAAGAGATGAGTGTTCATCTCTGCTCAATCTCTGTTCATGGGTTATTAGTGAGGCATGAAGTTCATCCACTGTGAACTGTGAGAGATCTTTGGTCTCTTCTATGGTGGTAACAATTACATCAAACTGGTGGTAAGCATCTCAAAAGTTTCTCCACATTCTTCTTTTCTTCAAGAGTTTTGGATCTATCAGCTGATTCCAAATCCCAATCACATGTGTAAAAAATAAACTGGCACTCATTCACTCTTTCTATGCAGAGTTTCAAATCTCTTCTTGCAAGAAATCAAGTTTGTTTTCTTTAACTTTCTCCTTACCTTGATAGTTACTTATGATTCCATGCCTCCTGATTTTTTAGCTGCTGCTATCCTCGGAAACACACTCTCATTTACAGCTTGATACAATAAGAAGAGAGCTTTAGAGTCTTTCTTCCTATTATTCTTCAACACATCCTTCTCTGCTTGAGTTAAGGCATTAAAATCCTGCTCATCAGCTGGTTCAACAAAACTATCTTCAACAAGTTCCCATAAGTCTTGTGATACAAACAGGGCTCTCATGGTAATGGCCCAATAACCATAGTTCTTTCCATTAAACTGTGGAAGTTGAACATTTCCAATGTTCATTCCTGTGCTTGGTCCAGCCATTGCTTCTTAAACTGAACTCTGAACTTAAATAAACTGTCTTTCCTTCTCTGAAAGAACAAACTCTTTTAAACAATAAACAACAGCTCTGTTATCTTTGAGAAATACCTGAACTTTGACTTCTGTTGAGCTTTCACGCCGCTGGAGAAAACACTGCAACAAGCCTTCTTCTTCTTCAGCTTCTTTGAAACATTCAAAGAGCTTGAACTAGCTCTGATACCATGTTGGAATTATTGGAAATTCCAAACACACAGTGGAGAGAACAAACTCTCCTCTACAACATAGAGAAGTTTAAAACAGAAATTTTAATCGCAGACAGAGATGGTATGAAATATGCTTTCTTCTATTCCATTAAACAAACTAAAAATTGTTACAAATTTCTTCCTCAATGGAGGGATTCACCAAAGTAAGACTGGGACTGCTACAGACGCAGTGCTCCACAAAAAAATCTTCTCTCTGTCTCTTAAGTACGCACAAGCAGTGCTCAGTTCTTCTTACTGTGCTTTTCTTCGCCTGCGGGCTCACACACAATGATTACAATAACAATACATTCATTCTGTTGCCTCACAGGCCTTTTTCCCTTTTTATATAGCGCGACGGAACAAAACCCAAAACAAACAAATTACAAAAGAAAACTTTTCAAAACATAAAACTTTGAACATGGCGCGACGTACGAGTGGGGTCCACAGCGCAAACGGCAGAACAATAAAAAATGAGATTTGTGATGGGATCGCATCGCAAATCTCTGCGATAACACATGGCGGAACGAATAATGGAAATGCGATTGTGCGATCATGCGATGGCGCGATGATCGCACATCGCAAAAACGAAACTTGCGATGGCAGAGGGCGATGACAACTTTGTAATATGCGATATGCGATTGTGCGATGACGCGATGACGCGACGATCACACATCTCAATTTCAACTTTTGCGATGACACATGTTATGGGCGGTAATACATATAATGAAAATGCGATATTGCGATGTTGCGATGTTGCGATGATTGCACATCGCACATCGCAGATTTCCATATCCACAAGACATTTAACACTTGTCAACTTGCGATCTTGCGCTTTTGCGCTCAAGTGGTAGGGACCACTTGTCCTTCCGCTTCATAACTTTTAAGTCTTCCGCCTGTTTATTTCAATTTCACTTCAATTTGGTTGTTGAGGGCTTTTACGCCTGAAATGACTGTCTTAATGAATTCTGCTCCTCCGTAGACAAAAATCTTCATTTCTCTGCTGAAGTAACTTCTCGCCCATAAAAAAATTAATTCCTTTCTCTGTCATACTTGGCTGCGGCCCATCATTAGTAAATTATTCTTCTTACGTTATTCATTCTTCTTTAATACAGAGTGCTGTGCACTCAAAACTCTGCGCTGCTGCTGCTGTACTTTGTTCTTTGTTCTTCCTGCCCAAGGCACGACAGGTGACTTTAATATTTCTAACAAGTTGGAGATACTCATACAACACCAACAACAGGAGCCAGAGTCATACAATATTTCCACAGCTTGGCTTGGACAGGCGCTGGATGTCATGCTTTTTATCTATTCCAGTTTCAAGGACTTGTACCCGCACACAATGTCGATAGACAGTAATGCAGATCGAAAATGGTTGAGCCGGCATATGGAGTACCTGGTCAATCTGCTTGATGTGTGCAATGTGTTGAAAGAGTGCATGTCAGAAGTAAAGAAACAGAATATGTCTGTACAGATAGCCCTCCATGGCCTACCTCAGGTCAATTCTCATGCCATGATGAGTAATCAAGTGTTAGAAACGAAGAACACCCTTGACAAATGCATGGATGAATTAAGGAGGAACAAGGACGTGGAGTCCAAGTTAGCGAAATGTATGTCTACTTTGAAGCGAATGGCCGATAGCCTTCACCCAACAACAGCAACGGCAACATCAATGGACAGATCAAACGTCGAGGAAGTCATCAAGGAAGCGAAGGCCATTACCATATTTGCCTGCACTGCACTTGTGGCTTTCCTTTCCTTCAACACACCATCCCGCTCATTTATTCCAGGTGCAGGTTTTCTTAAGAAGAAGAATTGGATCAGTACTCTTCCTCATCACATGGACATCAACAGCATGACCAATATGATGCAACAAAAGTTAATGGAAGCTATGGAGA
The DNA here is from genome assembly GCA_034641835.2 of Pinus albicaulis. Taxonomy (NCBI): domain Eukaryota; kingdom Viridiplantae; phylum Streptophyta; class Pinopsida; order Pinales; family Pinaceae; genus Pinus; species Pinus albicaulis. Next base: position 843,696,633 of record CM076570.1, read on the forward strand.
TGCAGAGAAAGAGGTCATCATCATTCAAGTTCCTCTTGAAAGAGTTGAACAGGGTAGATGTTACAGTTGGAAACATCAACAATTTACCGGAGAGGTACATCATGAACAAGATGTCGAAGTTATCTTCCAACATGAAAGATGAACTCAAGGACTCCATAGATGCAGTCAGCGTGCCCACCACAGAGTTGCTCTCATCCATATCGACCAGAGAATTAATGAGCTCTTCAGATTTCTTATCTCTAGGAGAGTGGCACTTTTGAATAGGTCAGTAATCTCTCTTCATGATCAGATAAACCCAGGTACAAAGCAAATGATGCGGCATGTCCAATAGTCATGTGCGCATTACATCCATGTCCGCACGGCCTGCTTCCCTACCAAATTGGCATTTTTACAGTTTGGTAAAGTAGTACATCCTTCACATTCCCTCGGGAGTCGTCATGTCTTCCTCATATACATACTATCCTTTTCATGAGCATATACATGGCTGTAACGTACACTTTTATACATACGAATCAATACAAAATGGAAGTGATTTTTTCCTACTGGATTTTATTATGGTTAAAATTATCGTTGTTCATATGCTGAATTTGTCGCGTAATTATCTAAATGTCATATATATATATATATATACAAGCTGGTCGTTGCTATTTTTATGCTTAGAACATCACTTTCTCGATGTCCATTGATGCTTTAGTTTGCCGACCCTAACCGATATACAAATAATTTTATTTAATATTTTATCATACTAAATCGGGAACAACAATTATTTTATTTAATATTTTAGTCATCATAAAGGGACTTAACCGATCCATTTTTCATGATAAAGACTTCGTTTATTAATATCCCCTCATATGGTTAATAGTGTGGATATACATGTTTCCAATCACTATGCTCGCCTAACATAGAGATTCAAGAAACGATCTACAATGAGGATTTGGTTTAATAATTCTATTAATATTTTTAATTACCATAAAATACTTAATTATTATCAAAAATAAAAATAAAGATTTAATTTCGTAATATATGTAATATATTTTCTTCCATCCCTAAGTAATATATTCTCTTCCATCCCTAAATTGTTAGGGGTGGATACATTTTTCCAATCCCGCTGAGCATCCATATTCAACAAACAATCTACTATGATGGGGAAATGGAGTTTCATTTAACATATATAATAATATTAAATTTGATTTATTTTAACATCGATTTAGGGTAGCTTTGGCGGATCAAATCTTCTGCGGTAGTTTTTATTTATTTTTTTAGTTGACAAAATTAGGGATTTGAGATTCTCTCATCTCATAATAGATTTTTTTGTTTACAAAATTTTAAAAAGGAAAGCGTAGGGATTTGAGATTCCCTCATCTCATAATAGATATAGATATAGAGAAGATAATGTTTAAAAATAATATTAATATTTTGAAATTTATTAAATAACTAAAAATTATATTACTATTAATTTAAACAATTTGAACAATAAGGAAGTAATATTTTCACGGTAAAAAAATTTAAGAATTTCCAAATGCTTTCATTAACATAATAACATACCTAATAAACTAGTAATTACACCTAGAGGTGTAAAGTAACATTGAAGAAGTCTCTCACAACAATACAAAAAGTCAACTTTTGCAAAAAATTGGAACCTCTTGAGCTTTCTATTCATGCTTTTTTAGAACCATTTGAGTTTCTTGAAGTCTCTCACGACAACACAAAAAGTCAATTTTTGCAAAAAATTGGAACCTCTTGAGCTTTGTATTCATGTTTTTTTAGAACCCTTTGAGTTTCTTTAACCTCTCACAATTTTGTGCGTCATAAATTTCCATATCCACCTACAATCCAAACAACTAACAATTTTGTAAAACAAAATATGAAATCAAATCTAAATAAAACGTTGAATAAAATCTAAGAATATAAATAAAAACTAGTATAAAATTTAAATTTAATTAAATTAAAGAAAATAACCAAAAGTAATCTTAAATAAAAAATAAAGTTAAAATAACTCAAATATATGCTAATACAACTTGAGTGGGCCTAATGATTAAGATTATGTGTTTCCTCCTAAGAGGTCACAAGTTCAAAACCAATGGGGGGTAGAGTATGCATGCCTTCGTTTAAATGAGTAACCATGCCATGGCCATAGCCATCCTTGTCCAAGGTATTGAAAATTCTAGAAAGGTTGTTGTCGAAGATATTTAAAATTAGCATGTTTCAACAAAGGTTGTGTATCTTTTATTTACAAAATCATTGTTAGTTTCATAATTCATATCTCTAAACAACTACAAATCACTGCTTGTTTCATCACTCCGGACAACCGTTATTTTCCAAAATGATTTATAATATGTTGGTCTTTTGGATTGAAAAGTTCAGGAAACTTAGTTTTCATTATCCCATAAACCCAAACATAAACATAAAATTTTGTATAAGGATTGGAAAAATCAACTTACTTGGGTAAGTAGTGGTTATTGTAGCCACAACTTTAAAGTCACAAGATCCGGCTACCATGTCTGTCTTGTGGCAGTAACTATTGAAGGCATAGAAAGCATGTTGTTGAGCATGATCAAGATAGTAGCAGAAGTTTAGGGTCAACCTTTTCCATTGATATGGAATAAGTGTACAAACATCTATTAAATGTAATCTGTATGGATGGTATTTATCGACATATAGAGTTCCCAATTCTGCTAAAAAATGGGACCTGATATATCAAGTTACACTTCAAGCAAGAATAGAAGATTCACATAAATTTAGAATATAGTGGGGACACATGAACCTTGGCTAAATTAAATCATTGGACTTAGTATTTCCCACGTCTTCCTTCCAAATTGTGATAACGTGAGGGGATTTATCAATGAAACCGTATGTTTCACATGAAATACGTCCCACACACATATTAATAAAACTTCATAAAAGCTTAACCACCACAAAGACATTGTCAATCGGTTAATATGTGCATTGAATAAAAAATACTAACAAGGTAGTCATTATTTTTCCATCTATTAAAAAAAAATAGCATTGCTAGCATGAAATTTTCCTTCGGAAGGATTTGGCTATCTAAACGGTTTCTGTATTTTAATGAAGTGAAATCTATTCTAATTGTTCTTCTCAGATTGTCTACATGAATTGTATTTTAATGAAGTGAAATCTATTCTAATTGTTCTTCTCAGATTGTCTACATGAATTTTCCCTTTGGATGGATTCGACTGTTGAAAGGGTCCTCGAATCTTAGTGAAGCAGAATCTAATCTGATGGATATTTTTATGCTGATGCACCTGTGGAAGAAATTGGACCTCTTTGTCTGCCTACTTCCATATTCAATTCAATCCAACATGATTCTTGCCACTACCAAGTACTTTGGTGGGTCTGTGTTGTAGGAGGCTTGAGCAAAAATTTCAAAGCCAATTCAATTGGATATATCGCTTCCGAAAATAAGGATTAGGATTAATGCTTCCAACCTGGTAAACCTAATCATCTCCATTATTATAATTATTAAAGCATTCTTGCCTCCATCCTTGGATTTATTTGTTGCAATCCTTTTCCATAAATTATTTCTGGCGAAAACTATTGTTGCAACAAAATAGTTTATTTCCCAACAACGAATATTGCATTGTACAGATTCCATAACATCCCCACATCATACGATTGGCTTTGGCATACAAGTTGGTCTTTTTTCTCATAAGAACCGATCCACTCGACTTTTCTTTGCACTTTCCTTGTCTACAAAGCCGCCTATGTTGAGTTCAATTTCTCGTATAAAAAAAGCTCACTTGAGAAGTTCTCCTTGCAATTTGGAAAAGTATCATATCCTCTCTACCAAAATTCATGACACAAAGTTCCTTCCTCAAAAATAGTTTCAATGGAGGCATCAAGGGCAATGGGAGAGAGCATTGTTTCTCCAGGAAGAATGACCTTAGATATCTTTTCCTTCCAATGTGAATTTGAATATGCAAAGCGATCACTCTCCCCTATCCCTATTGCCATATCAATGTTGTCATCTATGGTGGAGTGGACTCTCGCAAAACGTGAGAGGGTTGTGGCCTCTTACAAAACAGATGAAAATACTACAGGCACATCCATATGTAGTTAACCAAATGATGACCACTGCACAATCCTTCCCATGTGTATGCTTTTAACTTGTCCACGGAGGTAAAAAAATGGGTCGATAATATTGGTTTGTATGAACAGTAAAATGGGTTGATAATATTGGTTTGTATGAACAGTGTTTGCACTTGCAAGATCATATAGAGAACGCATTGGAATTAAAAAAATTATATAAAATATATTTAGGCAACGTTTATCTACCATTCATGAAAAAAATACTTGTATGGGAAGGTGTATCTATATTATATAAAATATATTTATCTAGCAATTACCTACTCTTTATGAAATAAAGAGTTATATAAGAATGTTTATTTATATTTATTTATGGGAGCTTTGAAAAAATATTTAAATATTAAACCATCGACATTTAAATTTGAAACACATAGATTGTACGTGATTAATCCCTCGAATAGGCTTACTATAGACAAAGTCTACCATTAAGATGTTATTCCAAAGTCATGTGAAACCTTTAAATATTTATATTTACTCGTTTATTTTCAAGATGACAACAATGTAGTGGACACAATGTTCGTGAATGCGGAACATGTTTCCATCTACTGTAATGCTCCTGATATATGGTTCTTAGAATCTTCTAGGCATAAAAATTAATTTTTAATCTCAAGGAAAATTGAAACGTAAAAAATTGGCATAGATTTCTAGTGAATGCATTCCTCGTACGCATAAATGGATAAAATAATTCGATACATTATTTTTCATGAAACAATGGATGGGTGGAACTTTTTTTATCAGTATGGTGAACTATATATCTATAGTGAATAACTGTTTTCTAACTCTAAAATCACAATCTATCTTTAGTACTAATGCAGGTGATGTAGACAATATCTCGATGCAATGGAAGATGCTGGAACTCTTGAAATTTTTCATTTAATAAAGCCTACATTGCAAAACTCATACTATCTCATGATGTGTAGCAAATTCCTTGTAATTTAAATTGGACGCAACCACCCATATCAAAAATTTTAAAATACGGTTGTCTCCAACAATATAATTCAAATTAACATTTCAAATTAATTTCATTATTGGTTATTACCTGCAGAATGAAAAGAATTGAAAAACTGAAACGTAAACTGGAGCAGAGAGTTCACTCTTCACAATATTACGAATAGATTAAATAGATTACATTGGAAACATCGACAATAAATAATTGGAGATAAACTCGACTAAACTGGACTAACTGAAACTAAACTGGGACACTTGGACTGATGGATTCGAAACCTAGCAGGTGGTTGAGATTACGTTCTTTAACACTCCCCTTTAGTTTCAATCACATAAAAATTTAATTAAGATACCTGTTGGTCTATGTCTCAGTGAGGCTTACAATTTAAAAAAAATTGACTTCAACTAGATTTGGTTTTCTTCTTCTCTTCTTCCAAATTCTGTAGCCTCTAAATTGTTTCAGATTTTTTGCTTTGTTGTATCCTTGAAAACTTCGTTTCTTCATTTGCTGGTGCAGGTCTTCTATTGTTCCAGACTATCTAAGCATGTCCTAGACTTCTTCAAGAAATGTGGGCTACTGCCACATATTGTCTTCTGTAGTGCACTTTTCATCATCAATCTGTTTCAACATATGATTAGAATAAGATCTTATCTCTTCAAAACTCCAATGCATGTCATCTTCATCATTTATATCTACATCTTCTGTGTAGATCTCATCCAGACATGGTGTTGCAAGCCATGTTTCAATAAACTTTAGCTCTTCTTCATAATCAATTTGTGTACCTGCACACTGGAAATCAATGTTAGAATTAAAAATATCTTTAGAACGACATTGGTTCTGGTCTTTTTTGCTCTTCAGTGAGAGATTTCTCTTGTTGTGTTTCCTTTTTTTCTTCTTTCTATGTTTCTTCCTTCTTCTGTGTAATGAGAACTTTCTGTTGTTGGGCTTCCTTCTCTGCCTCTTTCTATGTTTCTTCCTTCTGCTCCGCAATGAGAGCTTTCTGCTGTTGTGCTTGATTTTCTGGTTCTTTCTCTGTTTCTGCTTTCTCTTTGTAGACTGTCTTTATCTCTTTTTTTGTCTCTATCCTTGTCTCTTTTGCACTAACCTGTAATGCTGCAAACAGGTTGTCTTCCACTGAATCGAGTAGGATTTTATCACCAAATAACATCATGTCGATATAATGTTTTTGTTGCATCATCTACAACCAATCATCATTAGCCAAAATTTTATTATCAAAGTTTACATCAGCCATATCAATCATTGGATTTACCATTTCATCAGCAATCTCTATTGCTGGTATCATTAAAACTTCGTCAACAATCTTTGTTGCTGGAATCTTTAGATATTCGTCAGCAAACTCTGTTGTTGGATTCTCTTCATCCACTTGTGGCCATGCACAATGGGGTTCATGAGCATCTTCATGCTGCTTCTCTGCTTCATCTTCACTTTCTTCGCAGACATCAGCCACCTGTGACTGCAGACAGTGGGATTCAACAAACTCTTCATTTCGTTGTAGATCTGCTGCTACAGATCCACCTTCATCTTCATCTTCAAAGCTCCCCTTTGCTTCAATGCTTCCCCTTGTACCAAAACATCTCTCAATGGTATCCCATGCCTCCTTGGTTGTCTTGGCATCTGAAATCAAGGGAAGTATACTTTCATCCACTGATTCTTTTATGCATCTTAATGCATAAGCATCTTTTTGCCTTCTTATTTCCAGATCTAAAAAGATCTCGAACATCTTTTTTTTTCCTTTAGCCTCTTGGCTTTTCCCATGATCTCATTGCTTGGCTTCCACAAACAAATGAGTCTACATATTCATCAAATACCTTGTTTCTTCAAAAAAAATTGTTGCTCTTTAATGAGTCTTATGCAACCTCACTCCTCCTTCTATTTTCAAAAAAATTTCTTCCTCAAAAAATTTTCCTTTTAAATATTCACTTTCACATAGTTCTTTTCACATCACTATTTAAGTTTCCTCTTCCAATTTTTTTTTTTTTTTTAAATTTCACCATATGCTCTTTCAAACCCTCTTTATAAAACTTTTGAAATTTTTTATGTTTTTATTTAAAAAAAAACTTTAAGAAAAACTTCTTTATATTAAATGTAAAAGTGCTTTCACGCAAAAGGGATTTTACTTTAAAACTTGAATCGATTTTTAAAAATTGATTTTCAAATCCTTACGTAAAGCTTTGACTTTCAATATAATCGATTTCTTTATATACATTGCTTCATATCTTTTTTTTTGAAAATCGATTTGAAAAACCTTAATACGAACACTTCACACCTTCATGCATGCGTAACAGACTTGATAGTGACTTTAGCTTTAACACATCCGTGTTATTTCTTCCGCTTGCAGAGTGGCGCAGTCCCGAGGGGAATAGTCACGCCTATTTCAAAAAGGATGCAGGGCATGAAACTAGTGCGGGTATGGCATGTATTCTCGCGCCAATCCTTTATTTTGGCACGTTGGCGCGAGTATGGGCTTCACAGTCGCGCCAACCAACTTCTCCTCTCTTCGGCTCCTTCATAGCTCTATTACTGCTCTCCAGGGAGGCTTATGCAAGCTCGCTCTGATACCATGAAAAGAATTGAAAAATTGAAACGTAAACTGGAGAAGAGAGTTCGCTCTTCACAATATTACGAATAGATTAAATAGATTACATTGGAAACATTAGAAATAAATAACTGGTGATAAACTCGACTAAACTAGACTAACTGAAACTAAACTCGGACACTTGGACTGATGGATTCGACACCTAGCACGTGGTTGAGATTACGTTCTTTAACACAGAATTTTTTCAATTGTATTTTGTACAAAGAATTGAATCATTGAAATTCCAAAGCAACAATGTTTTTATATGACAACATAGTGGTTTTAGTAAGATACTTTTGACATTTGAGGGATAATGTATGTGGATAAATAAATTTTTCCAATAATTGAGTTAAGAAGCCTTGCAACATACTAGTGTGCTCCTAGTTGTTTCATTTGACATTTTCATCATTTTAAATAAGTTATATAAAAACTACTATTAATAGAGCACAATGCGTTTAAGGAGAAAAGTGTTCAAAAGATAAATTTTTCTATTAAATTTCTTCACTCGGCATAGTAGAGGACTATTATACAGTTTCCCCCAAATCAATAAGAGACCTTACTCCTACTTATTCATTGGATGATGAATCCCAAAAAATATATTTAATGAGAAATGTGAATTATTTGGAAAAGAAAACAAACAGGGAAGCGAGAGAAAAGAAACTAGAGTCTCGTCATCAATGTGGACTATGATGATAAAATTCCAACATGCAACAAAGGAATAGAGCTTCCGAGATCGAGGTTGACACCTGCCATGGTGGTGCTTTCAAGAATTCCAAGTGAAGAGGCCATGGATAGGCCTGAATTGAACTCGCCCTCGTCCATTGTCAAGAAGGTTGTGATCGACATTGTTACTTCTTTGTAGATTGGCGTGAGGATTTATATGCAAAGTAAAAAGGAATCTGGAACTCTACAACATTACACACAAGAAGATATCTACAACATTCCACGACATGCACGAAGATATATACAACATTAGAGACAAGAAGTGGATCACCCTTATCATACTCCCCTTCAAATACTCACACATCGACAACGTCTTGGAGTCTATAAGTATGGGATTCGAAATAGTGAACCAGACCCTATTTAAGCATGCTTTTTTCTCAGTGGGCATCCTATTGTACATGATTTTTTAATGGTTCAGGCCCATCTTGCACCTCTCAAGTAGACCATTAAGTCGTTGTATTTTTTTCGAGGCCCGACTTTGGTTCTATGTGTCAGTTTTTTATTTGACAAAGGATGACGAAAATGTTCATCTGTCATTCATCGCAATGAATAGTGTTTTCACATTGGAAGCCCGTAGAGAGAACGCCTTTAGGCGTAATTATAATACTAATATATATTAAAGAATACTCACGAATATATCTTTTAAATTAAAAAAAAATCGAATATACATAATTATGAAATTAAATAATAATAGATCAACAAGGTTTGAATATTTAGCACATTCATTTGTGCTCATTATAATTTTTGGAGGATTAGTTAATAAACTATTCTTATTGGTTCCACATTTTCTTAGTTTAACCAGTCTTCTTGACTCCCAAGGACCCAACAAGTGCAAGGGTTTTGAGTAGCCGCAAACAAAACATGAAACTTTGCGGAAGATCCACATACAATGTCTGCTTCTGATTGGGAACCCTCACCCTGTAAAACCCTCTAGTTACTTAATCATTATAATAATTAATCTTATATTGAGAAAATGGAAAGATGTATATGGTCGAAATTTATCTTCAATGAAGGCATGAGTGAAAGAAAGAAGTTATGGATGAGACAAAACAACAAATGGATGCAAAAATGGAATATTTACTTCAATGTGTACCCCACGAATAGCAATGAGTTAAATAATTTTGTTATGGAGAATTTTAGTAAGTGTATATGGGGAAAATATTTGGTTAGAAAGAATAAGTACTATGTTCAGTAATTCAACCCCAATTTTGATCCCAAACAAAAAGAGTACATTCACACTAGGATTTCATGGAGAGCCAAGATTCTTATTTTTCAATTAAAAACTAAGTCGCATCAACTTCGGTACGAAACAAGATGGTAGAAGAGATCTAAATAAGGTTGGGAATAACCAGTGTGTACTTTTTTCACTTCTGGGTAATGGAATCAGAAAAAAATTTCATTTTGGAATGTGATGCTTTCAAAGACATCAAGGAAAATTATGGCATTATATTAGCATCAATTCTATGGCATTTTATTTTCAGTGTGGGGATTGTTGGAAGGTTTCTTCAGGTCATCATCAATTTGAGTAAGAAAAGGATTAAATTGAAAAAGGAACAAAACTAGAAAATCGGTAGTCCCATAGACTATTTTTAGTCTCGTAGACCTTCAAATATTATATCATAGTATTACATAGTGCCATGCTCTCAACAGTAGCAACAAAAATTAATATAACGTGGTCATTTCACCATATAACCCAACATGTTCTGCAATTAGCTCTATTAGAGTTCAATATGGAATATAACTTGCTCTTTAAACACTACTATTTCTATCTCAGGTTCCATGATTTTAATTATTAAAAATATTTGCATCTAAATTTTGAAAATTAAAATTTATTAATGGAGAATATTGTCATCACTTGGATTTTTTTGATAAGTCTTGTTAGGGGAAGGCCTCCTATTTCAACTTAAGTTGGATTTTGCTTCTTCTTTTTTTAACTGATGGTTGTAGTTTGTTAGAGGCTTTATTAGGTTCCATTTAATTTCAATAATTTTAAAAAATTGATGTTCGAACTTCCACCAATTTCCTACGGATTTTCAAAGTATACCTAATTTTAGAAAAATTTCCTTATATGATGGTTGTAAAGGATAAAAACTCTTCAACACTTCTATTTTTTGTCAAGACCTGAGATTCTTAGGGGTCAAGTAAAATCAAATTTAATAATAATACTTTTGTTCCAATATTTAATAACAATATTTTTGCTGAAATGTTTTTTTGTCCTCTATATCAACTATATTAATATTTCAATACGGTTATACTGATAATAGAAATAGAAATAACAAAAAAAAACATATATTGCTTTTATGATAAAAAATTCTATTTATATTTCTAAATTTAACATGATATATTTTATATAACTATTTTTATTGGAAAATATAATTTATTTTTTTACTATTACAAATTATGATATTTATAGTTTGAAAAACCAAGTTTTTCATACTTGATATTACAAGTATGAAGGGAAAATATACATCTTGATGTTTCATTACCATTGATTTATAACTTCAATATATAATCTTCTAAGTCCCATCAAGACACCTTTTCACGAAAACATTTGTATCATGAATAGTTTTTAGCATAGATAAGGACCAATCTCATACATTACTAGACCAACCCTATTCCTTATTTTTTTTTTTTTTTTTTAAGGAAATAATACAATAAACTAGGAATTAAAGCATAAGCATACAACATTGGAAAATAAAAAAAAATAATCACTTATATCAAACATCCATGAGTTTAACTTCATTACACATACATCTATTTTACATGTTAATTATAGGCACAATGAAGTCATATAAAAAAATACTTTATAAATAAGACGGGTTTTCATAGCATATGCATCAATAAAACTTAGAACCCACTAAGAGAACTATGAAACCCATGATCTAGAAACAGTAGAAATTGTTTATGCACTAAATATTTGGAGACACTATCTTCTAGGAACGAAGTTTGAACTTAGGACTGACCCTTGTGAGCTACATCACATATTCACTGAGGACCATTTAAATGCAAGGCATAGAAGGTGGTCTGAGCTAATTAGTGAATATTATTTTAATAAAACTTACATAAAATGAAGTCTAAATAGGGTGGTTGATGCTTTAAGTAGGAGGCCTCCGATATTTTCAATGATTCCCTTACTGACAAATTTGAGGGAGAAGCTTCTTAACTTGCAATTCAAAGACAACTGGTACAAGGAGGTTAGCATGATTTTGTGGGGAGAAGAAATGATGATCCAAAATATGAATAATACTCCCTTGACAGTGATGGATTTCTATGATTTTGAGGAAGGATATATGTGCCACCGAATGAATATATACGCCAGTTGATCTTGAATGAAGCACATCGCGCAATATACATGGCACACTCTAGTGTTAAGAAGATGAGTGCATCTATGAAATGACTCTTCTTTTGGAAAGGAATGAAGAAGGACATTGTAAACTTTGTAACAAGATGCTTAGAGTGTCAGCGAGTAAAAGTTGAACACAAAAATCCAGCATGGTTATTGCAACCCCATGAGATACCAGAATATAAATGGGAAGTTATATCAATGGACATCAGTACGGTACTACCAATGACCTCAAGACGATATTATTCCATATTGGTAGTGGTGGAAAAAGCGACCAAGAGCACCCATTTTATACCAGTTAAGACTACATATAAGGCACCAGAGATAACAAGATATTTTATTGATGAGATTGTGAGTTTACATGGAGTTCCTAGGAAGATCATATCAGATAGGGGAGAAGTGTTTATAGGAATTTTTTAGACCATTTTTTAAGAATACTTGGGAACCCAATTGAACTTCAGCACTGCATACCACCCTGAGATGGAATTTCATACAAGGAAGACTAATCAAATACTTAAATACATGTTGCAGATGTATGTAATGGACCCACAAAAGAGATGGGACTAATTTTTACCCCTTGTGGAATTTTCTTATAGCAACAGTTATCAAAGTTCTATAAAGATGGAACCATTTGAGTTGTTGTATGGAAGACCGCGTAAAACACCTCTTAGTTGCGACCGACTAAAGGAACAAGTATTACTAGGACCAGAAGTGGTGCAAGAGATGGAAGAACAAATGACTATGATTAAGGGGGGGCTAAAAGAACCACAAGATCGAAAAAAGAGTTATGTTGAAACTCATCGAATAGACCGAATTTATGAAGTGGGAGATATGGTGCTCCTGAGAGTAAGGCCCCAAAAGAGCTCTATAAGATCTAGAAAGGGATAAAAATTGTCTCCACGGTTTGTGGGACCTTTTGAAATCTTAGAGAGAAAAGGGACGATAGCATATAGGCTTTCCTTACCTCCATCCCTAACATGTATGCATGATGTGTTTCATGTTTCCTTCTTGTGCCATTATATTACAATTCCTTCACATGTTATTGACTTAGGTCATTTACAGGTTTCAGACGAGGGCACATTGATGGATGAACCAGTTTGCATACTGGACCAACAAACTTTGTAGCTTGGACGATGGTTATTGGACTAGTTTAAGGTTTAGTGGGACAATTATAGTCCTAGTTCAGCCACTTGGGAGGATGCCGAGGAGATGCATCACCATTTTTATTATCTATTCCAAGGACTTCGAGACGAAGTCTATTATTAAGAGGGGGTGTATGTAATTCCCTACTCTAGTTTACTGAAAGTGATATTGATTTTAACATCATTTAGCCAATAGGCTGAAACTTTATACTTTGAGGACCTCAGGTTGAGGATTTGAACACATGGCTCTATTATTGGTGGTTTTGATGGTCATGTAAGTTATTTATTGATATTATGATGATGATAAAATTAATGGTTATGTATGTTCTCTATTGATATGATTGCAGTATTAATGGATATGCATGTTCTATATTGATATCATGATGATGATAAATTTGATGGATAGGTATGTTTTATATTGATGTTACAATGATGATGGTTTTGATGTATATGTTTCTTTCTTGTTTATGTTATGATTATGATAATAATTATGGATGTCTCCCCTATGTTATCTACTTACATTAGTTCTGATTCACAATGAACAATGATGTGAATGACTAGGTCATGTTGATGTCGATATTATGATAATGACTAACATTGAGAAACTTTGTTATTGATGATTATGGAGTATGACAAGAACAACCATAGGCACTCACAAATGATTAGTTGACGATATTTGTTTTGATAGAAATTAAGATTTTGTATTTGAAATTCTATGTCCAATTTGAAACTTGTACATATGGGAGATGGGTTTGTACAATTGGATGGAACAACATGGGAGGGGTGGGACAGTGGCCCTGATCTCACCTACTAGCACTCATCTAGTGACTTAGGCTGGAAAGGCTGAAACACCTTCACATTGAATATCATGATGTCGTTGGGGCAAGTCCCAAATTTGGGTCACTCACGAGGATTTTTTGGTGGGAGTGCATCAAGGCGGATTCCTTAATCCCCAACACCATTAGTCTCACTATAGCATGCGATATACGACATATAACAGTCTTTGTCATTGCACCTATACCTTCCCCTCATAGCCACTCGATTCTTGAAGGGAAAGTAGCATGGCACCCTTGGAACTTCAAGAGAAGTTCTTGAAGGACACGACTGACTTGACACCCTTGGAATCACAAATAAAATGTTAGGCATGGAACCCTTGGAACTTCGAAGGGAAGTTCTTGAAGGGCATGACCAACTTGACAACTTCAACATAATTAAAAATAAACTAATCAATATAATCAATATATGAAAATCATACTAATTCATATCAAGTGGTATGTGATGTTAGAACCAAGGAAATTAAATCAAGAATAAAACTTAGGGTAAGGGAAGAGGAAAATTAAGGAAATTCTTGTTGGGGTGAGGAAAATATTCTTTTAAATTAATATTTAAGTAAATGATTTTTGAAGAGTCTTAGTGAGAGTGTGACACATGGGTGGGTGAATAATAAAATTTTTGATTAATAAAAATAATCAATTATGTATGAAATGCCAAGTGTCACCTATGAAGTCTTATATAAAATAAGGGGAAAGCAAAGGGAAATGGACTCTTTGATTCTCATATTTTTGGATGGAGAATATTATGTCATTGTGAGTTGTTATGAGCTACAGTTGAGTTTTTTGAGGTAGAGGACTTTAGAGAGGGGACTCTTGAGCCAAGGAGTGCTCACCTCTATCAGCTAGCAAATTCCTTCATTATACAACCCCATTGTAGCCTGGGGGTCTGCAAGGAAGGAGAGTACACAAGAAGTAGGTTGGGAGGTCAACTATTGAGTTATTACATTCGGATTAAGCACGTCAACATTCACGTTTGGAGGTAGGTGACAACAAGGAATCGAGTAGCGGAAAGTCAAGATTGAATCTCGTCTCCGGGTGAAAGATACCCATCTTATTTATAAATTTATTTTTTATATGACTTCATTGTGCCTATAATTAACATGCAAAATAGAGCTCATAGAGGTGTTATTATTAGCTCGTGTCGCAAGCATGGCAGGGACTATAGTAATCGAAAGTGTCATAGCATATGCATATTGCTCATGAAAACCCTTCGACAATTCTATGATAATAATGTGCCATGCCCATGCAATTTTGTATTTCATGAACATTGGTTGGTGCTAGCCATTACATGATGGCCTCGATATTGGTCGGGTCTACCGCAATACCATACCGAGAGATAATGTGCCCAAGATAATGGATCTTTTATTGGTAAAATGAATTGTTAGGTCCCTATATTACTAGTTTAGTGCCTTATTGTTATTAGTGCAGCCCCCTTATTGTTATTGTTGTACCCCTGTAACTCCAATATTGTTATTATTTTTCCCTTAAATTATTATTGTTAGGTCGAATAGGATCATATTATGGCCCCATGGACTCATATATATAGAAGGAGGTTTTGGTCATTTATATCATCCAAGAATTGTTCATATATGTAATGATATGGAGGTTTCCCCCTTGAAGTGGTTGATTTATAAGGCATTGATCTCTCTTTTCTTCTATTTTTGGAGCTGGTTTCATAACATTTGGTATTAGAGCTTTGGATTCTAGGGTTTCACTGCTCCAAACAAGTCATCGTGGAATTTTTTCTATAACTTTTTTCTACGAAGGTTCAGAAGCTAAAAAAATTTGAGCGCGAAGAAGAAATACTGAGGAACGTCGTGGAAAAATTTTAGATCTTATTTCATAATACTTTCGGAGATATGATCACTGGAATTTATGGCTTTTTTGCAGGCTCCTAAATTTAAAATAAATAGGTCATCATGGAATTTGCGCTATAATTTGTTTTCTATGAGGGTTCATAAGCTAAAAATTTTACAAAACTAAGTCGAAATCCTAAGGAATGTCGTGGAAACATTTCGGAGCTTGATTCACAATATTTTCGAAGATATCATTTATGGAAGTTAAAGTTGTTTCAGGCTCCCAAATTTTATCTCAAAGAGGTGACCGTGGGAAAATCATCATAACTCTCTCTCTGAGCATCATATTGAAGTTATTTAAAAATTTGTTGCAAGTAAATGGATTGAATTTTCCTTTATGTCAATTTCAGAGTCAAAGGAGGAAACAAGGATACGCAGCATGTCGTAAAAGTTTGCCATGCTGAACCAGTCCATAATTAGGTATTTGTGGGAGATTGGGTATAATTTTTCTTTTAAGAATCCAAATCATGTGAGACCTGTGGCATTTGAAAGAAGCTTCAAAGGGCTAATAAAGGGCTGAATTTCAGATATTGAAGATCTGAAATCACAGAGATAATTCAGTTTCAATATCAAGCTCCTAAAAACATATATATCAGTATTGGGTTCTAAAATGCCACCTAAAAAGAATTCAACACCCATTAAGCCTTCAGAAGTCTCTACTACGAATCATGAATATGAAGGAATGCAACATGACATATCAAAATTACAAGATCAAGTGCACCAAATTTCACTCTCGCAAACAGAAACAAAAAATAAGATGGATGGCATGGAAGCTGGCATGGAATCTAAGATGGATGACATGGAAGCTACGATCGATGAAAAAATGAAAGAAAAAATGGAAAACGTGAAGAATGATTTAAAAGCAGACATCGAAGGTTTGAAAAAATTGATACAAGAAATGTTTCCCAATGGCGAAAAGATAGAAGAGGAAACTCATGATGAGATCAAAATAAATGTTAATCATGATTTCATAAACTCTAATGTTGGGTGGAATAATGACCATATTCCAAAGATGGATATGAGGAAGTTTGATGGCAAGGATCCTGTAACATGGATACTAGATATGGAGCAATATTTTGATCTCAATAATGTGAAAAACACACAAAAGGTACGCATTACAACTTTACATTTAGAACAAAATAAATTTGTATGGTATCGATGGCTTTGCTCTCATAAAAAAATTGTCACTTGATCAATTTTTACGAAGGAAATGATGGAAAATTACGAGGATACAAAAAGCAACACCTTCTTTAGCCAATTGATAAATCTCAAACAAAAGGGTTCAGTGATGGAGCACATTGAGGACTTCCAAAAATTGAATATAAGGGTAGCTAATATTCCAGAGGAACACATGATTGATGTCTTCACAGGGACTTTAAAGGATAACATCCAACATGAAGTTCGCATTTGGGAACCTAATTCATTGGAAAATGTATTCAGGTTGGCAAGAAAAATTGAATGTAACATTATGGTGACAAGGAAGCCTACCACTTACATATATAAATATGGAAGTGTTGCTACTCCTAGACTTCCACAACCTACAAGGTTGAAACTACAACAATTGGAAGAAAAAAGAGAAAAAGAGAGTTTTTATAGATGTGATAGAAAATACACTAAAGGTCATAAGTATGCTGAGAAGAAATTATTTACATAGATTGTGAAGAGGAAGAAGAAATGAACAAGAATCTTCAAAAGAAGAGGATATACATGAGGAACCAACCCTAGAAGAGGAAGAAATGAGCTCAACCATGTCGTGTAATGCATTGGCATGAATTACCACTCCTAAAACTCTCAATATAGAAGGACATATCAAGAAGAAAAAGGTAATAGTATTGATTGATTCTGGTAGTGCCCATAATTTTATTCATTGTAAGGTAGCCAAGGAATTGAATAGTTTCCTATACCCACCACCAGAATGTCAAGTGATGGTTGCAAATGGAGGAACTATAAATTTCTATGGGGGAATATCAAGCTAACCATGGGGGAATATGTATTGAATATTCCAATGCCATAAGATCAAGTTAACCATGGGGGAATATGTATTGAATATTTCAATGCTTTCTATTCCAATGGGAGGCGCTGATGTTGTATTAGGAGTACAATGGTTACAATCTTTGGGGACGGTAGCTTTTTAATTTTCAAGAAATTTTCTTGAAATTTTTTTCAGAAGGAAAGGAAGTTGATTTATGGGGTATCGCAAGGAAGCCGAGAAATATAATAAGCTCTAATGTCATGAAAACGCTTCTAAAGAAAAAACAACGAGGCGTAATTGCACAATTATGCTCACTAGTAGTTCCAACATCAAAATCATCTATTTCTGTAGATCTCCAAAAGTTCTTGGACAATCATTCCAAGGTGTTTGAAACTCCCAAAGGGCTCCCACCTATTCATGATTATGATCATGTTATTCATTTGATTCCAGTAAGTGTTCCTCCAAACATCAGGCCTTATAGATATCCTTATGTCCAAAAGAGAGAAATTGAACATATGATTGCAGAAATGTTAGAGGCTGGTATAATTCAACCTAGTCAAAGTTCTTTCTATGCTCTAGTAGTATTGGTGCGCAAGAAGGATGGATCATGGCACATGTGTCTGGATTATAGGGAGATCAATAAGCTCACTATTAAAGATAATTTTCCCATTCCTGTGACTGATGAATTATTGGATGAATTACATGGAGCAACTTATTTTACCAAGTTGGATCTTTGTTTAGGATATCATCAAATTAGAATGAAGACTGAAGATATTCTGAAAACAACATTTCGAACTCGTGAGGGTCATTATGAATTTTTGGTCATGCCTTTGGCCTTACCAATGCACCTTCTACATTTCAAGGGTTGATGAATTCCATTTTCAAACCCTTCCTTAGAAAATTTGTGCTAGTATTTTTTGATGATATACTAATCTACAATATGTCTTGGAAGGATCATGTTCAACATGTTGACAAGGTTCTAAAACTATTGCAGGAAAAACAATTATATGCAAAAACATCCAAATGTTTCTTTGGAGTACAAGAGGTGGAATATCTAGGTCATATTGTATCTTAGGAGGGTGTTAAGGTAGACCCTAACAAAATTAAATCCATTAAGGAATGGAAAATTCCCACAACCATAAAGTAGTTGTGAGGATTTCTCACCGCAAGTTTTTTAACAATTATTGGAGAATAGTAGCACCTCTAACAACATTATTGAAGAAATATGTATTTTTATGGACTCCTGAAGCAACTAAGGCCTTTGAACATCTTAAAGAGGCAATGTGCCTAGCACCGGTCTTAGCTGTGCCAGACTTCAAAAAAACCTTTATTGTGGAATGTGATGCCTCATAAAATGAAATTGGTGTTGTTTTAATGAAAGAAGGAAGACCCATTTCTTTTGAAAGTCTAGAGGAAATTATTTATAGAAAGCTATTTATGAGAAGGAAATGTTAGCAATAGTACATGCACTAAAGGAATGTCGACCCTACCTAATGGGAAGGCACTTCAAGGTAAAAACTGATCATGATAGTCTTAAACACTTTTTGGAACAAAGACTATCTTTAGAAGGGCAACAAAAATGGGTCACAAATATGTTGGATTATGACTTTGAAATAATCTACAAAAAAGGGAAGCTAAATGTTGTTGTAGATGCACTCTCAAGAAAGAGTGAAGAGGTGGAAGCATTGCTTTGTGCCATTTCCATTATCCAACCAGATTGGATAACTGAAGCAAGGGATGAATGGAAGAAGGACGAAGAAGTGTGGACACTCATTCAAAATTTGCAGCAAGATCCTAGTACATCTAATACATTTAGTTGGAAAAATGATTCCTTATGGTACAAAGGTCGCTTATATCTTTGTAAGAATTCCCAACTAAAACAAAAGATTATTTTGGAATTGCACACTTCTCCTTTAGGAGGATACTCAGGATTTTTAAAAACTTACCATAGGGTGAAGGAAGAATTTTTTTGGGATGGCCTTAAATTTGATATCCAAAATTTTGTAGCGAAATGTTTGGTTTTCCAACAAAATAAAATCAAGACAATTAAGACCCCGGGTCTTCTACAACCTTTATCCATTCCAAGTCAACATTGGGAGGAGATTTCAATGGATTTTATCACAGGTTTACCCAAGTCTGAAGGAAAGAGTGTCATCATGGTGTTATTCGATAGACTTACCAAGTATGCACACTTTTGTGCATTATCTCATCCATTGAAAGAAATTACATTTGCTACTACATTTATGCACACAATTCAAAAGCTACATGGAAACCCAAAGATTATTGTAAGCGACAGAGATCCCATTTATAATGGAAATTTTTGGACAGAGTTATTTTCTTGTTTTGGTACTCAACTAGCTCATAGCTCATCTTATCATCCTCAATCTGATGGTAAAACTGAGAAGTGAATAAATGTTTGGAAGGATATCTTCGTTTTTTTGTATCCGATAAAAAAACAAAATGGGTCAAGTGGTTACCTCTCGCTGAATGGTGGTATAACACTTCCTTCCATACTGCAGCAAAAATGACCCCATTTATGGAACTTTATCAATATCATCCACCGTCCATCACATCATCCTTAAGAGAAAATTCTAAGTTTCAAACAACAGAAGATCACATCGATCATCAACAAGAAGTTCCCCAACTCTTAAAGGATAACCTAAATTTGGCACAAAATTGAATGAAACAACTGGCAGATCAACATCACAGCGATAGAAGTTTTGATGTAGGATAATGGGTATTTTTACGGCTACAACCATACAAACAGATGTCCCTCAAGCAAGCTAAGAAGGATAATAAATTATTTCCAAAGTACTATGGTCCTTACAAGGTGTTGCAAAACATTGGTACTATGGCATACAAATTGGAGCTTCCTTCTATTTCGCAAGTGCATCCAATTTTCCATGTTTCATGCTTAAAGAAGGTTATAGGTGAAAATATTCCAGTTCAAACAATATTGCCAAAAATTGATGAGGAAGGAAAAGTCATATTGGAACCTAAAGCAGTCATGGAAACAAGAACTCGACAGCTACAAAATCTATCAATTTCAGAGTATCTCATCAATTAGAAGAACTTACCCACTGAATATTCTACATGGGAGGATGATAATTTTATACAGAAGCACCCAGAGCTACTCAAGCATTGAGGACAACACTTTTTCCAAGGAGAGGGGCATGTTAGGTCCCTATATTACTA
This sequence comes from Pinus albicaulis, assembly GCA_034641835.2. Lineage (NCBI taxonomy): Eukaryota > Viridiplantae > Streptophyta > Pinopsida > Pinales > Pinaceae > Pinus > Pinus albicaulis. The sequence goes on from CM076570.1 coordinate 843,717,343, forward strand.
TTTTAGTCCCTTATTGTTATTAGTGTAGCCCCCTTATTGTTATTGTTGTACCTGTAGGTTATAACCCTGAACAAAAATTATCTACACACAAATCTTATAACAGAAAATAAACAATAGCGAGAGCATAAAACATAAAATAGATAAACACAGAGATTTTCCCCTGGATCCCAAATTGGGACGACCAGCTTGATTTTTCATTATTTATTCCTTTTAGTGTTACAACACATATATATACATGCCGGAGCATACATAAACCCCAATCCATTAACCCTGGATTAGAACATAACCGTAGTTCCCTTGACCGGATCTACAAAAATACCAGGGGCCGAAAACCATCGAACCCCAAAACCATGTGAAAAACCATGCACAAAACCATGGACGCAGACTACCCAGCGGAAATTAAGGAACCAAAATTTTCGTCGGGGCGCTGCCCCGGACCCCGACAGGGGGGGATACTACCCCCCCTGTGACCCCCCTCTTACCCCCCAGCGCATGCTTAGTCGTGGAAAGAATTTAACACATACCCAACATTCTCCCACTTGTTGTTTTCTTTCCATGGGGGGCCACAGGAGGGCTTAGTCATTGGCCCAATTATTCAACACCCATTGTTTCTCTACACCAAGAGAAATTCTGAGTGCTCACAGACTTTGTCAATGCATCTGCAACATTCTTCAAAGTGTCCACCTTTACCAGCAACACCCTTTTAGCCTCAACCATATCTCTAACAAAGTGATATTGAACATCAATGTGCTTTGTCTTTGAATGATAACCAGGGTTCTTAGCCAAGAAAATTGCACTTTGGCTATCACAGTCTATCCTTATAGCTTGTTGTACCAACCCCATACTTGAACACAATCTCTGCAACCAAACTGCTTCCTTGCTTGCATGAGTGGCTGCTATGTATTCTGCCTCTGTAGTTGAAAGAGCCACTACAGACCGTCTTTTACTCATCCAACTGACTGCGCCTCCAAATAGGCTAAACACATACCCACTTGTAGATCTTCTTTGGTCCAGATCTCCAGCCCAGTCTGCATCAAAAAAACCACGAATGTCCAACATTTTTTCCAATCCTGGTCTTCCCTGGTAGCACAAGCCATAATCACTAGTGCCACGTAAATATCTGAAAACCCGCTTCACTGTTGTCCAATGCTCCTTCCCTGGGTTTGACATAAACCTGCTCAATACTCCCACTGCATGTGCAATGTCTGGTCTAGTACAGACCATTGCATACATCAAGCTACCCACTACACTTGCATATGGAACATGGGACATATCCTCCTCTTCTTCTTGTGTCTTGGGACACTGTTCAGCAGACAGCTTTGCACCTACAGGAATAGGAACACTCACCGGTTTACTATCCTGCATATTGAACCTCTGCAATATAGTCTCGAAATACTTCCTCTGGTTTAACCAGAGCTTCCTCTTTACCCGATCTCTCTTAATTTCCATGCCCAAAATATAGTTTGCAGCACAAAGATCCTTCATGTCGAATTTGGAGAACAGTTGGGTCTTCAAATCTTGGATAATTTCTTTGTCATTTCCAATTAACAACATATCATCCACATACAAGACCAAATAAATAACACGGTCACCAATTAATTTAAAATAAACACAGTGATCCTCCTTGCTTCTGGTGAAGCTAAGTCCTCGTATATAGGTATCAAATTTCTGATACCACATCCTTGGTGACTGTTTTAACCCATACAAAGACTTCTTCAACCTGCATACCAGTTCTTTCTTACCCTTCACCATAAAGCCTTCGGGTTGCTTCATGTAGATCTCCTCTTCTAGATCCCCGTGAAGAAATGTTGTCTTCACATCCATCTGTTCTATCTCAAAATCAAATGCAGCAGCAACAGATAAAAGTAATCTAATAGAAGTAACTTTGGCAACAGGAGAAAAAATATCACCAAAATCAATTCCCGGCACCCGGGAATAACCTTTTGCTACCAACCGAGCTTTGTATTTCTCCACCTTGCCTTCTACATTCATCTTCTTCTTAAACACCCATTTTCTCCCGATGGGATTCCTTCTAGCCGACAACTCCACCAGATCCCATGCCTCATTTTTGTGCAAGGATGCCATTTCATCAACCATGGCTTCCTTCCAGAGTTTTCCATCCTCTGAATCTACTGCCTCCCTGACAGTTCTGGGTTCATCATCAGTTATAGTTAAGGCAAAACCTGAATAGAAAGCAGATGGACTATACCTTTCTGGTTGCCTTCTTTCCCGAACTGATCTTCTCAAAGCTGGAGTTTGTGGCTCTTCCTCTTCTGAATCTTCTTCTGCTGTAGAGTCTAATTCATCCTCCTTTAGCTCAAACTCTATCTTCTCAGGTTCCTTTGGTATGATTTCATGTTTAACAACATCTTTCACCTCTCTAAACACCACATCTCGGCTGTACACAACCTTCCTTGTTTCTGGGTTCCAAAGCTTGTAACCCTTTAAACCATCCTTATACCCAATAAAGATGCACTTTTCAGATTTATTATCCAACTTGGTCCTTTTCTCCTTTGGAACATGTACATATGCATCACATCCAAATACCCTTAGATGTGAAAGAGAGGGTTTCTTACCAGTCCATACCTCATGTGGAGTCTTTTCCTCCAACTCTGATGAAGGCGATCTATTAACTAAGTAACATGCAGTCTCCACTGCCTCTGCCCAGAATTCTTGTCCTAACCCGGTACCACTGAGCATGCTTCTTGCCTTTTCCATCAGTGTTCTATTCATTCTTTCTTGCACCCATTTTGGCTTGAGGTGTATGAGTAGTCTTCTAAATGCTATACCACACTTACGTAACTCTTCAAATTATTCTTGCGTAACTCCCCACCATTATCCGTCCTCGCCGCCTATCTTCTTCTCTCGTCTGCTTTCCACTGCAGCCTTAAATTCTTTTAAATTTGTCAAAGACTTCGTATTTCTTCCTCAAGAAATATATCCATTCTTGAGAAGTCATTCATGAATGAAACATAGTAATAATGCATTCTCTTCCCAAAGGATTGTCCGACACAGCCCAAACACATCACTATGCACAAGTTCTAATATCTTGTTCGCCCTCTTAGCACTAGAAGGAAAACTCACCCGATTCTACTTCCCATATACACAATTTTCACAGAAATTGAAAACCAGAGAGCAATTAGACATACTTTCTACCATACCATTTCTACGCAGTATTCGAAGACCCTTCTCTCCAATATGCCCAAGCCTTTGATGCCATAATATGGTCTTTTCTCCAGAGACAACTAGGCTTTCCACTACACTTTCAGGAACCATAGAACTATTACACCCATCAATAACAATGATACCTTATAGCTTGTATAGAGTTCCAGTCTGAACTCCCCGCATTAATACCAGTGCTCCCCGAACCATCTTGCATGAATCTTTCTCGAACACTGTTTTTACACCTGCATCATCCATCTTGCTTATAGAAATCAGATTTCTGGCCAATGCAAGAATATGCAGAACACCAGGAAGTGTTCTAATCCTTCCACCTTGTAGCTTTCGCTTGACCTTTCCAATGCCCGATGATTCAGCCCTCCTATCATCCCCTCAGGAAGACATCACCACCATCATATTTCTCATCAAAAACCACTTATGGGAGTGAAGTGGATGGATGCACCCGAGTCAATCAACCATGACTCACGATCTACATGTGTATTTGAAGAAGAAGCCAAATACACATCCCCACCTTCATCCGAGGTGGTTTTTTTCCTCGAGACCATGACCTTCATCGATCCCTTTCCTCTTTCTCGTGGAGCTTTCTAGATTCCACTTTTTGTAGTTCCCTTCCTTTCCGCATTTCCAGCACACCTTTACAAACTTTCCAGGAGATTTAGATCTCCCACTTGAAACATTATTCTTGCTTCTGTTCTAGGACCTTCCTCGTACAAATAAGGCATATCCATTATGACCCTCAATATTTCTCCATCTCATTTCCTCCGACAATAAGGCTCAGACATTGTCATCAAAATTCAAGGTAGTTGTATTACTACCTATTGCAATAACCATACTATCCCACGAGTCTGGTAGAGAACACAACAAACCGATGCACTTATCTTCATCTAAGATTTTAATATCAACAGATGACAACTGACTTACCGCAGTATTGAAGGCATTCAACATGCTCACATCGAAGTCTCCATCCTTCATCCTCGTGTTATACAACTTTTTCCGTAGAACAACTTATTCACCAGAGACTTAGATTGGTACAAAGTCCCAAGTTTTTCCCACAAATTCTTCTTCGTAGCTTCCCTAGATACATTCAACAATACTGAATCTGAGACACACAACCGTATTGTGCTCTTAACCTTCCAATCTAGTTTCTTCCAGTCTTCATCTAAAATTTCCATTGGTTTAGTACCTAGATCTACCTCGATCCACTGATATTTATCCACCAGCAGATCCTCCATCTTGAGCTTCCAGAACTCAAAGCTTTGACCATTAAATTTCTCGATCTCTATCTTCCCACCGCTCGCCATCTTCCTTCACCGCAAGAATCGATCCCATAGATCTCCCACTAAATAGGGTCTACCACGTGCCCTGGGAAACAAAAACCTCAACAACAAAGGCGTCCCCTTGAAGCCGAAACGACTCAATAAGCGGAATGTAGTTAACTCAATAAAAATTATCTAGCACACCTAATCTTATAATGTAAAATAAACAATAGCGAGAGCATAAAACATAAAACAGATAAACACGAGATTTTCCCCCTGGATCCCAAACGGGACGACCAGATTTCTGATTTTTCATTATTTATTCTTTGAAAAATTACAACACATATAGAGCACATGCCGAGCATACATAAAAACCCCAATCCATTAACCCCTGATTAGAACATAACCATGTTCCTGACTCATCTGCAAAAATACTCAGTGGCCTAAAACCATCGAACCCCAAAACCATGTGCAAACCATGCACAAAACGTAAGGGACGCAGATCACCAAATGAAATTGGTGAAACCAGATGAGGAGTGATGGGCGCTGCCCCGGACCCCGACAGGGGGGGCTACCGCCCCCCCTGTGACCCCCCTCTTATCCCCCTGCACGTGCTTAGTCGTGGAAAGAATATAACACATACCCAACAGTACCCCTATAACCCCAATATTCTTATTATTGTGCCCTTACATTATTATTGTCAGGTTGGCTAGGATTATATTGTGGCCCCATGGACTCCTATATATAGAAGAAGGTTTTGGTCATTTGTATCATCCAATAATTGTTCATTTACGTAATGTATTGGAGGTTTCCCCTAGAAATGGCTAATTTCTAAGGTGTTGATCTCTCTTTTCTTCTATTTTTTGGAGCTGGTTCATAACAGGACCACTTTGACAAGTTTTCATGAAATTGGTTTTCTCTAAGACATTGAAGAACTATCTGCAAGTGTTTGTCGTGCTCTTTTGGGTTCTTTGTGTAGATCAAAATTTGATCGATAAATACTTATATAAACTTATCTAAATAATCTCGAAATACTCCATTCATCAAACTCATGAAAACACCTAGTGAATTTGTCATTCTGAAGGGTAAAACTAAAAATTCATAATGCCCAAATCTTGTATTAAAAGTTGTTTTCGAGATATCTTCTTCCTTCATTCTCAACTGATGATATCCTGACCTCAGTTTTATCTTTGAAAACATTGTTTGTCCCTTCATTTGATCAAACAAGTTATCTATCCTTGGTAAAGGGTATTGTTTTTTTATCGTCACTTTTCTCAACTAGCGGTAGTCAATGCACAGTTGCCAGGATCCATCCTTCTTCTTAAAACATTGTTACTGATGAAATAGGTAACTGCATTGTTACCTACTTTTTTTTGGTAGCATAAAAAGCACCCGATTTTGAAAAGTGGTAATGTAGAATCACCATTTCTATTTTTTGAGTACATTTTTGACACTCTAATATTTTTGTTTATGAAGTATGAATATTTGTTTTAAAATGTTAGTGATTTTCATGCTAATTTTGAAACGTATTGATGCAACATCAAATTTTTTTTTTAGAGCGGTAATTTTCATGCTAATTTTGAAACGTATTGATGCAGCATCAACCTTTTTTTTTTAGAGTGGTCATTTTCATGTTGGTAATAAAACACAAAACTTAGATAAAAATATATATAAAAACAATAAAAAAAACCAATTAAAATGTAAAGAAAAACAAAATTAACTCGTAAAAATAAAAAATTTAAACAAAAATAAATAAAAAACACAAAAAAACAAAGATATTCGAAAATTATATCAAAAGAAATGACAAAAAAAAAAAAAAAACACACACACACAATTTAAAGAAAAAAACAAAATAATCATAAGAACATCAAAAACATTTTTTTCTAAGTTATTGAAAAAAACCATATAATTAAAAAAAAAAAAAATTAAATAGAAAATTTAAAAATAATTTAAATTATAAAATTAAAATTTAGATAAAAAAAGAAAAGATTAAATTTAAAAATTAAAATAAAAATAATAATAATAATAAGAAAACAAAAATACAAATTTTAAAATTAACAAAAAAAACAAAATTCAAAATTGAAAAAGACAATTAAAAAAAAAAAAAAAAACTATCATTAAAAGATAAAAAAAAATGAAGAAAACCACGTGCAAATAACTAAAAAACAAAAATCCATAAAATTACTATTTTTTTAAATGAAACAATTTATAAATTTTAAAAATGAAAAACTAAATAAACTAAAAGATTAAAAATATATATATAATTAAATTAAAATTTAATAAATAAATTTTAAATTTAAAAAATAATGAATCTAAAACATTAAATTTAAAAAAATAAATTAAAAAAAAACAAAAAAAATTAAAACAAATTAAATTTAAAATAAAAAATTTGAAATTAAAAAAAAAATAATAATTTTAAATTTTTTGAATTTAAAAAAAAAATTAAAAAAAAATCAAATAAAAAAAAAATAAATATTAAAAATTAAAAAAAAAAATTAAAAAAAAAAAAAAATTTTGATCATGGTGGTGCCGCCAATCGGCCTCCTGCCCAAGTGGCAGCAGAGGTCGGCCTCCGCCGTGACTTGGGCGGGAGGCCGATTCCGAGAATCGCCCTCTCGCCGTAGGAGGCCGATTTCGGGAATTGCCCTCTCGCAGCGGGAGGTTGGTTCCGGGAATTGCCCTCCTGCGGCGGGAGTCCGATTCCGGGAATCGCCTTGAGGCCGATTCTGGGAATCGCCGTCCCGCGACAGGAAGCCGATTCTCGGAATCGCCCTCCCGCCACAAGAGGCCGATTTTGGGAATCGCCCTCCTGCAGCGAGAGGTCGATTCCGGGAATTGCCCTCCCGCCGCAGGAAGTCGATTCCGGGAATCGCTCTCCCGCGACGGGAGGCCAATTCCAATAATCACCCTCCCACCGCAGGAGGCCGATTCTGGGAATCGCCCTCACGCGGTGGGAGGTCGATTCCGAGAATCGTCCTCCCATGTCGCGGGAGGGCGATTCTCGAAATCGGCCTCAGGGCGATTCCCAGAATCGGCGTCTCGCCGCAGGACGCTGACTCTTGGAATCGGCCTCTCGCCCAGCAGCCGGCCTCCTCCGCCACCTGGGCGAGAGGCCGATTGGTGGCGCCACCACGATCAAAAAATCTTTTATTTTTATTTTTATTTTTATTTTTATTTTTAATATTTTTTTTTTAATTTGATTTTTTTTTTTTTGAATTTAATTTTTATATTTGAAATTTAATTTGTTTTAACTTTTTTTTTTGTTTTTTTTTAATTTTTTTAATTTTTTTTGTTTTTAATTATTTTTTCTAAATTTTGTATTTTTTTTTAATTTAATTGATTTTTTTTAAAAAAATTGAAATTTTTTTTTTTTACTATTAAATCTTAGGTTTAGTTTTTTCATTTAGTTTTTTTTTTAATTTATTTGAATTTAATATTTTTTTATTTCAATTAAAATTGTGTATTTAAAATTATATATATATATATATATATAAACTTAGTATTTTCAAATTAATTTGTTTTTTCTTTTCTTTATATTTAAAATTCATTTTTTATTTCAAAATTTATTTGTTTATTCATTTATTTATTAAAATTTAATATATATTTTGTTAAATTTCATTTGCTATTTTAATATTAACATTTTTTTTTAAATTTAATAAAATCTAATATATATATTTTTAATTTAAGTTTATATATATATATATATATATATATATATATATATATATATATATATATTATTTTTATCATTTAAATTTAATTTATTTTTTAAAATCTATTTGTTTTTTTAATATATATTTTTTTAATTTTAATATTTTTATTGTATTTTATTTTCTATTTTTTATTTTTAATTAATTTATCATTTTTTTACTTTTAATTTCAATAATTTTTTTTAATTTTTTTTTTTTTTAGGTTTTAAATTTATTAAAATTTAATATATTTCTTTAAATTTAATTTTTTATTTTTATTTTTTTTTAATTTTTTTTTTAAATTTAAAAAACATTTTTTTTTTTTTTTTTTTTTAAATTTAATTTCTATATTTAATTTTTTATGATTTCTTTCTTTTTTTAACTTGTTTTTCTTTTTAATTTAATATTTTTCTTTATTTTTATTTTTATTCTTTTATTTCTATATATTTTGAAATTTTAATCTTTAATTTATTTTTTATTTTTTATTATTATTATTTTTTTTTAATTTTAGGTTTTTTTTTTTTAATTTTTGAATTAAAATTTTATTTAGTATTTATTTTTATTTTTTTATTCTTATATATTTTTAAATTTTAAGCTTTAAAATGTTTTTATTTTTAATTTTATTTTTCTTAAATTTTAGGTTTTTTTTAATGTTTGAATTTTAAAAATTAAAAAATGTTATTTTTATTTTTTAAAATGTCAAAAATATGACACAATTTTTTTTTTTTTAATTCCAGTATCAACTGGTTTTATTTTGAGGGTGTTTTTTCAATCATTTTTTCAAGAAAAAAATTTGTTTTTAGCATAATTTTATAAAATGTTAAAATTTGACCTTAAAAAAAAAACCAAGTGCGTTCTGGAATACACTTTTTTTGTTTTTGGGGTGTTTTTTCATGTTTTTTGAGTCTTTTTGGGCTAGAGTTCTCATTTTGAGGTCAGGTTACCTATTTCATCCGTAACAGTGTTTTAAAGAAAATCACAGGAGCTCCCCACGGAGATACCTTGGGTTGTATGAACCCCAAGTCCAACAATTCCTTTGATTGGATTTTCAATTACTTTAGTTTTGGAGCTGACATATGATAAGCTACCTTTGCAATAGGCTTAGTGCCTAATTTAATGTCGATGGTGAAATCAATTTCCCTTTCTCGGGGTAACCCAAGTAGCTCTTAGGGAAATACATACTTGAATTCAAAAAGAATTGGATGTTTATAAAGGTTTTCAGAATCACCCTTATCATTTAGAGATACGATCGTGAACATATGACACACTTTTGGTCTACATTTCATTAGTTGCATAGACGAGATGAACCTCAGGGACACCCCTCAGTTCTTTCCCCTCAATGATTTTCTTTGTCCATCATTATCTGTGATGTTTAGTACCATGTCTTTGCAGTATAGGAGTGCTTCATGTAATTCTAACCATTCCATTCCTATAACTACGTTATAGACTCCTAATATCGTAGAGTACAAGGATACTTTGGTCTTGCATACACCCAAGTCCATCTCACAATCCTTTACCATCTTTCCTACATTTATTTTCATTCCACATGCCATTTCTTCATGTATAAAATCATTTTTTGCAATTGGTTTATGTTTAATCCTTGATAATGAATTTAGTGAAATAAAATAATCAGTAGATCCTAGATCTATTAAAATGACAAAACTCATACCATCAATATTACTCGAGGTTTCCAACATAGTGGACTAGTGTTTGACATGGTGATTTTTCACCGTTGCATGGATGTGATGAGCCTTCCACATATACTCGACCATATTTTCTTTCTGAGTTCAGTTGGTATTACATGTCTTTTAAGGGTAATCCCTCTTGTAGTGAATACCTCCATAAGTCCAACACCCCCTCTTAGGAGATTGGATCCTACTACTGACTGAATTGGGAGATGGCCTGGAACTCTGCTGGAAAGAACTAGATTTTTGGGATCCATGTTGAGGTGGTGTTACTTGGTGTTGTCACATAGGACGGTGTTGTTGTTGTTGACTAGTTTTTTGAGTTACCTTGTGCAACTGCTACGTTGGATGCCTATATGATGTTCTTCTATTTCTTGTTGACCACTTTTGATGATTAAGAACAAGACACCTTAGAAAATTCTATGTTCCATACTATTTACACTAGGTGATCCTGATCCTGTGAGCTTGATTGTCTTACTGGGTTCATTATTCATGATATCCTCCCCTACGATGATTTATAGCTAAATTGTCTCGTGCATGGTACGAGGCATTATGATCCTAACATTAGCCTAAATGTTATCATTTTTTCCATACAAAAAAAAATTCACCTTGAGCCTTTATGTGTTTAAGTGAGGGGCATAACAGAGTAATTCCATGAGACAAGCCTTATACTCCGGTATTAAGTGAATCTCCTTATTTAATGCATGGAATTCATTTAATTTCCTCTTAAGGAGCTCCTCTGATAGGTAGCTTTCTATAAAATTGTATTCAAATAATTCCCATCACTTTTGAGATATCCATCCAAAATTGGGGTTGTAATGTCTTCCACCAAATTAGTGTGTTTCCCTTTAGCCGAAATATACCCATCTTGGCCTTCATGTTTGAGGTGTACTCTCTCTGGTTAAAGCACATAGCCATGTTTTCTAACCATGCCTCTGCATATTGACCATCCGTCGACCCCCAAAACTCCAGAAAATTTACCTTTTCCAAATCTGAATGTGAATCATTTCTTGTAGTGCTTCGGGGTGCTTCATTTTGTATGACTAGTCCTCCATGATCCCATTCCAGACGGTTTATTAATACCTCACACATGTGTTGGAATGATCTTATTAATTTTAACACTTCTCCGACTATCATTTTCTCTTATGTTGTGATGTTTTCCTCATCATTGGGTGGGGTGGCAGGGGTTGGATGTTGTGGTGGCATCATGTTGCACCCACTATTTGCCCCATTCCTTCCTGTACTTCTTCTTACCATGGTTCACCGATGAATCCTGTCACAATTTAACATGATTTTCCTTATAAGATAAAGCCAATAAATAAAATTTATAATCAATTTAAGCGGTTCTATAAACTATTATTATTATTATTATTATTATTATATACTTTCAAAGGAAAAATTTATGCATTTATAAGTTCTTCATGATTTAATTTACCTATTAATTTCAAACCTTCCTATAAGATTTAATCATAAGGATACAATTAATATAACTCACCATAGTAGACTTAGAATACATTATGTCATGTTAATGATAGAGGTGGTTGGTAGCATTATTATAACATAAAATGATATTGTGAATAGTAAAGGGAGAGAAAATGAGTTTCTAATTCTCTTATTATTTCAATAATGGAAGTACAACTCTAATATTAATAATATGCACAGATAAATATCAAATGTAAGGACAAGTGTTAATAATGAAAGAATATATAAGAATAATTTCCATTATTTATATGGGAATATAATTAAATAATTAAATGAATGTATTGATTATGAGAATGTTAAACTAATATAGCCATGTAATTTAGATGACTCGAATGTCATAGGAATTGCTGCAAGAGTTACTTGGGACAAAATTGACCTTCTGGTAAATAACCAAATCTACAAAGAGTTATCACCCACCATTTTTTTTTACGATTATTTGCATAGATTAAATCTATGAATAAAATGCAAAATTAGTAGGCTCCAAGTAATTTTCACTTAGTACAAAATTTATTTGTATAAATTAACTCTATGAGTAAAATGTAAAATCAGTAGGGTTCAAGTAATTTCCACTTACTACAAAATTTATATGCCAGTCATTGTCCCTTTATGATTCAAACTTATTTAACAGTAAGTCTGTCTAAAATGAACCTTTCCATACAAATGGTTACCGTTGCAATTCTAAAAATGGATATCATCCAACTCACTACTAACTATCATAAAAATTTTGAAAATATATTTTATAATTTTTACAATACTTTAAATAGAAAAATAAAATTATATATATATATATATATATATATATATATATATATATATATATATATATATATATATATATATATATATATATATATATATATATCCTTGATACCATACACCCTCATTCTTCCCAACATCCACCTAAAAATTGTTGCAATGATATGACTCATAGAAATGGAAAAACAGAGTATAACAATTCATCTTTCCATGATTGATTTCTTCCCAACATCCACCTAAAAATTGTTGCAATGGTATGACTCATAGAAATGGAAAAACAAAGGATAACAATTCCTCTTTCCATTCTTTATTTCTTGGTAAATTTTATATGTCATGGAGTGTGTTTAATTTCGATTTTAAATTAAATTATTAAATATTATTTTTCAAAATTTTAAAAATAGTATTTATTTTATTATTTTAGATTTCTAAGATATAAATAATATATTCTAATTTCTCAAAAGTATTGTTTTCTATTTATATCATTGTTAATAAACCTTACGCATGTGATGAAAAGGAAATAGATTCTTGCAACTAACATTTAAACTCCATTGTTAACATATTACAATTACAATAAAAAAGGTCCGATGTTGCCAACTATGTTAAACTTTGAGAATTTGGATCTACTATAATCAATATATTTCAATAAACAAGGTAAAATATGTTAAATTTTACACAGAATAAGGCATTAAACATTTTCTATGTATTGCATATAATGTATCTGAAAGTTCCCATAAGCAGCACAAAGTCTCACTGAGAACCCAACAAGATATGTGATTAACATATTACAATAAACAAGGTCCATTGTTTCCAACCTTGTTTAAATTTGAGAATTTGGACAAACTATAATCAATATATTTTAATAAAAAGGTTAGCTATGTAGATTTTCTGAGAATGTGGTACCAGATAATCAATATATTTCCTAAACAACGTTGCCTGCATTAGGGTTTTAGAGAATTTGGGGGCAATTTTTTGAATTTTTTTCCTAGAACTCCCTTGAGTATCTCTTAGAAACAAAGAAACAACTTCCCATCTACTGGAAATAAAGAAAGTATCCAAATTATCAATCATCAAGCAATAGTTTAGCAATAGTGAACGATCTTTGACATAAGTTTGCAGTTTTAGAGTTATGAAATGTCTTGGAGAGAGAGACCTCTCCTAACATACTTTTATGTATAATGTAATAACCATGTTTGTAGGAAGTGAAATAACATACCACTTTTTGAAGCTTCTTGATAAAAGAAAAGGGTATCCATTCAACAGTTCAATGAATTTTGTAAACAAACTAATACTCATTTATTCACATATCTTTTTGTTTATAAATTTTAATTATGACCAGATTCAAATTTTTAATTTTAACTAGAAGACTTTAGTTAATTAGATCTGGAGTAGTTTCTATTTTTTGAAATTTTAATTATGACCAGATTCAAAAATATTTTCCCATATAATTCAGGGTGAAAAGTATCAGCTAAATATTCTTACAATAACTATTGCAGGTAAAACTGATTGAACATCACATTTAACAAGTTCTATTTTTTTGGGAGTCAGTTGGACTCAAATCTATTTCAGGAATTCTACCAATTGGTAAGGAAAATGAAGGTCCTTGCCAAAGCCTTGAATAGCCATGCCAAAATTTTAATGGGCTTCTTGATCTTCCAAATCATGTTAATTCGTAGACGTTTCTTTCATGTAATTAGATATTATTTAATGCCAGTAGTAGAGTTGTCATTAAAGTTCCGAAATGTTATGGATCGCTATTATGGCTAGCGGTCCAATATTATCGACTCACCAAATTTTATTTGATGAAAGGAATTAGAATAAAATTATATAATTTGAAATTTAAATTTATATAGTAATAATTTTATTTTGTGATATAATTTCAAAAATGTTTTCACCTATTTCAAATCCTAAGTTAATGTTATAGGTTTGTGCTGAGCCATTTCTCTTAATAAAATTCTCCTCCATATCATCTGTAGCTTCCAGTCCCACATTTTAAGTGCTGATAATTTGTGATAGCGTGTATCAGGCGAATATAAAAATTTCATTCAGCATGATTTGATGATTGATAACTCAACTATTAACTCATAAGTATAGCATGAATGCCATACATACTTGTATTCTCTTTAATTGTAGTTGTAGATCTTGGCCTCAGTATTTGAATATTCCTTTGAACTCTGATCTTGTTGGTTCGTTCATTAATTTATTTCCACATGTATCCATCATATGTTGTTCAAAATATTTTATATAAGATACGGCATATTTTTACTAATGCACCTACCTACAAAATCTCTGCAAAGCCTTTGTTGATTCAATTACAAACAGCCAGCCAATTTATTGAATGGAATGGGAAATTCAATTCAATTCAATTCAGGGGGTGTAATTACTAGAGGTTTCATTAAGAGTTTAATGTGATGTCTTTTGGGTTGTTACAATAGATTCAAAGACAACAATAGCTACATAAAAGCAGCAAAAACAACCACAAAATTTTATTTATTTATTTTATTTTTATTTTTTTAATGATAATTCATAGTGGAAATTAAAGAAAGTCAGTTTCAAAGGATCCAGAGGTCCTAGAGTCTCAACCTAAGCTCTAATACCAAGTGTAAGGACCAACCCTACACTTTACTATACCAACCCTATGCTTTATTTATTTATTTATTTTTAAGGAAATGATACAGTAAACAAGGAATTAAACCATAATCATACAACCTTGAAAACTCATAAAAATTAATCACTTATAGAAAACATCCACGAGTTTAACCTCATTACACATACATCCATTTTACATGTTAATTATAGGCTCAATGAAGTCATTTCAAAAAAACTTTATAAATAACACAGGTACCGTTCACCCGGAGATGAGATTCAATATTGAATTGCCACTACTCGAACTCCTTTATTGTCATCTACCTCCAAACGTGAATGTTGACATGCTTAATCTGAATGTAATGAGCCACTGTTTGACCCCCCAACCTACTCCTTAGGTACTATCCTTCCCCACGGACCCTCAAGCTACAATGGGGTTGTAAAATGAAGGAATATGCTAGCTGATAGAGGTGAGCACTCATTGGCTCAAGATTACCCTCTCTAAAGTCCTCTACAACCAAACTCAACTATATCTCGTAACCACTCACAACGACATAATATCCTCCATCCAACAATAGGGTATGCAAGAAGTCCCCTTCCCTTTTCTTTCCCCTTCTTTTATAGAAGAATTCATAGGTGAGCCTTGGCATTTCATGCATAATCAATTATTTTTATTAATCTAAAATTTGATTATTTACCCACCCATGTGTCATCCTCTCACTAACACTCTCCAGAAATCATTTATTTAAATATTAATTCAAAATAGCATTTTCCTCACCCCAACAAGACTTCCTATTTCTTTTCCTAGTTGTATCTTGATCCCCCCTTTCCTATGCCTTAATTTTTGTTTATTACTAAATTTAATTGATAAGTTTCATATTTCGTCCCCTAACTACCTCCAAATTTAACTCAATTTTCCTCTTAGATGGATATTCTTATGTTGGATCTTGCCACATGGAGGTTCTCTAAATTTCTCGAATTTTAATAATTAATCTTATTTTATCTAACCACCCTCTTCTCTTAATGAAGTTTTTAAATATTTTATGATTAATCTTTATACTTAACTCCATGTATGTCTTTTCCCCATTTTCCTAATTAAGTTACTTATGTAAATAATCCACTTAATATTTTTTTCAACATGGATAGAGGTATACTTCTCAAGGAAAAATATTTTATTTATTCTTATTATTCCCTTACCCTAAGTTTTATTCTCGATTTAATTTCCTTAGTTCTAACATCATATACCACTTGATATGAATTAGTATGATTTTCATATATTTATTATATTTATTAGTTTACTTTTAATGATGTTGAGGATGTCATGTTGGCCATGCCCTTCAAGAAACTTTGTTCAAAGTTCTAAGGTTTCCATGCTTAGCAATTTATTTTCAATTCCAAGGGTGCCAAGTCAGTCGTGCCCTTCAAGAATTTCTCTTGAAGTTTCAAGGATGTCACGTCACTTTCCCTTCAAGAATCTAGTGGTTACAAGGAGAAAGTATAGCTTCAACGATATAGACTGCTATCATCTCGTTTTCAACATCTATAGTGAGACTATTGGTGATGGGAATCAAGGAATTTTCCTTCATGCACATCCCCTAGAAAATCCTCATGAGTGACCAAAATTTGGGACCTGCCCCCACAACATCGTGATCTTCAAGGTAAAGGTATTTTGACATTTCTAGCCTAATTCATGGTGGGAGTGCTATTAGGTGAGATCAGGGACACTGTCCCACCCCTCTCAGATTGTTCCATCCAATTGTATAACCCCATCACCCATATCTAAGTCATTCGGCCAAGAAACTAACGTGTTCATGCAACCACTAACATATCATTAGAGTATATATATATATATATATATATATATATATATATATATATATAGCAAGTTTCAAATTGAACTTATAATTTCAAATACAAAATTTTAATTTCTATCAAACTAGATGTCGTCAACTCATCATATGTGAGTGCATATGGTGCTTTCTTGTCATACTCCATAATCATCAGTAACAAATTTTCTCAGTGTTATTCATTATCATAATAGCAACATCAACATGACCTAGTCATTCACATTGTTGTTCATTTGCAAATCAAACCTAATGTAAATAGCTAACATAGGGGACACATCCATCATGGTTATCATAATCATAAAAGCAATGGGTAACAAACATATCCATCAAAGCCATAATCATTGTAACATCAATAGAAAACATACCTATCCATCAGATTTATCATCATCATGATATCAATTGAGAACATGCATATCCATTAATACTACAATCATATCAATAGATAACATAGATAACCATTAATGCTATCAATAAAGAACAAACATGACCATCAAATCCATTAATAATAAATTCATGTTTCCATGTCCTCAACTCGAGGTCCTAAAAGAATAAAGCGTAAGCCTTATAGCTAAATAATGTTAAAATTAATATCACTATCAATTAACTAGAGTAGAGAATTACAACATATGCCTTTACACCTCTATAAGCCTACTTAATTGAAAAAATACATAAAATAGTTAAGGAACCTTGCATAAATAAAAATTTCAAATATAGCTAAAATATCCTCTTCTTTTAACTCTTAATAATAAATTAAACTTTATGAAATCTAACATTTTAATTAATGAAATATTAAACTCTTTGTAGATATTTTTAATCTTAAGATTTTATTTCCTTAAAGATTTAAATAGTGAAATAGTTAATATGCATTGCTACTTATTTAGTATAGCATTAACTTTGAATCTTTGTAAGTACATATAACATTTTAGGCTTTTCCTTACTAAATAAGGTTAATTAGTACACCTTCATATTACTTTTATATTTAGATATGTCATATATTTAACTATGTGTTTTTTTAATGAAAGAAAAAAATTTGATAAATTAAAGTTGTTAATGAAATTGTTTTCTATTATTACTAATCTTAGCAACTACTTTCTAGATTCCTTTAAACAGTAATAAAAAAATTTATTTTAAATTTGGATAATATTTTTTCTCCATATTATTTTGGAGTTGTTTAACTAGCCACAGGAATTGCCTGGACGACCAAAATTGGCAGGAATCTGGGTAATTTTTTTTTTAGAAATCTTGCAATACCAGTGTTTGAATCATTTTTTTGATAGTGAAAATGGATTCAGCACCATCGAAAACTTCTATGCCACCCAAAATATTGAAGATTGATAACTATACCATGGATTTACAAAAATCCTTGCTGGATTTTCTTAAAATCTTACCTGAATTTCAATGATTTTCAAGGAAAAAAGGCAGTCTAGTTAGAGTACAGCCATTCTTTAAGGAAATTTTAAAATAACATTAACAAAATAATTTTAAAATAATGTAATATTATATAATATTACACTAAATAAAATATATTATAAGGAATAATTTCTATTTGCAAAATTTTAACGTGCACTAATATCTTTATCGCAAAATGTTTGCTTGTACTAATGTCCTTAATGTCCTTGCTTTAGCAAATGTGCTCTTACATTCGAAAGAATAATGAAGGCCAAAATCACCATGAGTTGGGGAAGATAAAAGAAATAATGTAATGTACCTTTTGATAAATTTTCACTTGAGGGTGGTGTACATGTTTTTACCATGTGAGTTTTTCTAGGGCTTTCATGTTTTAAATATATATTTATTTCTAATGTAGGTTTATTTTGATATTTACCTTTCATATTTATTTTATTAAAAAATAAATAAATCAATATGTATTTCTTTTTATTGAAAAGAAAAAGGAAGAATCTCTATTACCAACCTAGTTATTGATTTATATTATATACTTATGACATTTTTATTTTTTTAATGTTTTTATTTGGAAACATAGTAGAGGAATAAATTTGTCTCGTAATTTTAATGGTATATCATAGTAAGTGTAATTAGCATTAAAACCTTTCAAAGCCATTTTAGGGAATTAAATGGTATTTTTCAAGGTAAAAAAATTCCTTACTTGTTTTAGAATCCCTTGATTATTACATACATTAAGATGGCTTTCCAATGGTGCTAGAATCATGTGAGTTAGAATTAATATGAAAAGGTAATTATTTTTACAAGCTCACTATCATGTTATGAGAGGATTCTATGCCATACCCTATTACTCATACATATGGAAATAATCATGTGTTTAATATAATGTTCAAAATCACAACTCTAATTGAAGGTGAAATAGTTCAAAACTTTAGCCCTAAATTGTAAAAAGACATTGTTATTCACCCACAAGTAAAAACATTTCACATTATCAATGGAAATTAGAAAAGTAAAAAGAGTGTCTACATCCTGAGTAAACACACAACTCCACAAAAAGTATCTCTTTCTATAGCATTGAAACTAGAGTGACCTCACTTTCTCATTAAATTTTTATTACATGTTTCCAAAGGTAAACTTTGTGTTTTTTCACGGATATTTGTGTTTATTACTTCTTCTTTTTTCCTCTATTTTCCACATTTATTCTACTTTATACATTAAGCATAAAACGATAATTAAAAAATATTGAAAATTAACCTTCACAATAAAGTTTTTTGTATTTTGATTATGAAATATCCATCGTATTTTACATATCAAATATCCATCGTATTAAAGGGAAAGGTCAGCCTTATTTAACCCTGGGTAGGAGTGCCATAATTCTAGCACACACTTTAATATTCATTAACATGGAAATTACCTTTTGAAACTTATCACAAAAGCTTTGAACTCATCAATAACCTTTAAATATTCCATATCTTCCGTATAATATTTTTAGACATTGTGTCAAAATATTTCCTAAAGACAATGAATAATTTTAGGCATTGTATCAAAATATTTCCTAAAGGCAATGAATCAACAAAAGATATTGATATAACTCTTTTTGCTTTTCTCTATAAAGATAGAGAGAATTATGAAATTATCTTTCATATTAAGATAATTCCATAAACATGGCTATGGGAGGATTTCTCATAATGTTCATATAAGTTGAAAATTTTCCTTTTGTCACCCAATTGAAAAACATGGTTAAAATAAAATTATTCATAATGTATACATAAGTTGATCGTTTGTTTTAGTCACAACATCGAAAAATAGGAATGATGATAATTTCAATCGAAGTTTGAGAGAAACTATATTTGAGTACTATATCAAAAAAAATCTAGGAATGTTAGGGATAATAATAGAGCATCTACGTTTCAGTATGTATATTCGATTACTTGTGATATTATTAGTAGATAAAAATCACACTGAATTGAAAAAAGGAGTTGCAGCTCACAGGTGAGTATT
The DNA here is from genome assembly GCA_034641835.2 of Pinus albicaulis. Lineage (NCBI taxonomy): Eukaryota > Viridiplantae > Streptophyta > Pinopsida > Pinales > Pinaceae > Pinus > Pinus albicaulis. The sequence goes on from CM076570.1 coordinate 843,737,223, forward strand.
GCACCTGGAGACTGCACTCAAACAGAGAGACCACTCTGAGTTTACTCTACATTCATGAATGAGAAATTACATCATTAAGTACAACACTAGGAATTAGGAAGTTGCAAACAAACTCCTAAATTATAGGAACTAATCCTAAACTAAGAAGATACGTTACAACTTCTGTAACCATTTCTCCATTAATATAAAATAATATTAATTATTTTCAACTCCCCCCCTTAATGGAGAAAGAATTATCCTGAACTCCTAGCATCCTTCTAAACAATTCAAACTTTACACGCCCAAGAGGCTTAGTAAATATATCAGCCATATTGTCACACGTTTTACAATATTCAACAAATATCTCTTTTGACTGTAGTTTCTCTCGAAAAAAATGGAACTGAGTATCGATGTGCTTGGTATTTTTATGAAAGACTGGATTGTATGCAAGCTTGATGGTACTCTGGTTGTCAGTTTTGATAATAGTTGATTCTTTCTGTTCTTCTCCTGCATCGTTGAGAAGTCTTCTCAACTGGATAGCTTCACATGTGGCTGCACACAATGCTTGGTACTCAGCTTCACATGAAGATAAGGCTACAGTGATTTGATTTTTGTTGCTCCATGCTATGACCCCGGATCCAATGCTGAAAGTGTAACCTGTGATAGACCTTCAATCATCCAAGTTACCTGCCCAATCTGAATCTGAAAAACCTGCTAGAGTAACATCATAAGTGTCAGTGTACAAAATACCATAATTACTAGTACCACTAAGATAGCTCAACACACTTTTTGTTGCGACCCAATGAATTTCGAGTGGTTTTGACATGAACTGGCTCAACGTACTAACAGAGTATTCCAAATCTAGTCTAGTTGTAGTAAGATATATCAAACTGCCAACTAGTTTTCTATACATAGTGGCATCCACCTCTTTAGTACCATCATTACTGCTCAACTTTAAGTTCTGCTGCAATGGTGTTGCTGCTGATCTACACTGCTCCATTCTTAACTTTTCCAGCAAGCTTCTGGCATACTTCCCTTAAGTAAGAAAAGTTTGTCCAGAATCTCTCCATACTTCCAATCCCAAACAGTAATGGAGATTTCCGAGATCTTTCATCTCAAACACTTCTGACATCTGTCATTTGATTTCTTTGATCAGATTGTTAGCATCCCCTATTATGATCATATCATCTACATACAAAGAAATCAAAATAATTTTCCTCTGTTTATTAAACTTGGTATAAAGATTTGGATCATTCAAGCTCCTATGAAAGCCATGCTGTACAAAAAATGAGTCAATCTTCTCATACCACGACCTGGGTGCTTGTTTTAAACGATAAAGTGCCTTTTTAAATTTACAAACAAGATGTTCCTGCCCCTTTTTCACAAAACCTTCAGGCCAAACTAAATAAATTTCTTCTTTCAAGTCACCATTCAGAAATGCAGACTTAACATATAGCTGGTGTAGCTGCCATTTATGTTTTGTTGCTAAGGAAATTAGCATTCTAACGGTGTTCAATTTGGCTACAGGAGCAAAGGTGTCATCGAAATCTATTCCCTCTTGCTGTGAGTAACCCTTTGCTACCAGTCTAGCTTTAAGTTTTTCTATATTCCCATCTGCATTTATTTTAGGTTTGTACAGCCATTTGCATCCTATGGGGGTTTTACCTTCAGGCAATTCAACCAAATCCTAGGTATGGTTTTTATTAATTGATTCAATTTCCTCATGCATTGCAGCCCTCCATGCCTCAGATTGACATGCTTCTTCATAATTTGAAGGTTCTACAATGTTTAAAATGTTTGTCATTAATGCATAGTCTTTCAATCTGGGTGGTAATTGAGTCTTCCTACTTGATCTCCTTGGTAGGGGACTTACCTTAAATCTGTCTATTTCAGCCTTCTCCGGGCTTGCATCATTGATTACATTACCTGTTACTTCTTCTTCTTGTTTCTGCTCTTGTTCTTCATCATCCTCACTGTTTTCTTCCATTAGCAATGGAATGTGCCAATCATTATTATAGTCATCATTTCCTTCTTCAACCTGTTCATGAAATATGACATCTCTGCTTGCAAACACCTTATGAGTCACAGGATTAAATAACTTATATGCTTTGAACTCAGTGCCATATCCAACAAAGGTACATTTCAGGGCTTTAGGATCTAAATTCTTCCTATCTGCCTTAGGTATATGAGCGTACGCTTTTGACCCAAATATTCTTAAGTGACTCACTGCTGGTTTGAATCCAAATAATTCTTCAAAAGGGGTTTTGAAGCCTAAACATTTAGTAGGACTCCTATTTTTTAAGTAGACAGCAGTGTTAATAGCTTCTACCCAAAAACCAATTGATAGACCCTTACCTTGAAGCATGCTCCTTGCGCACTCCACAAGAGTTCTGTTCTTTCGCTCTACCACTCCATTCTGCTGTGGTCTGTGAGGCACTGTAAACTGTTGAAAAATCCCATGCTGCTTGCAGAAATTCATGAACTCTCCCAACCTTTATTCTCCCCCTTGATCTGAGCGGAGAATTTTTATTCTTTTTCCCATCTGGTTTTCTACCATAGATTTAAACTCTTTAAAATACTGAAAGGTCTGACTCTTTTTACTTAGAAAGTATATCCATGAGAACCTAGTGCAGTCATCTGTAAATAAGAGAAAGTAATATGCACCTCCTAGTGACCTAGTCTGCATAGGTCCGCATATGTTTGTATGCACCAATTCTAAAATATCTCTTTCCTTTCTATTAACATGCAAAGGGAACTCTTCTCTATGCATTTTCCCTAATGCACATCCATCACAATCCAACTGAACATTATGGAAAACACGGAGTCCATCGACCATACCTTTTCTCTGAAGTAGGATGAGGTCTTGCAGATTAAGATGGCCGAATCTCTGGTGCCAGATATTTTCTGCTGTCGATCCAGTTGCGACCATGGCTTGCTGTGGCATACTTTTCACATCTAGTCTGTACAGGCTCCCCACGTGCACTCCTGTTGCAACTGTTTCCATCTGGCTATCCTTTATGACACAGTTAGTCTTAAAGAATTGAACTTGCATGTCCTGATCAGTGATCATAGATACAGAGACCAAATTTTTCTTAATTCTGGGCACATACAATACATTTTTAAGGTGTCTAATGTCATCGCTAGGTAAATTTACCGGAATATTACCGTATCCTTTGATCTCATATCCGCTATCATCTCCTAAATAGATTTTCGACCCACATGAAGTTTCTTCAAGACATTCAAACCATTCCTTCTTACCTGTCATATGTGAGGATGCACCAGAATCGACATACCATATGTCGTCCTCATCTCCCTTTGAAGCTGAAAGGGAACAATCACCTGTAAATAGTCAAAGTTCATGGCTATGGTCGTCATCTTCCTCAACAAAGTATCCTTTGTGCTTTCTCAGTTTATTTCTTGCTTCGTCTGCCTTCCTCTTATAACATTCTTTAATCTGATGACCAGGTTTTCCACAGTAAAAAACATTTCTTGTTGGGAAAATTATTAGCAGACATACCTTTAAACGGATTCTTTTGAAACGTGTTGGCTCCTTTCTACTGTTGTGGTTGCTATTGCTGCTGTGGCTGCTTCCCTCTATACTGTCGCCTTTTGGCCATCAGAGCAAGATCATTGCTCTTTGTTTTCAAATGTTGTCGTCGCTCTTCTTCTTGTAGCAGAATCCCTGTCAGCTCTTCAAACGTAGGGGCTTTCTCCCTCGCTGCCAGTCCAGTGATGAACATCTGATAGTCATCTGTCATTCCGTTCAATGTGATCGTGACCAGATCTGAATCATAAACTTTCTATCTGATATCTCCCAATCTGTCCTTCAGGTCTTTAACTCTAGCAATGAATCCAGCAGCGGATTCATTCTCCTCCATCTTCATTGCGAATAGCTTGCCTTTGAGTGACAAGACACGGTTTGTATTCTGCGTTTGGTATAGGTTCTTGATCATCGTCCAAATGTCAGTGGACGATTTACAGTCTCTAATATGCGGGATAATATTGTCTTTGACAGACATCTTCAATATGACCTTTGCTTTGGTCTTCCTTTTATCCCAGTCTTGTTCTTGTGTAGCTGCTCCTGGTCTCAACTCATTTCCTATAACGATCGACCACGCATTTGCGCTTTCAAGTAATGTCTGTATCTTTAATTTCCAGTTGGTGAAATTAGATCCATCGAGTTTGCCAGACTCATGGAGATATGATTCTATATTATTATTCATATTGGACTGATAAACTTTCTGATCCTCTGATGAATAATTCTACCCAACTGAACAATTGCAGGATACTAAAAAAAAAAAAATCACCACATAATAGATCTTGACCACTGTCTTGCTGAAAAAAAAAATTTCGTACCTTCAATATGCCACCAACAGGCAATCTGATCTGCCTCCTCCGGGTGAATCAAAAACTTCACTGCGCCACCACCGGGCAAGTCCAATCTGCTGCCACCGAGCAAATCAGAAACTTCAATGCGCCACCATCGGGCAAGTCCGATCTGCCACCACCGGGCGAATTCGGAACTTCAATGTGCCACCACCGAGCAAGTCCGATCTGCCACCACCGGGCGAATTCGGAACTTCAATGCACCACCATCGGGCAAGTCCGATCTGCCACCACGAGCGAATTCGGAACTTCAATGCGCCACCACCGGGCAAGTCCGATCTGCCACCACCGGGCGAATTCAGAACTTCAATGTGCCATCACTGGGCAGGGCCGATCTGCAAAAAATTTGCAGATTTTGCTAGAGAGAAAGAGGCTGGCGCTTTTTCGATGTGAAAAATCTGCACCCAAATCAAAATGCGCGCGCCTCCCAATACTGGCGCGAATTTTGCGTGTACTTCCACGCCAATAGCGTATTTTGGCGCACTGGCACGCTTATCTCCCTCAAACCTGCGCCAATGGCACGACTGTTCGCGAAAAAACCGTGCCAATCCTTTCTCCCGCTCAGAGATGATCAGTCATCTGAGGCTTGTGTTTCAGGTGTTACTGCAGTCCACCTGATTCTACGAAAGCTTCTATATACTCACAGCCACTACAGTTCTATAATCAATGATGCTAAAAAATAAAAAATAAAATAAGGCTCTCCCTACTCTGTGCTCTGATACCAAGATAAAAATCACACTGAATTGAAAAAAGGAGTTGCAGCTCAGAGGTGAGTACTGCACCTGGAGACTGCACTCAAACAGAGAGAACACTCTGAGTTTACTCTACATTCATGAATGAGAAATTACATCATTAAGTACAACACTAGGAAATAGGAAGTTGCAAACAAACTCCTAAATTATAGGAACTAATCCTAAACTAAGGAGATACGTTACAACTTGTGTAACCATTTCTCCATTAATATAAAATAATATTAATTATTTTCAACTTTAGTTAAGTAAAATTCTCTCACTTTATAATAATGGTTGTCTAAAAATTTAGTGGAATTGCATTGATTTTTAAGGTATCTTTCCATTTACTCAAAGTGATGTTATTATTATTTTTTTTTTAGCTCTCTCAAGTAGAATTTTCCTATAGAACCATTTAGGTTTGAATTTAGGATGATATATGAGTTTATCTTACTTTCTATTTACATATTTCCTAATGTTTATTTTCGAAATAAATAGTGATATCCTTAAGGGAATCTTTAGAGGCTTCTTTAATAGATTTCCTTTCCATCTTACCATCTTTGTCATATTAGAATTTGTTTTGAGAATTTATATATTTTATAAATTTATTTATATAAGTTAAGAGTTTTTATTGGTTCTCCAAGTTTCTATAGCTTATGAAAGATATAAATCGGTGAATTTTTTTTTTCTCTCCTTAAACATTTAAGGATTTTCACTATTACATAACTTTTATATGTAATTTTATATTGAATAATGTTGAGAAATGCACTTAAGGATTCATTATAAAAACATCTAAGAGGTAAAAATAAACAATTTACATATAAAAAGGTGTTTTCGATATAACATACTAAGTTGTAATATAAGAAATATGTTTAATGCAAGTAATTTTATTTAATTGTATCCATCGACTTATGACATCATAGACTATAAGGACATGTAAACTACATAACTTGATAGATTGGTTACTAAAAACTATTTCGTTTTTTAAACCAAATATGTAAAATAAATTTTCAGATATACATTGATTAAGTGTTATACATATATACATATACATCTATATATTGTTTTACTGGATATACAGAAGCTGCTCGTAGCAATTTTTATGCTTAAAATATCGCTTTCTCGATGTTCATTGATGCTTTAGTTTGTCGTCATTATTGACGTGAACCTAACCTATACACAAATATATTTTTTATATAATATTTTATCATTCTAAATCGGGAAAAACAATTTTTTTACTCAATAGTTTATAATATAATCATAATCACGTTTACGTGTTTCTACATTAATAAATTTATTTAATATTTTAATAATCACAAAGGGACTTAACCGATCTTTCTTTCATGATAAAAAATAGAATTCTTAATATCTCCTCAAATTTTTAATAGTGTGGATATACATGTTTCTGATCGAAGTAGTTTTAATTGCAATGATTTTATTTTCAGATTTAATTTATTTGGAATTTTGTCGAGATTTATGGAAATTACAAGTTTGATTAGTGAATTTTTATTATTTAAATGCATTTACGTATCTGTAGTGTTTTTGAAAATATTAAATTTATATCAATTAAAAAACTAATTTTTTAAACAACACAAATTGAAATCTGGCCATAAATTTTTTATTCCCACTAAAATTTCATTAAAAACTCTAGAAAAATCACACTTAAAAATTACTATATTTCCAATTAGTATACTGGCTTAACATAGAAATTCAAGAAACAATCTACAAAACATTGCAGCAATTCAACAATTCAATGAAAATTTGGTTTAATAATTCAATATTAATAATCTCATTTAATATTTTAATAAAAAAAAATCGTAATATCTGCAATATATTATCTTTCATCCATAAAGGTTAGAGGTGGATACATCTTTCCAATCTCGTTGAGAAAAAAATTTAAACAAACAATCTACTTCAGCATTTGATTATGATGACGATGATGGAGTTTCATTTAATGTATATTAATATTAAATTAGATTTATTTTAACATCGAATTAGGGTAGCTTTGGCGAACCAAATCTCTATTCGGTAGCTTTGATTTATATTTTAAATTACAAAATTGAAAAAAAAAAGGATTTCAGATTCTCTCATCTCATAATAGAGATAGATAAGATGATTTTTTTTTTAAGTAATTTATTAAAGTTTTAAATGATGTTTTTTAAAATGATATTAACATTTTGAAATTTATAAAAATGAAAAAAAAATATTTTTTTAATTAAACAAAATATTAAAAGATTATATTACCATTAAGTTGAATATTATAGATATAGAAAAGATGAATTCATTTTGTAAGTAATTATTAAAAGGCAGAGAAAATAAATTCATTTTTTAAGTAATTATTAAAATTTTAAATAAGGTTTAAAATAATATTAATATTTTCAAATGTATTAAGAAAATTTCTAATTAAATAAAATATTAAATTAATTATATTACTGTTAAGTTGAATGGTAAGGAAGTAATTAAGGATTTTTAAATTTTTTCATTCAAAAATTAATATGTTTAATAAATTAAGATTTATTTTATTCATAGATTTAATATCAGTTGAGAGGTTTCAAATTTTTTAGTCTTTAAATTTATTTTAGAGTGCAAAAAATAATATTTAGTTTTTTTATTGTTTAAATTGTATTTTTGAATGTTATAGAGATTACATAACATGCGTATCCAATTATCTTATTAGCTACATTAAACTAATTTTTTTGTTATTAATATATTTTTAAATATATTTTATTTTTTTAATAATCTACATTGAATATTTTATTTTATACAACATTAAAATATTTTTTTAACAATTTATATATATACGAATTTGATATCACGTGTTAAAATATTTTTGAAATATATATATATATATATAGATATCTTTTAATTATTTTACATAATTATATTAAATTATTGGAACAACTAATTAAATATGTACCATATAAACCACATTGGTTTTCTAATTTTTGAAAATGTTTTATTTTTATTTTAAGAAAAAGAAACATACTTACACATTAATTTTATATTAAATTATACACTACTCAAATAATACTAATATATCTTTAAAAATTTAACAAATATTTCATTTAACTAAAAAACATACACCATTAAGCAATTAAATAATAATAAATTAACAAGCTTTGAACATTAGCAATTTAGCACAATCATTTGCGCTCATACTACTTTTTGGAGGTTTACCTAATACACCATTCCTATTGGTTCGACATTTTCTCGGTTGAGCCAGTCTTGCCGACGACCCAGCAGGTGTAAAGGTTTTGGGGAGCAGCAAACACAATGGAAGACATTACGGAGGACCAACCGTCACTGTCCGGTTCTCAGCGGGAACCCTCGTCCCCTGCAATCCCTGTAGCTGGTTAATATAATAATATTTACCCTTATATTCCTATATAGTGTCTAGGCTCTCAGCTGTAAAAATAACGATTAATATAACATTGGCATTTCACATTTCTCCATGTAAAATAACATGTTCTGCAATTAGCTCTATTAATGTTTAGTATGGAATATAACATGCTTTTTAGTTCTATTAATGTTTAATATGGAATATAACTTGATTATTTATATTTCGAGTTCCATGATTGTCATTATCAAAAATATTTACATCTAAAATTCGAAAATTAATCGAGAATACACCCAACTTTTCTAATAGTTGAATTCTTTTGAGAAACACTGTAATAAGAACCTAAATAACAAAAGATACACATATGTCGTTTTTATGATAAACATTTCTATTTACATTTTTACATTTAACATGATATAACTATCTTTATTAGTATTTATTTGGAAACATAATTTATTTTTTAACTATTACAAAATTTGATATTTATATTTTAAAAAATTAAGTTTTTAATATTGATATCCAAGGTGTTTTTACGATAGGTTTTGCTAAGTAAATTTAATCAATCAAAGAAAGTATTTTTGGGCTTTTCCATCTAACAATTTTTGACCATGTGGCAAAGTACAACAATTAGATTTTGATTTTTGACACCAATCCGTTTACTTTCTAAAACTTTCACACATTTAATAATGGCAACTTTTAAAACTCTAATAAGTATTTAATATTAATAATAAAAATAATGAATACGGGGAAGGGACAAATTGAACCGGTGACTTTATATCAAGGAACATCTTAAGAGACTTTACATCAAGGAACACCTTAAGAGACCAAATAATTGTACCGATGATTTCACATCAAATATTATCTTAACAAACACATGATCGCTGTCTATCTAAGACTATGTGAACTATGTTTTGAAACTTTAATTTTGAAGAAGATAAAAATTTGTTCATTTTGAATAATGTAAAGAAGAATTAATTTTAAATTTTAAATAGAATTATTATTGATTCAACTAGGAATGTGAATGTTTATGTTTTGAAAATTCAATTTTGAAGATGATAAAAAAAAATGTTATTTTGATTAATGTAAAGAAGAATTATAATATTTTTACAATAAAATTATATTTTTATAAATTATCTTTATAAACCTGGTAATCTAAAAAGGCTACACAATGGAAATTCCAACAAGATTTTGAAAAAATTGGTCGAAAATCTAGGTTGCAGTTTTCAAGATTTTTGGTGTTTTAGGGGGTTTTTATAGTGTTGAATCCATTTCCACCATTAAAAAAATATTATTCAAACAATATGAGAATTAAGTTTTTTTGAAAAAAATTCATGGGATTCTAGTGAAAATTTTGCCATATAAGTGAAAGTGTATCTTAAGAAACATCTTTATAAAAAATAGCTCAATTTAATAATTATATTTATAAATTATATCTCAATTTGAGAAAATTTGTTATAATTTTAAGTTGTTAACATTTTTATTCGTTAAAACTATTTGAATCTTAATTCACTGCACTAATTTTAAAACACTTACTCTAGTAATCTTGAAACACTTTTATTGATATTTTTTCAATAAAATATTTTATTAAGAAATTAAATTAATTAATTTCTTTTCTTTATCATTTAATGAATAAATTTTAATTTTAATTTACATTAATTACTATCACAATATACTTTTAATAATTAAACCAATTAAACCCAAAGTAATCGGTAGAGTTATTGTTGCCACTGCTATTAAGAAGTCACATTTCAATCCTCCACACTCTTTGGGTCATACTCTAATTATGCCAATCTCAGAGGTTGTAAAAATATTTATATTTATATTATAAAATATTTATGAAAATAAATTAGAGATCTCATATTGACAATTGAGCATTTTGGGCCACCTACTCCTTGAGCCTAAATCAAGGCACGCTAAGCATGTCATTTCAGGGAATTGAACACAAGTTGCGAGGGATTAAAATTCCTACCTAAATGACTCAGTATAAACTTATTTGACATATTTAATTTATATATTAATAATTATTAAATATTTGTCCTCATATGAAACATTGTGTAAACCCGGAGATCCAATGAATCTGGTAGGTCAAGAGGTATAGTGGTAGCACCTAGAAATGACACCTTGTCACACAAGTACGAGGTTGATTCTCCTACCATTTTTTTTTTTTTTTTTTAATATTAAATACCATAGGATGAAAGAGTCTATAACCTTTGTTGAGAGATAGAAACTATTTTTTCTTAAACATCATTCTTATATTCATGTTTATCACAATACCAATCATTAGAGCAATATAACCATCAAATATTTTTACCTTTTTTTCAAAATTTGACAATATGTAGGTTTTCTATTTAAAATTGGTTTTATAATGCAGAAATAGATTAAGCCTCCTCAAAATCCATGGGACACTTGAAATTGGGAGCTCAAATTTTCCAATCTAAGAGATCCCACCAGATTCAGGACAAAATCCACTAGAAAATATTGTTGGGAAAGAAAAAAAAAACATCTTAGATTAGGCTACATGGTTTTAGATAAACTATTGTGATCCTCAAATTATTCTCTTAATATTTTTTTCATAAATAAATCATTAAAAAAAAATTAATATCTCTCACTTTTAAAATATGATAAGCCATATTAAAGCTTTCCTCTTTTTTTTTCATAAATAAAACATTAAAAAATTTCTAATATCACTTACTTTAAAATATGGTAAACCATTTTTTTTTAATAGATATTAATTGTTATCTTCATTATTATATATATATATATATATATATATATATATATATATATATATATATATATATATATATATATATATATAATGATATTTTTTATCATAAAAAATATATGATTAATTAATTTTTTACTACCCATGGCTTTTCCCATGGTATTCTTCTTTATGTATCCTTTTTCATGACATAAAATTCCAATGAATTTTCTTTTTTTCTTTGCGATCTAATAAAAACTTAATATTTCTAATGTGCGTCTATTTGGATGATTAATTTATTTTAAACCAGATTTTGTAGTAAATAACCGTGTGTTGGGTGTGAGGCCAAATCAAAGTTGAAGTTTCCCTCACCCATAGTATTTCTAAACCATAACCATCCATTGTACATCCAATGGGCATTTATATAGTTAGATTTAATATCTATAGTAAATAATAAATATTTTAATAACTAACTTGATCCATTTTCAAGCTCATAAAAGTTCTTTGGTTATGCCAATTAGATATGAAAAGAATTATAGAGCATTACATGAAACAATTATGTAATTATGTGTTTAATCTATTAGGGTACTTGAATGGAGAATGCCCAAAGTTTCTCACATTAATATTTTTACAAATTGGATGTTATTTATGTTCCCTCAGATGGGTGGATTCTTTAGGCTCTTCAATAGAAAGACCACCAATTACTCTCAAATGAAGAACACAACTATTATAAGCCACAACTCAGTGGTTAAAGGCTTCATAAAAAACAAGGAAGAACAAACAAATGAAATTTTCATTTTTGGGACAGACTACTACCACCAGACTTGAGTATAAGAAAGGTTGTGTAAATTTTACTTTCTATATTTGTTTTGTTGTGATGATCATGTATCTTACAACTGCATGAAGTTCTTCAAAACAAAGGAAAAATTATAAGAAAAATATAATAAATTATAGTTCTGTCACAAAAAACCATTAGTTGAATGAATTCATTGATAAGAAATGCAGAAGACAGAAGTTTGGACAAACACACGAGAGCTCACAGGTGCAGATCACCAGGAGCTCCCACCAGCAAATGCATTCGCTTGGAATTCTTCATTAAGCATCAAGAATTAAATAGATACATAGACAAAACAGATTCCTAATTAATAGGAACTGAATGTCAAATAAAGAGCAAATCATAACTACGTAATCTATTCTCCATTAATTTCTGACACCCCCCGTTAATGGAGAAAGGGATTTTTAAACACACCTAAAGTATCCCTAAACAAATAAAACTTCAGTCTTCCTAGTGGCTTAGTGAATATATCAGCCATGTTATCACAAGAATTACAATACTCTATAGAAATCTCTTTGGACTGCACTTTCTCCCTAACAAAATGAAATTGAGTGTCTATGTGCTTAGTGTTTTTATGAAACACAGGATTGTAAGCCAGTTTGATGGAACTCTGATTGTCACAATTGATGATCGCAGCTTCTGTCTGTTCTTCCCCTGCATCTTGGAGAAGTCTACGCAACCAAACTGCCTCACATGTCGCTGCACACATAGCTTGATATTCAGCTTCTGCCGAGGATAAAGCAACAGTATGCTGCTTCTTGCTGCACCAAGAGATGACCCCGGAACCAATGTTGAAGGCGTAACCTGTAATTGATCTTCTGTCATCTAGATTTCCTGCCCAATCAGAGTCTGTATAACCTGTCAACTTAACATCAAATGATTCAGAATACAAAATACCAAAATCTGATGTTCCTTGCAGATACCTTAATACTCCTTTCATTGCACTCCAGTGACTGTCATGAGGTTGAGTCATAAACTGACTCAAAACACTCACTGCATAGGCTAAGTTAGGTCTTGTTATAGTCAAATAAATAATACTACCAACCAACTGTCTGTACAATGTTGCATCTGCATATTTCGAACCATTATCCATTTGAAGTTTGCTATTCTGCTGTAAAGGCATGCATGAAGGCTTACACTCATCCATCTTAAACCTGGATAACAGAATCTTTGCATACTTACCCTGGGACAAGAAATTTTGACTTGAATCTCTCCAAACTTCTAGACCCAAACAGTATTGCATTTCTCCAAGGTACTTCATCTCAAATTTCTGTGATAATTGCTGCTTGATTTCTTCAATGAGATTGTCTGCACTTCCTGTTATTATCAAATCATCTACATACAAAGAAATCACCACTATCTGCCCTTCATTATTAAACATGGTATATAAATTGGGATCATTTTTTCTCCTTTCATAACCATTCATGAGGAAAAAGGAATAAATTTTTTCATACCAGGATCTAGGTGCCTGCTTTAAACCATATAAAGCTTTCTTTAATCTACACACTAGATGTTCTTCTCCCTTCTTAACAAATCCTTCAGGCTGTACTAAGTATACTTCTTCTTTTAAATCACCATTTAAGAAAGCAGACTTAACATCTAATTGATGTATTTTCCAATGATGTTTGGTGGCTAAAGCAATAATCATTCTGATGGTGTTTAATTTTGCAACAGGGGCAAATGTCTCCTCAAAATCAATACCTTCTATCTGGGAATATCCCTTTGCCACCAACCTTGCTTTATGTTTATCAATAGACCCATCTGCTCTAAATTTCAACTTAAATAACCATTTGCAACCTATGGGTTGTTTATCATCAAGAAGTTTTACTAGATCCCAAGTATTGTTCTTAATGATGGATTCATATTCCTCATTCATTGCTTTCTTCCATTCAAGACTTTTACTAGCTTCATAAAAGTTAGAAGGTTCTGCAATGTTTAACATACCAGTCATAAGCGCATAATCCCTATATCGAGCTGGTAATTGTCTTGGCCTGTTTGATCTTCTGAGTGGTGGGGGTTCAATTATTCTGCTTATTTCTTTCCTTTGTGGATTGAACTCCACATTATCCTGCTGCTGCTGTACCTGCTGCTGTTCCTGCTTCTGTTCCTGCTTCTGTTCCTGCTGCTGAATGACTCATGTTTCAGTATCCTCTTCTGAGAGTAAGGGCACATGCCATTCTTCATTGTTTTGGACAGGATTTCCATCATCAATCTGTTCATGGAATAATACATCTCTACTGACAAACACCTTGTCAGTAGTAGGGTCAAACAATTTATAAGCCTTATACTCACTACAGTATCCAATGAACGTGCATTTAATGGCCTTTGAATCTAACTTCTTCCTATTCTCTTTAGGAATATGTGCAAAAGCTTTACAGCCAAATACTCTAAGATGACTTACTGCAGGCTTGAAGCCAAACAATGCTTCAAAAGGATTTTTACACTCAATACTTTTAGTAGGACTCCTATTCTTTAAATACACTGCAGTATTAACAGCTTTTGCCCAAAAACCATTGGTTAGATTCTTACCTTTCAACATACTGCGAGCACACTCCACCAGTGTTCTGTTTTTCCTCTCAGCAACTCCATTCTGCTGAGGAGTGTAAGGTGTTGTGAATTGCTGATGTATCCCATGCTCGTTGCAATATTTGGTGAAGACTCCTTTCTTGAATTCCCCCCCTTGATCTGATCGAAGAATCCTGATGAACTTTCCTGTTTGTTTCTCAATCATGTTTCTGAATTGCTTGAAATATTCAAAAGCATGACTTTTCTGTTTAAGAAAATACACCCATGTGAATCTTGTACATTCATCAACAAAGATTAAAAAATAATAGGCCCCCCCTAACGACCTCGTCTGCATCGGGCCACATAAGTCAGTATGTACAAGTTCAAGTATATCCCTCTGTTTTCTATATTTAACGGCAGGAAATTCATCTCTATGCTGTTTACTGAACGCACATGCCTCACAATCAATATGCAACTTTTTCAAAACAGGAAGACCCTCTACCATACCTTTGTTTTGCAGCAGAAAGAGATCACCAAAGTTAATATGCCCAAGTCGTTGATGCCACAAATTTTCAGCGGACTTATTTGACGCCATCAAGGCTTGCTGAGGCGTACTTTTCACATCCAACTTGTAGAGTCCTCCTATGTGAATACCTGTAGCAATGGGCTTCATCTGATCCAACAAATCTTTAATAATGCAATAAGATTTAAAAAATTCTACCTTGAGGTCCTGATCTGTAATCTTGGACACAGAAATCAGGTTCTTCTTAATGCCGGGAACATACCACACATCAGATATATTCCTGATCTTACCATCGGGTAGAGTAACAAGGACATCTCCATGTCCCTTGATCTCGTACCCACTATTATCTCCAAGATAGACTTTTACTCCAGAGTTGGATTCTTTAAAATTTCTGAACCATTGCTTTTTACCTGACATATGCGAGGAGGCTCCAGAATCCACGAACCAAATATCTGATTCATCCTCCTCAGTAGCAGTGTCATCCTCGGCCATAAATAGTCTAACATCCAGATTCTGATCTGGGTCTATATCTGCATCTGCATCCGCCAAATGACCTGCATGCCTTCTCTGATTGTACCTCTCTTGATTTGCCTTCTTCTTGCGACAAAATTTAGCAATATGGCCTATATTACCACAGTAAAAACATTCAAGAGCAGAGTCATTTCTATACGAGGTCATACCTTGTGGTGTCATTTTTGAAGTGTTGCCCCTCCTCTGATCAGCCATCGCTCTCCCTTTTGGCTTGAACTTTGTTATCAATGCAAGATCTGGATCTTGAGGCTTGAGAGACGACCTCCTTTCCTCTTCATGTATAAAAATTCCAGTAAGCTCTTCAAAAAACGGAGGCTTTTCCCTTGCATTCAATCCAGTTATAAACATCTAATAGTCATCTGTCATACCGTTCATGGTGATTGTCACCAAATCATCATTTGCCACGGTTTGACCAATATCAAATAGTTTATCTTTAACTTCCTTTATCCGGGATAAGAATGACGAAACAGACTCATTCTCCTCCATCTTGATTGAGAGGATCTTCTTCCTGAGGAACAAGGTTCGGCTGGTGTTCTTGATTTCATACATGTCTTTGAGAGTTGTCTAGATTTCATTCGCTGTCTTGCAATCCCGAATATGAGGGATGATGCAATCTTTAACTGACAATTTTAGTAAAACTTTTGCCTTCCCCTCCCTTTTCTCCCATTCTTGAATTATTGCATTCGTTCCACCATTTGCAATAGTCGGCTTACCTTCATCGCCGATGACAATGCTATAGGTATTCTGAACCTCAAGCAAAGTTTGAAGTTTAAATTTCCAATTTGTGTAATTGGAACCATCCAAATTGTTGCTTTCATTTAAGTAATCTGCCATTTGAGAATTCATCTTGGAGGAAAAAAAAAACAGGCTACCCCCGGCAACTTAAAAAAAATGAACAATTCTCAAATTATCACAACAAATTGAATATGGTTGTGACTTACAATAGTTGTGAAAAACAAATTATGAATAAAACAACAGATCACTAATTATTAACTTCAGAAATAATGAAAACGTTGATATCACTCTGCATAGACTACATGCCAAACTATTTGCAAAAAAAATAACAACGCTGCATAAATCTGCTGCCAATGTATTGTGATTGGGGTAGATGGTACTTGGAGTAGATGGTACTAGTAAGCCTCTCTCGACACAAGAGCCAGGTTGGGCAATATTATTCTGGCAACCACATGTACAAGCTGGACAGGGAATTATGGTATCATTGTAGAATGATGATAATGAGACACAGCAAGTTGGTGTTTTCTGTGCTAGAAATTGGGAGTATACACATGTTACATTCCATGTCATGAGTGCTTGAGTGGCACGACGGCCATCTGCACTGAGGAATTTACTCACCCTGACTTTCTTAACAGGGCCACAAGTATACCCTGGTCCACCTGCCACGAGAGTAAAATTTTTGGGCAAGCGCACTGTTTTGTTACTGGTTCCTGCACTCCCCACGCTTACTTGGAAGGCACTTACAGCATTAGTTGGATCTTGGGCCCAAGATGCAATCACTCCGCCTCTACAGCAATTAGCAATCTATTGGTTGTAAGGAAGTCTAACAATTTCTCTCAATTCCTCTCTGGGGAAAGGGTCGTTCAATATCACTCGAAGGAGCGCTGAAAGTGCAGAAAATGCCACAGTAGCTTCCTATCAATCAACGGACCTGGGTTATGCCGTCATCGAAAGTCCAAATGTGATTCCCAATATAAATCCAGAGAAAGGAGAAGGAATTGTGCAGCGTAAAAAAAAAACTGATTTGCAGCGTTAAAAAACTTTTGCAACGATTGCAATTCAACAAATTGCAATCGCCTCACAATTTAGACAAACTGGAATGATAGGTAGGCAGGCTCACAATTTAAACAAGCTCATGGCCTTGAGGAACAAAAAAACACAACCCACCTTCACGGCCTTGAAAAAATCTGCCTTATGCAGAACTAAATTACGTTATGCAGGACTGGAGAAAATTATGTTATGCAAGACTAAAATTCTTTTCCGCATACCAAGTGAACAAAACAGGAATCAATCGATCTGGAAAGGAGCGCAGCAATCTCAAAATGAAAACTTGCCTTAATCCCAAAATGCATCCAGCGCTCACCGGTGAATCTGCAGGCTTATTCTAAATTTCGCATCCCATCAACGCATTCTCAATGTCGGCTCGACTGCTTTACCCAGTAGCCTGTACGCACACCAAAGAGAAAAAAACGCCTTCACAGCTTTTGTAAAAAACACCCTCACGGCCTTCACACTCAGCCTCTCTCAACTCTCCCTGAGCTCTGATACCATGATAAGAAATGCAGAAGACAGAAGTTTGAACAAACACACGGGAGCTCACAGGTGCAGATCACTAGGAGCTCCCACCAGCAAATGCATTCGCTTGGCATTCTTCATTAAGCATGAAGAATTAAATAGATACATAGACAAAACAGATTCCTAATTAATAGAAACTGAATGTCAAATAAAGAGCAAATCATAACTATGTAACCTATTCTCCATTAATTTCTAACATTCATTGTAGCTCGGGAACACAGTAAATCCCTCCCCGAATGTGATATACCTGAATGTAAAATTTAATGTTTCGATTTCCTTTTTAAATTCGTTCATGAAAAATCCCACTGAGTTTCTTCCAAGGCACTCCTAGTCTCAATCTAATGGAACTTAGATAAGAAGATGTTGTGTGATTTTCTAGTGCATGTGTATGTATATTTTCCTCATAAATTATATAGATGGTAACAATAAAAATGAGGCAGGTAGTCCAACATCTCAATCGCAGGCTACCCATTCCCAAGCGTTCACAAAAGGAGGAATATGTAGGAAGTGGTACAAATTGACACCAAAATCGACTACTTTTCAGTTGAAGTGGGAAGAGAGACACACATATAGGCTTTCAAGATTGATATAGAGATATTAATTTTTTGTATAAATTTCATGCTTGAAATGGTGAAAGAAAAAGAACCAAAATGTCATGCAAAACTTCCATGCAACTAGTATATCCTTATGATGCTTATTTCTTAATTAAAAGAACCAAAAGAAACTTCCATACAACTAGTATATCCTTGTGATGCTTATTTCTTAATTTATTTAAACTATTTGATGCACTCCTATATATATTTGCACCCTTATAAACAATTATTAATTGATATTTCAAATATGAAACAAAACGATACATCTTAATTTTTCATTATTATTAATTTATAACTTCAATATTTTAATTTTTCATTATTTTTAATTTATAACTTCAATATAAACTCTTCCAAATCCCTTGGAAACCCTTCACGAAAGCAAAATATCTGACGCAATAATCTTAAGGATATACCTTTACAGCTATATCACGCTACATAGCATTAAAAATGCATAAAATAGTTAAGGAAACTCTTATAGATATAAGAAGTTTTCAAATATAGCTAACAACTATATCCTTTGAACCCTTAATAATAAATTAAATTTTATGAAATCTAACATCTTTTTGAAAGAATAATTAATTGAATATTAAACTCTCTATAAGTTTTTGTAATGTTAGAAAATTATTTCATTAAAGGTTCCAGTGGAATAGTTAATATGCATTGCTATTTATTGAATAAAGCATTAACTTTGAGTATATGTAACATTTTAGGCTCTTTCTCGCTAGATAAAGTTGAGTAGCACACGCTCATAGTACTTTTAATTAGTACACATACTACTTTTATATTTAGATATATTACATATTTGATTATGAGTATCATTCATGAAAAAAGAATGTAACAAATTGAAGTGGCTAATAAATTGCTTTCTATTATTACTAATCTTAGTAATTATTTTTCTAGATTATTTTAAACAATAATTATTTTTTCTCATTTAAATTTAGATAATAATTTTTTCTTTCGTTTAATATCATTTACAATTAAATAATAACAAAATATTTTTAAAATAATGTAATTTTATATAATTTGATAATATTAAAATGAAATTTTAAATCACATATAATAAATAGTTAGAATTTTTATTTGCAAAATGTTAACTTGTACTAATGTCCTCAATGCAAAATGTCAACCTATACTAATGTCTTTGATGCTTCTCCTTGCTTTAGGAAATGTGCTCTTACATCAGAAAGAACATTGAAACCGAAAATCACCATGAGTCAGGGAAAATAAAAGAAATACTATCACAATTTTGATAAATTTTCATATGAGGGAATTTACATGTTTTTACCATGTGGGTTTTTCTTAGGTGCGTTTTTCTTAGGGCTTTCATGTTTTAAAATATATATAATTTTTTTTTTTTCTAAGTAAAATTGATCTATTAACAAAGGGATAATATTACAACGTGACCGTAGTAAAAAACTACTGCCTTGGAGGCAGAATTTTCAAGAAAAAACAGAGATGGAGACTGCCCATTATCAGGGAAACCAGTCTGAAAAGATTGACATAACCCACGCAGGGGAGCATAATGAGATTTTCCAGTGTTTTCTTTGAGCCAAAAATGAGCAAAAAGATGCCAAAAAACTCCATAACCGTCAGCACTGAAATAAACCCAATAGTTTGGGCAGCAGGAACATAAAACAACCTTGCAGCAAGCCAGCTAATCCTCTGGAGGCTCCTCAACGATATGGCACCAGCCTGAGGCGAGCATATCTCGAGCGAGCGCTTCTTCAGAAACCGAGGGGCCAGGATCAGCTGGGACCATGACCTCATCAGGAACAATGCTCGCAGGTACCACCGGAGACTGCAACGGATCTCTGCCGCTTCCAAAATGGATATTCGAGTTTAGGGCAGTTTCCGCTTCAGGATCAGCAGGCTGCATACTGGACTCCCCGTGCAGACTTTCCTCAAGAAAAACCACCGAGAAAATAGCAGTGATCCTAGGGCGGGTGAGGGAGCTATTGAAGATAAAACGTGCAGAGCCCGTAGTGGGAGCAGAGGAGGCCGGAGGACGAGGCGCATGGGAACTCCAGCTCTGGCGAAAGTCTGGAGGGTGCCCCCTCCCACTGCGAGTCCGGGGGTAATGGCGAGTTCCCAATCCACTGGAGAGAGAAGGCGTTACCGAGGAAGGGCTGGAATGTTCACTTGAGGGGCGACCCCTGGAGCTACCTCTTTGGCTCCGCATTCGGTGGCGCAGCCGAGGCATTGTGGGGAGCAACTGAGACCAAAGAACAACTAAGACGGAGGAAAAAGACTTCAAAAGGAGACCTGAGACCTGAAAGAAGCAGCAGGGGATCTGAGGAGGCAGAGCAACACGTTGCACAGAGCGGAAATCCAACCGAAAGACCCTCTCCCAGCGCTGAAGAAAACGACAGATGACGCTAATGCATAATAGAGTGAAAGCCAAGACCAGGTGACAAATAACCCGGCGCAAATGATACCAATCCACCGAATGCACAGCACCAATCCCCGCAATAAACATTCTTCTCACGCAAGGAAGATCTTCCCTCATAACTGTATCGTTGATGCGAATTGAGCTGAAGCATGCGAGGGCAGGAGCCAGCTCTGTGGACGTTGAGTGAAATCTGAAGTTTTCTGAGCCCATGGCTTTGGTATGAGCGGTGTGTAAATGCTACAGGCCATCGCATAGAGAGCGATTTAACTTCATGTACTGGATGGGCAGGTGTCGGCATGCCTCGCCACACCTTTGTCCCATCTCATTAGAACTCCACTTGTACACCCGCATCTGGGAAATTTATTTTTATATTTACTTTCCATTAAAAAAAATATTAGGAAATCTTATATAAATAGGAATGTGTGTGAATTGTGAAGTATGTATACACTTTTTAAGGAAAAGAAAAAACATGTAAATCTTCTCATTGAAATGAGAAAGGGAAGAATCACGATATCCTTCCTGGTGCCACGAAGGGATCCAATGCCGTTATCCCGACTTCTACTGGAATAGCATTATCGGAGCCGAGCTAGGAATGACCGAAGTGATGAGTGATTTATGTATATTAGAACACTGTTATTTTTAATATTTCTTTCCTAATGTATTTGAAGTGGAAAAAAATTGTAGGAATCAATTTGCATGGTAATTTTAATGGCAAATTATAGTATGAGAAATTAGTATTAAAACATTTCTGAGCTATTTTTGGGAATCAAATAGTATTTTTCAAGGTAAAAAATTTCTTCACTTATGCTACGATCTCTCGATTCTTATCTAAATTAAGATACTTTTTTAATGGTGCTAGAATCATGTCAATTGGAACTCATGTGCAAAAGTTATTATTTTTACAAATTGACTTATCATGTTGACTACCATGTTATGAGAAGATTCTATGGCATTCGCAATTTTTCATACATATGAAAATAAGCATGTGTCCAATATGTATCTATAAGGTCCAAAACCATAACTCTAATTGAAAGTGGAAGAGCTCATAACATTGTTAAATATTAACGCAATAAGTGGAAAAGAAGTTACATTCTATATTATTATATTTTTTCCACAATTATGTGAGAAGTTAAAAAGAATAATACAAAATTATAATATTTTGTAGCAAGCTTACAAGACAATTTCTCAGATAAATCCACAAAAAATATTTCTGTCTAGAACAATGAAACTAGAATGATCTCACTTTCTCACTAGGTTTTCATTATGAGTTTCCTAAGGTAAGCTTTATATTTATTCAAAAATGTGTAATTATTATTTTCCTCTATTTTTTACATTAATTCTATTTTATACATTAAACATAAAAAATAAAAATAAAAAATAATTAAAAAATGTCAGATCTAAAAGAAATTAACGTCGCAGTAAATATTTTAGTGTTTTATTTATAGAATATCGATCATATTTTACATATCATATTATGATGATTAGATCAATTATATTTCAAATTAGGTTATGCTATTTTCTTGCATTTTGATGATTAAATATTTTATTAATAGCATTTTTAACATGCCTAAGATTAACATATTTAATTATTCTTACATTAAACAAACTTATTAAATTAAAAAAAAAAACCATAAAATAATGGAAAATATCATATTCATTGAGAACAACATTTATTAATATTAGAATCAAATTTGTCTCCATATAATTTATTTATACCAAAAAGTTCTATAACGTGTTAATAGGAACATATAAATAATAAACTTTACCCTAGATAAAAGTTATATATTTTTAGCAACTTTAATATTCATGAACATGGAAATTTACTTTTTTATATGACTTTATCACTAAAGCTTTGAAATCAAGAACCTTTAAATATTCAAGAACCTTTAAATATTCCGTATAATATTTTTAGGAATTATATCAAGATAGTTCCAAAAAAAAATAATCAATAAAGGATATATTCATATCACTATTTCAAATTTTCTCTATAATGATCCTAAGAATCATTGAATGAGCTTGCATGTTTTTTTTCTATTTCTTATTATCCTTGTAAAGATAATTTAATCTTACTTTGTAAAATAATTCCATACAAATGGCTAAATGAGGATTAATTATAATGTTCATATGAATTGGTTTTTTTTTTTTCGCCAAATTGGAGAACATTCCTAAAAGGGATTAATTATCATGTTTATTATATAAGTTAATGGTTTGTTTATTTCACACATTGAAAGGTAGGAATGATGAGACTTTGAATACAAGTTTTAGAGAAACTATATTTGAGTAATATATTAAAACAATTAGGAATATTGAGGATAAAAATAGAGCATATACTTTTTAGTATGTCTATTTGATTACTTGTGATTTTTTAGTTTTTTCTTTTTCTAGATGTTTAACTCAAAAAATTTGTCATTGTGTAATAAGGGTATTTTCATTGTGTAATAAGGGTTTTAATGTTGTTTAAAGATTTAGGGGAATTGTACTAGTTTTTGAGGCATGATTCCATTTACTCATAGAGGTGTTATTATTAGCTCGTGTTGCAAATATGGCTGGGACTATAGTAATCGAAATTGTGGGGTTGACATGACTTTTACCACTTTTACCTGCAATGCTAACTAATAACCAAATTTTTTAATCTAACATCTCTTTCACGGTCTTATTTGGCCTCTTCGCGAGGCAGGGAGGCTAAATTATATATTATAATCTTTCCTTTTTGAAGGTGTTAAACTAATGCTAGCATTAGTTCAACGGATTACATGTTATACAACGTAATGGAATGCCCGAACGCATCAGTTCATCGAAGAGTGAGTTGCTCGTGCTAGGACATGCGCTCGGGTGTCTGGCCTAGACTGGACTTGTACGCCGGCCACTAGTTCAGTAAACATACAACAGGTTCCATACACTATAACAATGGTCATACGCTTTCCAAAATCATATTTCATGTTGATCCTCTATCTAGCTACTAATTGTATACATAAGCCAAAGTAAATTGCAAAATTGCATAACAACGATTATTGTGAATGAAATTTTTTCATGTGTTTTCTACTTGAAGATCGTTGAAATTTTCAACCGAAATTGCATAAAAAGGTTCGTTGTGAATGAAATATTGTCATGTGTTTTCTACCGAGATATTGTTAAATTTCAGAAATTTCGGAAGTTCGGTATTACAATTACCGTATTGGCATTGTAGCTACCATATTGGCGTTGCGGTAACATTTAATTCATGCCTTCCATTCATCGGTTTCACGTAGTTCCTGCATCGCTATTCATTCGTTCGCTATTCGTTATGCCTGCATATAATATGGAACCTATTTTCTTGTTGACTAATGTTTTCTTCTCAGCAGAGATATACATGTTTTCTTGTAGAAGGTTATCCACTATGATGTCTGGTTACCTTAATGAATGTTGTTTCCATGAATGGATTAATAGTTTTAACATACACACACAATGTATACAGTGAACTAGGGAGGTATGGGTTAGCCCCTTGGGCACAGCTAGGTTACCAGCAGCCCAGAGTTAGTCCCTTAAACTCCTCAACATGAATACATGTCTTCCAAATTTTTGAATTACATTAAACAAGGAATTCAAAAATTAAATGACTTTTGAGAATAAGGTTATAGCCTAGGGCCGAAAAGAGAATTAGCACAAGATAAATATTAACAGTCAATACATGTGAATATTATGGACCCATTACTGAAAAAATGGGTAAAACTTCTAACAAACAACTTTCCCAATTTCCAATGTAAAAAATATGCTTTGTATATGATTAATCGGGCCACCCTCTATGGACTTATAAGTATGGGCTGATTTATACTCCTTGGTCGATTAAACGAATACATAACTATATGCTTAACAGAAAAACCCCAACTTTTATTCAAGTCTCCCTGTACACAGACACCTGTTTAATAATCTCAGCCATGAAGACCCTAATAGAGCTTGTGACCATACCAACAGAGTTTGTAACCACACGTGGAATTCGAGGGAAACAATCAATCAACATTGAACATAGTAGAAGAAAGCATAATACTAGTAACTAAGGCTTGAAGATGCCACAGTAACCAGCTACAATCATAGTAACCTACGTTATCAACAAACGACTAGGAATTCGAAATATTGGAAGAAAAGAGATAACATAACCAAGGGTAAGGGTTAGAAAGAGAGCTAACTTGGTGGGGTTCTTCTGATATGAAACTCCAATGAAAAACCTAAAGGAACAAGCAACTATGTCAGAGGAATACACTGGGTTACAGAGGAAGGTACTACACCCTAAAATCTCCTCCATTTAGTTGGTTCTCTGGCCATTGTCTCCACGCAGCAAACTGATTTCCTGCACTACTTCATAGATTTTTTTTCAGTTTGCTCAGTGCCCACCCAGCACTGTAGAGTACTCTGGCATTCTACATCTGATCTCCAAACAGAGGCCAAGCAACTATCAGAATTGTGCAACAGGCACTTTTCACCATAAAATTGCATCTGCAGTGACTCTAAACGCTCTGACTACGTCGTGTGAAAGAATACCCACATGGGAAACCCAAGAATAAACCACCATTCCTTTGTAACCCACACTGGACTCGAACCCCACTGGAAGAACCGTCGACGCATTAAATCCCTAGTTGCCCACCACTGAAATTCTCAGCAACCAGAGAAGTCGTTGCCCGCTACCCACTAACCCCGAGGAAAGTTTTGTGATCTGGGAGATCGACAGGAATGATCTGTTGCCAAAGCTCACGTACACCACCGATCTAGCAGGTTGCATGTCCAACTATTTCAAGCACCGATTTTTTGTGTCACGGTAATCATTGGAGTTTGTCACCAGATTTAATGCGCTAGAGTGCATCGTCGACATGGAGGGAAGGAGGGGTCCAATTAGGTATATGAAAGGCAATCCCGCCATCATTTTTCTACTTCGGAGAGCTTCAAAAGCCCTTCTAATGTGTAGATGCATACACATATAATGAAATGGAAGGAAATCCTACCATCATTTTTCCGCTCAGGAGGGATTTGAGAGCCCTTCTCATGTGCAAGTGCATTCAGGTGCTACCAGGGAATGGCATATGAGGCCGTGAAAGTCTGAGGGAGATTGCTAGTAGAAAATGACTTATAAGGAAATGAATGTTTAGATTTTGAGTGACAGGGCCTTTATCTCTGCGGGATCTTATGCATGAAAAATATATGAAGTGTGGCATCATGCTTCAAATTTCAATTTTATAAAATATGCTTCTCATAGTTTTCGAATCCGTTTCTTCATATTTATTTTAATATGTTCATTGATTTTATTAGCTTTACTCTTTGGCTTGGCTCCCCGGCTACCAACTTGGATTAATGGTTCAGATACTTGGATACCGATTTGAGAAAACATCCTAATTCATAATTTTCGATTAATAAATAAAATTGTTAACTCCTTTAATTGCGGTCAACCTAGTTTATGAATGATTTTATGTTGGTTGGACTGGGAAATTTTTATCACAATCCTTATCAAGGACATAATGAAGCAACATAACACGAAACTTAAGCTCAATCAAATTCTAAATATCATGTATAAATGATGAACGATGAAAGTTGGGGGTACAAGAGGGCTCTTATAAGTAGAGCCTCCCTCATTTTTTATTCCTCATGGCTGAGAATAAGCTCTTATGTGATTTTCACTAGCCTTAAAGGCTCTTCTCTGTCTTCTGCACGGTTTTGCTTAAATGGTGATCTCTTCATTGGAATGAAGTTTGTCTACTGGGATTGGATTATTTTCTAAGAGATGATATCCAGGTTCGTTGTTGGTGGTGGTTGTGTCTGTCTCGTAAGTACACTAGAAATAGAACTTTGAATTCAATGAGAAATTATGCATTTTTTTTATTAGTTAAGGACGTCGAATGAGGCTATTTTATAGAACTGTTAGCCGATCCAATTCACCTAGATCGAGTGTATAAGAAGTATCACTCAAATTTTTGGTGAAATTTTAATTTACATTTCAGTCAAATTTGTTGAGCTGAAATTTTAATTTACATTTCCTTTTTTACAATTATTAATTATTTTTAAATTACGTTGATGATTTTTTTTTTTTTTTTTCTTTAGAGTAACATAATATGTTTAACTTTACTTGATCTATCTCTGGTTTTGTTCTTGAAATATGAAATTATATCCTGGGGTTGCTGATCGGAATTACTCCTACCTACCTTAGCTTTAAGATACATGAAAGGTACTCATTCGATTGATTTGGCATGCACGCTTTATACCACATTTCATGTGTGCTATCTTTTTATCTAGTACAGTTCATCATGTACTTCGATAGTGTGCATGGCCCACTACACTTTGGTAGGCATCTAACTACAACAACCAACTCCGGCATTCAACAATAGCCAACTATACTTGATAGGTATGACCCACCTAAATTTAAGTAGCGTCTTGGTTACATGTTTTAAGTAGAAAAACAACTAAGCATATAATAAATAATAAAAAAATTCTCTTCGCTAATTGGCAGGGACTTGGACTTGCTGCTTCATAGCCTCTCTTATTTTCTTTAGCTCTCTCAACTAGAATTTTCCTCGGAACCTTTTAGTTTTGAATTTAAAACGGTCTATAAGTTCATCATACTTTCTATTTACATATTTCCTCATGTTTCCTTTCCAAAAAAAAGATATCTTACCCGAGTCTGCCTTAGGATTCTGCCTTACAGTCAGTCCAGTTTCTAATTCTTATAGGTTTATATTGAAACGACCACGAAACAAGTCAATTAAGCAATTAGTGCTATAGATCTTCCACCCTCTACTATAAATCCTATGAAGGATATTTATGAAGGTACACGTCATTCACTCAAATTATTATAGGTGAATTAGGATTGGTGTGATTTTGTACATAATCACAACACAATCACTTGAAACACGATCACTTAAAAGAAAATTGGTGGAAGTACAAAATGACTTGAAAAGGTGGTTGTAATCTTACAAACTCATTTTGGTATAAGTGAAGAAAACGGGTTATACGGGATGCTGGACAAAATCCTCACCCACCCGGAAATATTACTCTGGGAGCGGGACCTTTCGTTTTTGGATAATATGTACCGTCGCTTATACCACGATGAGACTGCGTTAAGATACATGCTCGACCTGTTTCGACGCATTCTCTAGATTATAAGAGATGTAATTCATTTTTGAAATCTATTAGGGAAAGTTTACTTTTTTTCTCATTAAACATTCAATGATTTTCGCTATTACATAACTTTTCTATGTATTTTTATATATGAGAATGTCGAGAGATGCATTTAAGGATTCATCATAAAAATATCTAAAATGTAAATATAAACAATTTACTTATAGAAGAGTATTTTTTATACATCATTATCAGTATCAGTAGTAATATAACAAATATGTTTAATACAAGTCATTTTATTAAATTATATCCATCAAATTAAGACATTATAACATACAAAGTCTTGAAAACTACATAATTTGATAACTTCACTATTAAAAACTATTTGAACCAAATATTTAAAACATTTTTTAGATGACCTATAAATATAATTAAACATGTATCTATAAAATGTGGTTATTAGATATGTTTCTTAACATTATAAAATAATCATATATTGGAAAAAAATAGTTGGGAATTTTTTTATCTATTTCTTTTTTTTGTAATTTATTTTATATGGATTAGTATCCTTCTTTTCCCTTTTAGTAGTTTTGAAATTTTAATGGCATATTCATATTACATGATATTTATTTTCATTATTTTTTCTCATTCTAATGGTGCTCTTTTTCTTCCATGATGACCAATTCCAGTCATTTTTCATTTTGGTAGAACTTCCTTGATATGGTAGATTATAGTACCTTTTCTAGTCACGTCTTCTCAAAGATTTTTATCCATAGTTTCTAGTGGATACGATCAAAATGATAAATTTTGATCTAATTTAGGGTATTCACTTTGAAAACACTTTGATTTTACTAACAAATAATTGACTCCATATTTGCAAGTTCATAAGATTCACTATCACTTTCAGAATAATATCTATGGACTTCATGTAATATATAATTTATCATCCTAAATTCAACTGATACATATGTTGCAAATATAATTTATAAGGGTTATGGTAGTTTGTATTATATACTTGAGGGTGAACATGAACAGTCCCAAGGAAATAGGAATTATCAATGAGAGTCCAAGGTATCTTGAAAGATGATTCTAAAGGTCACAAGCCAAGTATTTATATGTGTATCTTATAACTGAAAATTAATTCCACGATTCTCTAATATCTATTAATACTAAAACTGGTATCGTAGTTGGTGTCACTAAGAGACCCATTAGATATGCCACCATGAGTTTATTAAATATGCCACTCTGAGTAGCCTTAAATCCCTTACACCCATTTCTCTACCAAGTGCTTTTATTTATGCCTAATATTTATTGGGTATCCATTCATGAATATATGCATATCTCAGCTATTAATGATGGATATACATGATACTCTACATTCAACCTTACACTAAAAGAATTACAACGTGTTCCTATGCTCTTTTTGTTGTGTGAGGAGACATACCCTCTATTTTTGTCCCGCCTCATTTACATTCTTATCCATATACATTATTGTATGCCATTTTCCTACCCGTTTCTCTACTTTGTTCTCTTGCATGCTCTAAAAACCCAACAATCACTCTCCCCATGGAACATTGATATCATGCTCTTCCAAAAGAAAGAATCATACCATAGGATATAATTTTATAACCATGAATTTTTCTCATTATCTACACCTCACTTGACTCCTAGAAAATGATATATCTTATCAATGACTCATTTTCATGCCAATTTTTATACATTTGAGAAACCATTTTTTGATGCTCGACATTCCTTTCCACTCTCAAATCCCTTGTAGTTGAAACTAGATTCCTTGGAAGTCAACGGAATATTAACCCTAATGTAATATTCATTGCAACCCATAATGCTAGCCCTTGGAAATTAAATAATATTGAGCACCACCAAAATACTAACTTTCATATTACTGGTTATTAAAATCCTAAAAGCTATGTACATTAAATTAAGAGGAATCTAGTGCTTTGATATCTATTCTTTAATGAGCTAGCCATTGCTTGCTTTGTTAAAGTTACAAAATTTTATTGGTACCTGAGATGCATTACTCAAATTATAGGATTTGGATAATGATTCTATGCATAAAGTGCGACATTTAAATCTCATGTTTATTGGCAATGTAAAATAGTAATAATATTGTTGCCTAAGGAGGTCTTGGTTTTGAACCATTCATATGGAATATTAAAGAGCCATGGTTTTAGTCTCACAAACTAGTGAAGAAATGGATGATAACAATTCCAATGGAGTCATGAGTTCTATAAATTATGCTCTATATGGCACAACTGATCATTCTTCTACTACCACTAATAGTACTTCTTTGCATGCATCCCAGCTACAATGTTTTACTCCAATTTTAACCAACGGAAAAAAAATAATTAGTTTATGAATTAGTTATGAATGATGTTGATACCTTACATATATCCTGAGAATTTAAAAAGGTGGTGAAAATGTGGGATTGAAGAAGTGGGGATAATAAAATGAAGTTGTAAGGGAATATTGATCATGTGTGTGTTCTCAAGCAGTGGTGGTGAGTAAAAAATTTATCTAATCACTGCATTTTCAAGGAGATATATCAACTTATTGATATAAAATGAAAATATTAGAGCAAATTTTAAGTGGTGTCTCACATTCAATCCTAAATATCAGTTGAACTCGAACATTAAGAATAATTATAACTTTAAAATAGTTATTGTGTATGTTTACTTGTGAATTGTTTTTGGAATTGAGTGAATTACATTGTAAATAGGTGAATTTTTAGTGAAATTCAACACCATTCATATGATAAATTTTATAACATTATCATTGAGATGGAGAAATGGAAGATCAATAATTTTGTCTCCATAGTGAAAATTTTTCATCTTTTCTCCTTGTAACTAATACAGGAAGGGGGGGTAATATTGGTGATTAATAGTAAAAAATCAAGTTTCAAAGTGTTATCAATAAATCATGAATAACAAATCATGAACCATATGTGGAACCAAAGCCTTGAGCCTATGTTATAGTTGTAGCCAGAGTTGGAGTCAAAACCATGAGAGCATGATTCTATTTGTGGCATCCGTAAAACCATCATTTAATGGAATATTTACAACTGATCCTAGATATTAGTTTGTGGTCATATTAAAAACATCATTTAGAAGTAGTTACAATCAGTATAAATCATTAACTTGTAGGAAAGTTAGGAAATGTTCCTAGAATTTCTTAGCCTTGGAGGAAAGTTCCATATTTCATAATATTCTTCAAACATCCAATAGATTATGGTCATATTCAAGTTAGAATATGAGATTTTTTGTAATTAATAGGAGATGGAAATCAAGTTATATCTAAATTAGGATATTCTGTACTAACGTTTGAGCCTTAGAGTCAAATTCCAACATTTGTGGTTATACTTAATCAACCAATTAGTACAAGACAACAATTTCTACTAGCCATTTCATTTATGGTCATCTTCAAACAACCATATTTGTATAGAACATTCTGTTGGGTGTGGAGCCTGATTATCTTGTTTATTTTGTATCACAACGTTGGACCCCTGTACCTTAATGGGGTGGCAATGCCACTCGTAATTAAACGTTGCCTGGGGGGTCCAGGGGGGGCGGCTGTGACTTTATGTAGCCCCCCCTAGCGGGGGGTTTCAGGGGCAGTGCCCTCGAAGCTAAAAACAAATGTAAAATTGCCTTGTAAAAGTATAGTATTTTCTAGTCAATTTGGGTCGTTCATTAGGCAGATGATCTGACGGTAGAAACTATGTTTAGTTTAGGGTTTTTTCCCCTAGAAGGAAACCCCTTGCTTGTATGAGGGTATTGTATTGCGGCTATGTATTGTATGTGTATTCTCGGAGCGAGAAACAGATAGGGAACATGTGAGAGAGAACAGAGGATATTACAATGGGTCTGTTGTAGGTTGTGTCTCTTCATTTTGCTGGATAATAGAAAGGAAGGACTGGTTGTTCAAGGTGAACATAGCCCAAACTGGGTGAACCACGTATATCTGTGTCTCTCTGGTTTTATGTGTTTTGTGTGCTTGTGTTTTTCACATATTTTATGTGTTTCATTGCTCTGTAATATTTAATTTTATAACACATTCAACCATTAGCATATATTCACATCCATATTTTAGCTTTTTTCCTATACTTATATACACACCTTAGGGTTAAGAGGCATAATGTTAGAAACCTAATCTATAAAGGTTATGGTATCTTGTATTACTTACATAAGAGCGAATATGAACAATCTATAAGGAATAAAAAATGTCATAAGGAGTAAAGGATACCTTGGAAGGTGAATTTAAAATTCATAAAACATGTTTTTATGTGTATATCATTAACCAAAATTGATTCCATGATTATTTCACATTTTTGTAGTGTAATACATATGGGGTGTGTATATTTTTATTTAGTTTTCTGGTTAGTTATACTACCCATAGAATCTTACTATTATATATTACAATAGGTTATTATCCTTACATTTAAATCATATGAGTGAGACTTTATTACCACATGGGATTCTTATACTCTGATAGTATCTATTATCTAATGAACCAAGAAATTATATTATTATTCCTTGGAATATCTAAATTTTTATGTGAAAGAAATGTGATAGAGGTGAAAATTCACTGAACTAGCAATCTCTTAGTTCATTGTCATTTTCTTTTCAGGAAAAAATAAAAGAAACCTAGACACAATGTGGTCAATTTATTGCATGTATTATTCTATTGTTCCAAAGACATTCATTGTAGTTGACCAATTAGGTGCTTTTTTTAATTCAATATTATGTCATATCATGACACTAAGAGGTTTACTTATGAAAATAAGAGGTTTACTTATATATTATTTCACTTTGTTACACTAAGAGGTTTAATTCAAAGTATTGTTAGCTTAGGTATGCATTGCTTAACATTGACTTAAAAAGGTTTAGTTTAGCTTCATAAAGTTATATTTGGTTCTCTAGTTAAATATAGATGAATATGGTTGGATTTGTGCAATAATGATTTACTTTAGTTTTAATTGACAACAATGGTTTATAATCGTTTATTTTGTGTGATTATGGTTGAATTTAGTTGAGGATGGTTTCATTTCATCAATAATGGTTGAGTTTGTTAAATATCATAGAATTTGTTGACTATGATTAATTATGCTTCACATTGGTTGACATTGGTTAACTATGGTTCGTTATCTATGATGTTCTAATGTTGGTGTTTCCATTGATGTCACCTGATGTATGCCTTGTATCCATGAGTTATATGTAATGCATTTAGTGCCATATATGTCATTTAGAAGGTTTCCATGATGTCATATTGTTTTTGGAAGGTTTCCATGATGTATCAAGCTCACTCCTAAAGCTGAGCTATGAGGTTGATGTCTTTCGATGCATGCATTTTAAATGTGAGTTTATTGCCTTGTAATTAGTCATAAGCATGTTTTTTAAAGGTTTTAATTGTGTGTCATGGTGTCAAATTTTTTTGGAAAGGTTGTCACAGTGTCTTAAAGTCCTCCTAAATCTCAATCGTCAAATTCCTAAAATGGACTAACGTAGGTTAGTAGTGGACACATAGAGTTACTAACGCTGATGGCTTAAGATACTGAGTTATAATGCAAGACAATATAGCAAAGGGATAATTACTCTATTTTGGTTATTTTCTCTAGCTCATGTGTGCATATTAGGTGTTTTTATGAGTTTTATTATGGTATTTGTTAGGGATTTTTGATAAAAAGGTTGGGAAAGTTTAAATAAGTTATAGAAGGTCGTTAAATTGAAGAATATTTCTCATTAAGTGAATTTAGTGGAAAAATTATGTCAAGGAGATTGGTGGGTGTTGAGTCCTTCATCATCTGATGCATTTATTGAGTTAACTATCTCAAAATTTTACAAATAGGAGGAAGCTATGAATTTATTTGGTTGGTTATTTTGGTGTGAGTGTGTGTGTGTGTGTGATTGTATGGTCAAAAAAGGAGAAAATGTTCATATTATAATGTTTGTAGCAGACTGTGAAAAATTCCAAAATTATTCAAAGGTTAGATATCATAGGTGAATCAAATTTTTGTGCAAGAATTGAAGGTTTAGTTTGAAGGGAGAGTGTGAAGGTTTTTTCAGTCATAAGGAGACTGGCTTAGTGGAAACTAAAGGGTCATTCATTGATGCTATAATTTGTATTTTCAATTGCAATTTAGTCTTGAATTTCATTATAGCTATAGAAATGTGTGTGAACAAAGTTATGGATTCCATCTAAGTGTATGTTTACCTTTCTATTGTAGGAGTATTGGCTCCAAGTTGATAGTGGCTAATTGATCTCATTTATAAGGATTATGGGATCCTTTTCTTTTGGTGACTAGCTAATGTAGGTGGATGATAATAATTTGAAGTGATAGAGAAGAATAAGCAAAAAATAGCTCAATTATTTTTTACCCTAGTGGTTTTCTACCTAAGATCTTGGTGACTTCATGTGATTTTTCTTGTCTTTCATTTGTGCATGTTTCTCTCCATGTGGTACTAAAGCTTGAATTCTAAAAAGTTATTTATTTGTAGAAAAAAATATAATATTTGTGAAATAATGGTTCACCCGAGCCCACCCTCTCTCAGTTTTACAAGTTCCCAATAGATGTTATCAGAGTCAACTCCTTTGTTTTTATCTTAACCGCTAAAAGGAGAATTCGAGAGGGGATCATGGCTGGTCAAGAGGTTAAACTTCCTATGTTTTATGGCGATAACTACAATATGTTGAAACTGAGGATGCAATGACACTTGATGAGCCCAGGTGTTGATGTCTTTTCCACTTCTGTGTTATGATACAAAGTCCCTAATATTCCTCCTACAGATGTTGATGGGAAGAGAGTTTATCTAAACATGCCAAGGAAAAAAAACTCATTTTTAAGGACTTAGTAAGAATGAACTAATCAAAGTCATGCATTGTAAATCAACGAAGTATGTATGGGAAAATCTTGAGAAAATATATGAAGTAAATGAAAAGGTGAATAATGTGAGGGTTGAAACCTAAAAAATGAGGTTTGGGATCCTAAAAATGAAGGAATAAGAGAATATTGTTGAATAATTTTGCACGGTTGAAGAAGTGACTAATTTTATTATAGGCATAGATGAAAATTTTGAAGATGAGGTAATTTCTAGAAAATTTAGAGGTACTTTCCATCAAGGTCCAATCCAAAGGTCTTTTCAATTGAGGAAATGGCTGACATGAGCACTGTCACTTTGGAGAAACGACATGGGACATTCACAACATATGAGATGGGTGTTGGAGACAGAAAATCATAGTCTAATGAATTAGCCTTCAAAGCCTCGAAGAAGGTAAAATATAATTCCAAGAAGACCAAGGAAGAGAAATATTAGTCTAGCACCGAATCAGTTCAATAATTTTCTCTATTCACAAGGAAAATTGAAAGGGGTTTTGGAAAATACATGATTCAATTAATTTTGCTAACACTTACTTAAACAAAAAAAATACTCACTACAAGACATTTTACTAACATGATTTTGCAAACATTAATGCCACATAATTTAAATAATGATTTACCATAACCTCAAACACTATTCAAATAAATACAAACTACTAATAAACAAGCAACACGAAACAACCATGAATACTCATAACATCAATATGATAGCGTTGCTTACCCTTGGGGGGAAAGGGCTACATCTCCAGATTCGTTTGGAAATACGAATCACTTTATTAATTCTGAGACATTCTCCTTCTTACAATGGGCTGAAAAATATCACAAATATGTGGATCACACTCTTAAAGAGATGCTTTCTCACAAATGGGCCAAAGGAACTCACATAAGAGACATTTCCTCATCACTAGAAGGGCTAAATTTTCTCTCAGAGCAAGGGTACAAGCTCTTAGAAATATCCTCCAAAAACTCACACAAGAAAATCTCTCCAAAATATTCCCCCCTTCAAAAGCTCACATCATGAGTTTATATAGTTTTTTCCCATAACTCCTCAATCTACAATAGTAGGATCTTAAATAATTTTAAGGAAAAAAAGCTCCACAATTATAGGGTATAAAACTTACTCAAAGAAAAAAAATGGTAAAATACAACTTCAAGGATCTCAACCATGCCAAGAGACCTTAACATCTCATTGAGAAATAGAAAATTAGTTGTGAGTTCAACTCTCACATAAAACTAGTTTCCTAAATGGAAAATAAGTGAATATTTTGTGAGTCATTTTATACTCACTTACACATTATCCACTTTATAATTTGAATGAAATAAAGCATAAAATTATTAATACCCTTTACTCTCTTATTCCATGGTTTTTCACCTTTCATCAAGTTTCTTCATGGTGTAAAAAGTATACTTTTGCAAGTATGGAGATCCTCCTGAATCAATTCAAAGGAAAAATTCCCTTCAAGTTTTTTGATTGTGGAAGGGTTGAAAATTTTGTTTCAAAGTCTCCATTCATAAGAGAATGAAAATAGGAGAAGCAAAAGAATAAAAAAGAGAATAAATTTCAGAAGTATCAGAATAGAAAAGCTCAAAAGAAAAAGAGATTTTACTCCAAAAAAGAAATTGATTCTTTAGAAGATAGTAGTGAAAAATCATCATCAAAACAAGAGAAAAATAAATATGTTATTATGAATTTTGAATCTAAATATGTATATGAACTTGAAGATGAAAAGATAGATTATGAGAAAGGAAAGAAACAAGAGAAATTTGTTGAAGGGGGGAATGTGCAAAATGGACGAGAATAAGAATCATATTGTTGATGAGCCCTTGAAGATAATTTGGAGGAATATGATAATTTCAGGGAGATCTTGCTTCAATAGATCATGGTTCAAAAAAACAACTTGGATGAGTTGGAGCGAGAAAATGAGTCACTGAAGCTGGATATTTGTAGGGTTCAGAGTGAATGTTCTCATGAATATGGCATAATTTTTCTAAAAACACAATTGCAGGAGGTGAAACGGAAGGAATACTTTCTTACATATCAACTAGGAGATTGGAAGGAAAACTGCCACAAAATTGAAGAAGACATTTTTTCCTTAAGATCTAATTTATAAAAAGCCAAATTTGAAGCATTTCTAAATCATAAGTTCATAACGAGATCTAAAACCTTAAAGAAAGTTCTCAATGTGAAAAGGTCTCCATAAGAAAAAAATGGCTTAGTGATCAAACGTCCTAAGAAAAATGTCAAAGATCAACCAAGCTCTAGTTATGAAAGTTCTCTAAAAGGAAAATATGACCAAGAAAATACTTTAGCTAACAAAAAGGGCAAGAAAATCAATGGTTCTCTAATAAAATTAACATAAAAGCATCAAGGAGATTCCAAGAATTAGCAAGTGAAGCATGCAAGGTACTCCAAATCTATGCCCTCTTCATGGAAACAAAATTTCAAGTATCCTACATTATTTGATGGTTATTTCTTTGCATGTCACAATTTTGGACACAATATCATCAATTGTAGAGTGATTCTTTTTTCTAAAAGAGATGTTGATAGATCAAGATTTGTCCAAGGAAATAATAAGTTGCATGCAAATGGTAGAAACACCTTTGCTCCA
The DNA here is from genome assembly GCA_034641835.2 of Pinus albicaulis. NCBI lineage: Eukaryota > Viridiplantae > Streptophyta > Pinopsida > Pinales > Pinaceae > Pinus > Pinus albicaulis. The sequence goes on from CM076570.1 coordinate 843,774,621, forward strand.
CTAATGAAGGAGATCGAGTGTTTTAGTTGCAATAATTTTGGCCATGGAGAAAGTGAATGAAAATTTAGCTTCTCTAGCTCTTTCATGCAACATATTCAAGAGAGTCCCAGTCAACAGAAAGTTGTGATAATATGGAAAGAAAAGGCAAAAGAATATGGAAAATGAAAGCTAGCATTGATAGATCATGATCATCATGAGTAGTGGCTTATTAGTAGTGGGTGCTCCAAGAACATGATTAGTGATAAGAATAAATTCTTACAACTAAAGGAATATACGAAAGGAAATGTTAGCTTTGAAAATGATGCAACATTTCCCACGAAAGGAAAAGGAACAACCGGATTGGATAACAATACCAAGGCATAAAATGTGCTCTATGCTGATGGATTGGAACAAAACCTCCCCAATGTGAGTCAGAAGTGTGATAATGGGCATTGTGTGATATTTAGAACTAGAGAATATGAAATCAAAAATTCAAAATCAGGAAAGTTGGTGGAAAAATAAATCAGAAACGACAACAACATATATATATTTGATGATACCTTACTCAAGTTTTGCATGAGTAAGATACATGAGTCTTGTCTATGACATAGAATATTAGGTCATATTCATTTTAACAACATAATTAGAATCAACAAGATTGGATTATTTATATGCTTACCAAAATTTTTCAAACCCAATACCATTATATGGAAGTCATGTCAGTTTGGGAAGCAAACAAGAGTGAAGTTCAAATCCAAGGAGTTTTCTACCTCTAGACCATTAGAAATAGTGCATACAGACAAATTTGGGCCTACAAGAAAGAAAATACTAAGAGGAGAGAGATATTTCATTTTTTTTTTCTAATGATTACACTAGAGCCACCGGGATCATGCCCATGAAGGAGAATATTGAAGCTTTCAACAATTTTGAGTATTTTAAGGAACTAGTTGAGAATGATATTGATTTAAAGATCAATTTTCTTAGATCTGAGAGAGCGGGTGAGTAAATGTCTAAATAATTTTATGAATATTGTGAGGATCATGGTATCAAGAGGAAATGTTCCACAACTAGAACACTTCAACAAAATGATGTGGTTGAGAGAAAAAATAGGTTGATCCAAGTCATGGAATGAGATATGATGGATGAGGCAGGTATTCTAGATACTTTTTGGGGTGATGCTACTCAAACAAAAATATTTGGCCAACAAAATTCTCCTTAGGCAAAATAGTGACAAAAATACTTATGAGTTGTGGAAAAGGGGACCAACAAAATTTGACCATTTCAAAGTCTTTGGGAGAAAGTGCTACTTAAAAAGAACTGAATACAACCTTGCAAAATTCGATTCAAGAGATTGTGAAGGCATATTCCTGGGCTATTAATTCAAGAGAAAGGGATAAAAATGCTACAACAAGAGTACAAAAAAGGTAGTTGAATATATTAACATTGTTGTTGATGAAGCATTTCCTAAATCTAATTATTCCAAATATTTTATAATTGATCATAATTTTATATAATATGAGGGCTAAGAAATATCATATAAGGATGAATAAGAGGAAGAGGAAGAAAAAACCTCCACTTCAAAGGAGGTTCTACCAAGTCACATTTGAAGGAAGCATTGGAAATTCAAATCCTTGGGAACAAAGAAATTGGAGTGCTAACAAGGAGGAAATTGTTGAGAAGCTTGGACCAAGTGCACTTTGATTTGTTAGAGCTCAAATATTTTAGTGAATCTAGTGAATACAAGAACTAGATCAAGGAAATGAATAAGGAGTTAGATCAGATCGAGAAGTAAAACACATGGGATCTTGTACCAAGGGAAAAGAACAAGAATTAGTATTACCAAGTCGGACTTCAAGAACAAACTCAATGAAGAATCCACGGGTGTGGGAAATAAGGAAATACTTGTATGCAAAGGGTAGACTCATGTAGAAGGTATTGATTTTGTTGAAACTCTTGCACTGATAGTTATATTAGATGTTGTTAGAATTCTCTTGGCCTTTTACTGTTACAAAAATGTGAAAGTTTATTAGATGTATGTTAAGTCATCCTTCTTGAATGGTGATCTAGAAGATGAAATTTACATACAACAACCAGAAGGATTTCAGTTGACTAATGATGAGAACCAAGTTTGTAGATTGGAAAAGGCTCTCTATGGCTTGAAACAAGCTCTAAGAGCTTGGTATGCAAAGTTCGACAAACAAATATCGTAGAAAGGATTCAAAAAGGGATAAATGGACATTAATATACATCAAATTTGAATGTGATCAATTTCTAATTATTGTTATGTATGTAGATGATATAATAATTGGGAGTGATTTTGAGGATATGGGCCAAACATTTTTAGAAGATATGCAAAAAGAATTTGATATTTCAATGTTGAGTGAGCTAACCTTCTTCAGTGGGGTGTAAGTTGCCCAAAATGATAAAGAATATTTCATATCTTAGTACAAGTATCTAAGGGAGAAATCGAAACAATTTGGCATGGAAGATTGCAAACCGATGAGAACTCATATGGTAACTAGAAATAAATTGAGAAAGATGATGAATATAGAGAGGTAAATCAGTATATTTATTGTTCGATGAATCACAAATTATTGTATCTAATTGCTTCTAGGCTTGCCATAATGAAAGTTGTAGAAATGGTCTCAATATTTCAAGATAATTCGAAGGAAATTCATGTAAATGCAATGAAAGTAATCTTCAAATATCTTCAAGGAACTCTTGACTATGGCTTATGGTATCCCAAAGGTAAACATTTAAATTTTATTATTCATAGTGATGTATATTGGGATGGTAGTATTGATGACAGGAAAAGTACTTTAGGAGAAACTTACCTTTTGAGATGTTTCTTGGTCTCTTGGGCAAGAAAAAAGCAAAGATACATCTCATTGTGCATCTTCAAAATTAAATATGTAGAAACAACCACTTGTTTCACTCACATACTATGCATGAAGAAAAAACATCAATACATGTAAATTAAGTGAAATGATCCTCTTCCTATCATGTTTAACAAAAAAGTGCCATAAGCATCTCCAAAAATTTTGTCCTTCAGTCCAAGCCCAAGAAAATAACAAACAAGTATCATTATTTAATAGATCAAGAGGCCATCAAGGTAGTGAGGTTGGAGTATGTGGCCACAAATTAAAAATTTGAAGACAACCTCTTGGGTGTGGTGCCCTTTCAGAGGGATTAAGTAATTTTTCATGGAGCTAAATTCCATCTCAAGCCTACCTCAAAAGAAAAAATAAGCTACAAAAGTTTGGAGAGTTGGTTCTAGTTTCTTAGTGACATGTATCTCATTGCATTATAAATTGTTTTTATTGATTTTTTTCTCATTTATTCAAGATGTATAGTGTTTCATGTATGCAAGGGGATAATTTTCAACAACTCAAGGGGATTGTATGGTGCAACCCTCAACGAGAGTATGTAAGAAATGTCTATGTACCTCATTTTTCTATGTATCTTGTTTTTCATGTAAATCCCCTAACCATTGATGTTAAAGGGGGAGAGAGTTTTTTGTGTGCTAAAATTTATAAGATCAACTTCAAAAAGGAAGCTTTCAGGTTGGCATCAGTGGGAAAGGGGAAGTTTGTTGGCATAGCTCACTCAACTGACTCCTACAGTTGAGCTATGAGAATGATGTACTTTGATGCATGCCTTGTAATTATGATTTTATTTCCTTTCACTGAGTCATACACATTTGTTTTTAAGGTTTTTATTGTGTTTCATGGTGTCAAAGAGCTTGGGAAAGGTTTTCCACAATGCCTTAAACATCCTCCTGAAGTTAAGATGTCAAATTCCTTCAGGAAGGAGGACTAAAGTGGACTAACACCAGTGCTTTTATGATTTTTCTAATGTTACTTGTTTAGGAGTTTTGGTAAAATGATCGGGAAAGTTTAACTAAGTTATATAAGGTGGTTAAAGTGAAGAATGTTTCTCATTAAGTGAAGTTAGTGGAAATTTTAAGTCGAGGAGAATAATTCGAACAAATTCTATGGTGTGAAAAGAGTTGTTGATTCCTCCACCATCTCATGCATTTAATGAGTTAACTATCTCAAAAAAATACAAAATAGGAGGAAGTTATGAGTTTATTTAGTTGGTTCTTTTGATCTGTGTGTATGTCTGTGTGGTAAACCAAGGATTTAATGTTTAAATTTTAGTGGTTGTATCATACTTTGCAAAATTCCATAATTATTCAGATATCAGATATAAGAGGTGAATTGGAATTTTCTATAAGAATCGAGGACTCCTTTGGAAGGGACAGTGTGGAGATTTTTTATGTCATCAAAAGAGTTGTTTAGTGGTAGATGAAGGGTCCTTCATTAATGTTATCATTTGTATTTGTAGCTGTAATTCAGTCCTGAATTTCATTATAGCTCCAAAACTATTCGTGCATGAAGTTGTGGCTTCAAGCTAAGTGCATGTTGGTTTTTCTATTGTAGGGCTGGTGGATCCATGTTGGTGGTGGCAGACTTATCTCATTTATAAGGAGTAGGGACTCCTTTGCTATTGGTGTCTAGTTGGTGTAGGTAAATGAGAATATTTTGAAGCAATAGAGAGGAAGAAGTAGGAAACAATTTAGTGGGTTTTTTACCCTAGTTATTTTCCACCTAAAATCTTGGTGTCTTCATGTGTTGTTTCTTGTGTTTCATTTGTGCGTGTTTCTCTCCAAGTGGTATTGAAGTTTGAATGAAAATTTATTTTTTTGCTGAATTTTTTTTAATATCCACCCACTCACCCACCCACTCACGCTCAGTGTTGCTAGTTTCCAACATACAATTCATTATCCAAGAGTTTGATTGACCATGTTTGGAAATGGTTTAATTTTACTAATTATATTTAGTTTTTTTGACATCGAGTAATAATCACTTAAAAATATGGGATATTAGTATAACTTGGATGAGCATGGTTACCATTGGTTAAATTTAATTAAGTGTGGTTGACTTTAGTTAATCATGCTAATGGATAGTTCACTCTGTTTGATTTTACCATACCTTATTTTTTTTTTTTATTATTATCCATAATTAACTAACTTATGATTATTATTTAATTGGTTAATTATGATCCTTTCAATGTTATGTGATACCTTCCCGGATGCGGGTGGGCTTTTTGATTAATTGCGAGCAGCTGGTCAGGTGGGTTGGCGCGTGGCTCACCACCACCGCCACCCAACCTTGCATGCTCCTACTTTTAAATGCCACTGTCCGGCTCTTAAATGAAGATTTATGGGAGCTCTCTCCCCGATACTTGCTCATTCCTACTTCAGCTATGGCGAGCTCTGGCGAATTTCTGTGTGTTAATCATCTCCGCGTATGTTGCACCCTTGCTGCTGCTGAGCGTAGCTCACGCACCAGCACAGGGTCTCGTTGCGTCTTAAACTGTTGCATTGACATACTGCTAGGCTTCCATTTCTCCAATTGCTCCTCCTATAACCTTTCGTGCCTGTCCTTTTCGTCTACAAGTCGCCCGCAAGTTTATCCCGCCCTTGTTGTTCCTCCTGTCCATAAACCCATGCCTCGCCTTCGCCCGAGAATGTGTTGCAGGCGTGGCGGTACCATTGGGCGTGCCATCAACAGATCCTCTCCCTCCACCTCTGATTCTTCGTCTTACTCTTCTGAATTCGGACTAGTCCGCCTTCCTGCACCGTGAAGAGGTCGTGGAAGGGGTCGTAATCGTTTTAATCCCGCTGGGCACTTTCGCTTGTCTTCCAGGGCACATTCTCACCATGCTCGTTTTCATTTCCCCTACAGTATTAACAACACCTCTCTCCTTGCAACGGTTACCATTGACCTTCGGGCAGCCTCCTCTAAACAGGTTTCTTCGGGCCAGGTTCACGCTACTACGGAGGCTTCTCTGGAGCCCATAGCGGAGGCAGAGCACAGCAATCCTCAAGCGGACAACCAGCAGAATGTTTCTTCTGGCAAGGTAGCCAACTTGGGCCTTCAGGCAAGCTCTTCTGCTCCAACTGATGGCGGTCCTGAGCGCCAGGATGACCCTCCTCCTGAAGATGAGGATCCTTACAAATTCGGCTGCCTCATTGTCGAGGAAGATCCTCCCTCCGCTCATTAACGTGTATCCAGGTTTGCGCTCCTGAGTTTTGGTTTCCGTCGGCTTGAAGGTGTTCATCTACAATCTGATGCATCTGCTTAATTGTGCTACTATTATTATGGTTACTCTTTTTCTTTATGGACGGTCTCCCCTGCGTGGGAGTTATATTCTGATATATGTCCAAGTTCATGCTTTGGTCACAGGTTCTCAAACTGTCATTTTTGTTTTTGTTATGGTTCGAAATTGTAAAAATCTTGTCACTCTGGCTTACTCTATAGGGGTCATACTGTCAAGGTCTGTTCAATTTCTAGTCATAGATGTCAGTCATTTATTAGGAACAGACAGTATCACTGCTCTTCAAAGCTCTCATGGTCTACCTCCTAAATGTTTTGATGGTCAATTATCTGATTGCAAAGTAAGACTGCCGCAGCAATGGGCTGGAACTCTCGAGGCTTCGGTCTCTATGTAACACTATTTTTGTATCAATATAGAAGTAGCCATATTCAGAAAAAAAAAATGTTATGTGATACCTGAATTTCATTAATAGCTCCAAAACTATTCATGCATGAAGTTATGGCTTCAAGCTAAGTGCATGTTGGTTTTTCTATTGTAGGGGTGGTGGCTCCAAGTTGGTGGTGGCCAACTTGTCTCATTTATAAGGAGTAGGGAATCCTTTTCTATTGGTGTCTATTTGGTGTATGTAAATGAGAATATTTTGAAGCAACAGAGAAGAAGAAGCAGGAAACAATTTAGTGGTTTTTTTACCCTAGTTGTTTTCCACCTAAAAACTTGGTGTCTTCATGTGATGTTTCTTGTGTTTCGTTTGTGCATGTTTCTCTCCATGTGGAATTGAAATTTTAATTTTGAAAATTTATTTCTTCGCTGAAATTTTTTTAATATCTACCCACTCACTCTCAATGTTGCTAGTTTCCAACATACAGTTCATTATCCAGAGTTCGATTGACCATGTTTGTAAATGGTTTAATTTAACTAATTATATTTAGTTTTTTTAGACATCGAGTAATAATCACTTAAAAATATGGGATATTATTAGAACTTGGATGAGCATGGTTACCATTGGTTAAATTTAATTAAGTGTGGTTAACTTTAGTTAATCATGCTAATGGATAGTTCACTCTGTTTGATTTTACCATACTTTTTTTTTATCCACAATTAACTAACTTAGTTTTTTTTAATTATTATCCATAATTAACTAACTCATGATTATTCTTTAATTGGTTAATTATGATCCCTTCAGTGTTATGTGATACCATGACATTTAGAAATTGACTTTAATATAATGTTACAATATGAACCTATAATTCACTTAAATATTATGTATGATTATGCAATTATAGATTAACTTCAAATTATATTATATTATGATAGGAATAGATTAACTTCAATAAAATGAAATCTTATGGTTCACTAATGGTTCACTATGATATGATATAATGGTACATTACAAACTAAAGAGTTTGATTTCAATAATATTTCACATCCAATATTAAGAATTAGATAATTTGGTTGAATATAAAAACTAACAATAATATTAAGAATCATATGCAAACACCAATTAATATTAATATCAATTATAATACTCACCGTTGTTGACTCTAATTTAAGATTGACTATACTTGATTTTCATTCAATTGACATTGATTGACTCTGAAATGAAATTAACTACGATTGGCTGTGTACCAAATCAACTACGGTGAAATTTGAGTCAAAATGATTATGCTTCATTTCATTTGAATAGGGGCGATTACATTTTGTTTTATTCAATATTGTTACTTTCGTAGAATGAGCCTAATATTGGTGGACTATAAATGGAAATATTTGATGATTGTTCACTAGTAAAAAATGATGAAATTAATGACTAGGTGACTAAAAATTTTAGTCGCCGCAATTATTTCAAGTGAATTACTACTAAAGTTGAGCAATTTTAAGTGATCGAACTAAAAATGACTAACTTAAATGACTAATTTAGTCTTGGAATAAAATATACGACTAGATAATCAATGACTAAACTAAAAGCGACTAACTTAAATGACTAAGTTAGTCTAGGGATAAAATATATGACTAGATATTAAGTGACTAAACTAAACTCGACTAACTTAAATGACTAATTTAGTCTAGGATTAAAATATATGACTAGATAATAAGTGAACCTTTGTTTTTTTGTAGGTCATTAATTAATTAATTTTTTAATGATGTCTGAACCTTTGTCTTTTTGTAAGTCAATGTTCTATTCATGTAGGAAAAAATGAGTACATATAGCCACTTAGAAAATAGGCGTTCTCACCCTGTTTGGGTTTGTTGACAAAAATTTGCATGAGATGCAAAAAAATACAAAAGAGAGACTAGGGACATTGTCCATAAATGGTTGGGCCGGAGGTGCCAAAACACATATAAAACATAAAGAACACCAAATAGCATACTAGGTGTCCGACGTGATGGATGCAGGGTTGTGTGGGGTTGTTCCTAGATGCGGTGGAGGATAAAATTCACACTGTCGATCGTGCCCTTAAAAGTGCGTCAACCAAGTCTCAAGATTTTCTACTTTCTCAGTGCATTTATTTTGGCCTCGTCAAACCACTACCAATATCTCCTGGACTTGGCACTATAAATAGTGCATTCAGTCTAATGTTTCCATCTTATCTGCATGCTCCTCACGACAGACTCTCTTAATTGTGTCCACTCTTTCCTTCAGGTTGTTGATAAGTGCATGAAAATTATCTAGGAAACAATGTTGAATAACCTACCTCTCCTTTATCTTAGATCAATCAAACCCATGATTCCCCTTGCCACCACGACCTACTCCACCCCGACGACTCTGCTTCTGAATCCTCAAACTCCCAACTCTGTTATCCCCCCGCTTAACTCCTTCACAACTCCCATGCACACCCACACTAGCGAGCCATGCATGCCCTGCAGTCTTTCCACCCCGACGTGGAGTCGCCATGATTATTTATGAGTCTGCCACCCCCACAGGGCTATGGACGACAAGGGAGTGAGAACACCCACACCACACCGGGGGCTTCATAATTCGCTAAGGTCGAGAAACCCCGCCGTGTGTAGAGTCTAGATACTAGAACCCCCACCATAGAAAAAAACACCACGAGCAAAGGAGCCCAATGTCGCCACCCAACACCGTAGGGAAGCACGGAGAAACCTCCCACTACCAGATAAAGACTACCACCACCAAGAAAACCAAATACCATCACCCACCAAACCAACACAGGAAATTGAAAAACAAATGATGACAAGGTAGTCGACGCCTGAGCGTAACTTACCCCAGGGTAGTGACCAGCGAGCACACACCAATCCACCAAAAATTGTCGCACCCACATCGAAGGGCATGAAGGTTGGAAAAGAAGCTAGTTTTCTGCCACCACCCTCGAGGTTTCCTGGAATGCAGATTATACCTTCCTTTCTTAGCAGGAAAATACAGGCTTATCGAAAGCCAAGAAAAATGGAAATGAATGTGCTCACTTACCTTCAACTTCCTATCCTCAACCGAGATGTAAAAAATGGCTAAGAAACTCAGCAACAGGGATCGGTTAAACACATCGCACCAACAAATGCCCACGACAAGCACACACAAGCCACTCCCTTTGTAAAACTTCATGCGACGTTTACGCTTCCTCTCCAGAGGTAACCATCAGGACCAACACCAAAACAGAGTGAGGAGTCTAATGTCGGGCTCCCTCACCTTCCATCGCCTTATCCTTTCACTACCCCCAAACTCCAATGCCCAGTTATTTTTCACACGAATTTCCAATGTGAAGCCAATAACTCTCCCATTGCATGCGTTACGGTGAACGAACCAGGAGTACCATCCCTCACCCTCGCTCCACTTATATTTACTCATGCGAGACACCTTCCACATGTTGCTTATACCTCACCACATTTGATATCAATTTGGAGAATTTTGACAATGCAATGAATACCGAAACCTGTTAGATGATTGGCACTAACTTTGATTATTTTTTAAGATTCAACAATAGATCCTGGAAATAATAGTCAAATATCCACAATTCTTAGTTAATTTTCTATTGTACGAGAGAGATTTCATAGGGAATAGGCCTAGTGATTTCTATTTCAATGGAAGGATAACAACAATTTTTTTGGGTAATCATGGAATTTAATTCAATTTCAAATCATAGTGCGAGACCAAATTTGATGTGAGAGAAATTCTTCTGGTTGTTGCTCTGTAGACCTGTTCGAAGTGTTGTTGGAAGTGGAGGATGTCATGTTGGGAGGAAAACTAATACCAATGTTTTGCAAGAGACAATGAAGTATCATTCTAATGTGATTGGCGTAGGTGTTAGATTCAACGACATGATGTTCAACGTGAGTGCGAGCCAACTCTAGGTCCCAAAGATGCAGAGTGAGTAAATTTTGTACAACCTAGAGCGTGTCACCAATTCTTTGTCTCTCAACTACTTCTACGATAACTACAGTACGCCTGATATGCTTAAGGATGTCATGGTCAAAGAGAATCATGTGGTAATCGCACTATGGAGAGCTGAGAGGGTGACCTCTGCCCTTGCCACCGTGTTGAACATGCCCTCGTTCCCTCACCATGATAGTGTGTTGGAGAACAAATATGTTGGGAATGTGGCCTTAGATAACAACAGTAATGGAAGCATGGTAAAGCCAACTTCCCTGAGCTTCAGAGGGTTGCAAGGTGGAATGCAGGATATGTTGGTCGAAAAAATAAGTTAACATGGTGGCAAGAATTAAGTTACGTGTGAGACTGGACACGAGAATTAGCATTAAGATGGTGCAGATGCAGAGGGCTCGATTTCTCTTTTCAACATTTAAGTTATTCACATGTTGGTAAGGAGGTGGAGTGATGTCGCATAACTGTCAGTTGTTGATGGTGGTCATGCCAACATTAAATTGCTTACTAAAATGCATTTGGAAAGTGAGCACCTCAATCTAGGTGGAAATTTCACAATTTAATTGTTGAATTTTTTTTAATACTTATAAATTTATCCATACATTTAAAAAAAAAAAAGATTCAACAATTTTTAAATATATTTTATTAAAAAAAATCAATAAAATATTATTTTAAAAAATAAATAAATAATATATATACATTAAAAAATATTCAACAATTTCTAAATATAATTCACTAAATAAAAATCAATAAAATATTATTTAAAAATTAAATAAATAATATATATACATTAAAAAATGATTCAACAATTTCTAAATACAATTCACTAAATAAAAATCCATAAAATATTATTTAAAAAATAAATAAATAATATATATACATTAACAAATGATTCAACAATTTCTAAATATGATTCACTAAATAAAAATCCATAAAATATTATTTAAAAAATAAATAAATCAAGGTTCTTTGTCCATACTCCATCTGCGTGAGATTGGGTGCGAGTCATTTTTCATTGTGAAATTTTCAAATAGGTATCAATATCAAACAAAGGGTTAGGCGGGAGTCATTTGAAATTCTCAAAAAGGGAAACAAAAGGGTTTACATTGTGTGGTTTGCTTCATCGAGCTTGCCCTGCAATATCACCTGCGGCAACAATTTCTACATATCAAATGGAGTTTTGAGGGTGTGGAGGTAAAATCTGGGGAGGTTCACAGTTGTGATCTTGGAGATGGTATGGTAAATATTTGCACTTATTGCAAGCAGCCCAGGGTCAGATTCGAAATGCATAAGAAATGAGGGCGTTCTCCTCAATGTTCCTGTTGATAACAAGAAAATTGTGCTTGGTGCACTTGCATACAGGAAATGTGGCCAGTTTTCGTTGGATATTAGGTTTTTTAAACCGTTCAAGCTTTCACACAATTGCACTACACGAAGCATCACACAGGTATATTTTGTATCCATTTTTCAAAGCTTTGAAACCTGTTTTTTTGCCATCAAGAATTTAATTTTCCAGATGGGACCAACATCTCCTGTTTTGCAACTAAATATAGTTGTATGTCTCTCCTTTGTAGATCCTTAAAATCCTTGCAAGGGATTTATTTTTCTTTCTTTCCCAAAGACCTTAGATGATAAAATCATTGGAGGGGGTTGGGTCACATGAATCTGAGCTCTAATGGCTTCTTCCAGAGAGCATCATCCTCCCAAAGCAATAAATTAGAAAACAAAAAACACAGATGTTGTTTTCCTAATGCTGTGAAACCCCTAAATCCCAACTGCCCGTCCGATAAATATTTACTGTTAGAATTTTTTAACTCCTGTATTTAGTCTACAATTCTGACGGAAATGCATCGAAGTAGTGGCCTAAAATGTATGATCAATACGGAAATAATACAGTACCGTGTGGTCTATGAAATAATACAGTACCGTATGATCAATAAGTCTGAAAGGGTCCTCAGCCTCCCTTACAATCAACCAACCAACCTCTATCCACTTCTTCTATCCACTATTGACACTGTTCACTGTTGTCCTATGCTTTTGCACCTCCTGCTTCACCGCTTCTGGTCTACTGCACTTTTGTTACACAATTTCTATAAGGTCATACATCAATCAAGGTCAACATCAATGTCATCACTACAGCAAGGTCACGGTTGTCATCAAATCATTGCTCCAGTAATGTTGTTACAACTTGACTGGCACAATACTACTGTCATAATGTCCCTATCTCAATGTCACATATACATCACAGTCACTTCTATATAAGGTTTCTATCGTGTCAAGGGTTACATCCATTTGCCAAGAACATTGTTATTGTCATGTATTGAGAGCGTTGTCATTAGAATCATTGTCCTATAAAATTGCATGCTAGGTTCACCAAGTTACTGCCATATACCAAGGTTTCTCCCACATCAAAATATTGTTGTCAAGGTAGGGTAGAAGATAAAGGAAGATCACTGCCATCAACAAGGTCACTTCAGATCACTTACAAGGTTACTATCAAATATTTTGTTATATCAACAGATTACTTCCAAACTAGGTCACTATCATATATCAAAGATATTGTCATGTAATCAAGGTTATATCACAACACCACTGCCATCATTGTATCAATGTCACAGGTGTCATCAAAATTGGTGTTTTCATCAAAGTCATGTCAAGAGGTATCATCATTTATTGTTCAGTCACCTATCTCTGTTATGAATACTTTGGTATACATTACTGTCCAACTTATCACATAAGCTACTGCCCAGTTATCACAATCACCAAGGGTCCCTTAGAGTCATACAGTCAAGGAATAATGCTATCATGAGCTTACTAAAATTTCACTGTTCATTCAAGGTTTCATTGCCATAATAAAGCAATGTCATTATACTGTTGTTCTTCATTGGCATTGCTTCTATCATGCATATCACAATGTCAACCCTTGCAACCCATATCTCAGCTTCAATATCAGCATATATTCCGTTGCAAACCCTATCTTATCAATCAAGTCTTGGAAATATATCTACACCAGCATCCAAAATGAATTTGTTCTACAACAAAGACATACTCATGTTGGCAATCACTTCTGTTTAGAACCTCAATCAGTGCACACTCCCAAACACAATTGTTTATGCACTGTTAATATGAGACCATTCTGCTGTCAATTGTCATCAAGATTACTTGTGGCCTTAGGGTCACTGCACTTTTCAAATCCTAGCATAAGTTTCGACAACAACCTTCAGTGATTTGAATTACAGGACAATACATAAATATTGTTGTATCATGCACACTACTACTACTGGCAGTTCTCATTGCTCAGCCATGTATCACGCAGTCAAACAGAGGCACAATTGCCATATTGAAAATGCCATACAGGGTTACTGCTACATCAAGTATCTATGAACCATAACACATCACTATTGATTATTGTAGATAACACCCTACAGATTTCGTAGTTCATTGATATTGTTGCATCTTTCTAGTAGAAAAACTATTGTTGTATATGGGTCACGCTACTATCAGGTCACTTCAGGCTACGGTTAACAATGTCACTAGAGAGTCACACCTTCAGGTCACATGTCTTATAAATTACTTGCTCACAATCATGAGGTTCCCTTGTCATATAGAGACAACTCTACTTCTTCAGATCTGGATCTTTATTCCAGGGTGGAACTTCTTGTATTTTATAACATTCGGCACAGATCTGGCATGTTTTACAGGGATGCAGGCTTATTTGCTACAAGGTGTCTTTCCTACAACTAATGCCAAACATCTTGATGTGTTTTAGCTCAGATCCTCTGTTAAGTCGCAGAAATAATACTAAGTCTCTACCACTTGCTGCTTCATTGAATACTTAAACTGCTGATCAACCCTTTTATACAGAGATGACAAACTTATACACTCAGAGACACAGTGATGTAGGCCGCATATATTTTGATGTTATCTCATTGGCTTTTTCGTTGGTTCTGAAGAATCATTAGTTTAGGTTTGCAGGGAATCCAATGCCAAACACAACTGCTCAGAACTATTTTGGCAGCTTTTGGTGACTTGATCACAGGTCTACAATGATCAACTCAAAGTAAGGACTTACATTATTACTAGGTGTACAAAATGCATAGTTTTGCAATACTACTCCCTGTGATGAGTCTTTGACCTGTTCTTAATGTCAAGTGCCAAAAAGGATTCTTAGAGTTGCTGTTCCTGAAATTAATCAAAACCGAACAATTCTTCAGTGCCCCACGAAACTCTGTGAGGGAATGCTTCTACAACGGCACCTACAAACAATCGACACCCAAAAAATCCCAAACAAATGTATAACCCTTAAACCCCAACGAATGCCATTACCCCAAAAGTACAAATTTCAACCATTAACCCTCCTCGTCAGATCTATCAAAGCTTCCATAGGGAGGCAAATAGAAGAGTCGAAGAATTTTTCGATATTCATGAAGAGCAAGGGCACGCCATTTTATAGAGGCCAAGGAGCCCTTATGTTGGACCAACCTACTATAAAGAATATATTAATTTTTAGACCATCCACTAATCTTATTTTCAAACTGACTCTCTTAGTGCCATAAAATAATCACAGTCATATCCAAAAATTATTCCCTTGGACCATAATAGTTTTTAAAGTCTGGACCAAGAATTAATGTACATTTAATTCAATAAATTATTCTCTTGCTTTTGGAACATAAAAAATTCCTTTAACTACTAGAATTACCTTTTCAACCTTAATAATTTTCTTCTAAGCCCAAGAATTAAAGATAAACTGCCATGTCACCTTAGTTAAATTAGTCAATATTATGCTGCCACATCATCCATGCTTTGGGATCAAAGTAAATCTCCCACATCAGCCGCCCTTGGGGTTTTGGACCATTGGTTGGGGTTTGCAACTTTGACCAAGCATATTTCTCCAACCATGAGGCACTAGGTTTTCCTTGGAGACCGTTGCTAGTGGACTCTCCCCGTCATCCGTTGATATATGGAGCATCTCAAATGTTATAGAAGAGAAAAAAATTTGAGTTGATTTGGGCTGTTTGCAGAAACTCTGCTACTGCTATTATGTGTCTAAGATGAGATTAGGCATGAGTATCGGTGACAGAGGGGGTGGGATTTCAGATTTTTCATGAATTGATGAATGGGTATCCAGTTTTGTCTTTGGATTCTGAATTGCTGGGGTATGGGATTTCTCATTAATTGATGAATGGGTACCCAAATGAGAGGCTTAGATGCTCAAAAGGCCAAAATTGCAATGGCAAGGGTCATTGCCAGAATATGTGTCTGATTTGAAGCTAATACAATCTACTATCGGGGTCTAGGAGTTTAAGGTGTCTATTTTTGTGAATATGTCAGGTGTTGCTTGTATAGTCTAGTTAGAAGTTTCTTTTTTTTTAATGAGCCTTTTAGTATGTATGTGATTGAAATGCCATGGATGGATAAATTATTATGATCGTCAATCAGGAGATGGGGAATAGGATTAGATATATGATGGTTTTTACGTATTAGAATGGGTGGTTCATGAGAATTGGTAGTCCGAATCATGTCATCTGATCCATACATGGTAGCTTAGTTTATAACTGAAGTGGTTGGTCAAATTTGAAGGTTGTTGCTAACTTCTACATTGGTCCATCCATCAGAGACAATGGACACCCCATGCTCATTCCACAAATTTGTCATTCTAGCCAAAGAATGGTTTATTTTAAAAAATCTATTTTATCTATTTTATTCAAGATGCACCTCTTTGGACATGATCATTAGAGCCATGACCCGTTATGGATTCAAGGTCTAGGGACCTGGCTTGCTTTGGGTTGATTGGGATAGGATAGAGTGATTCTAAAACCTTATATCACGATGCTTCATCTGCTGCTAACATGCAATTCCTCAATCTATCATCTTGGTGGAGTTCAGGTTATTGCTTCAATAGACCCCTCCTTGGTGTAGTTGTTGTGGGTTCTTCTTAACTGCTTCAGTTAGTGGCTGTTTCTATCAATCAACTTGCCCTTTTTAGGTAATATTTGGACACTCTAGGTCAGCTCCTACTATATAAATGTGACTTAACCTAGGATATTAGAGAGCATATCTACAAACTACATCCAAATCACTTGGATTTCCCTCCTTGAGGGAATTAGCTTGAATATGTCATTTTATTATTTTGAGTGCTTTATGTAGCTAAGGGATTCCCCTTGTTTCATTCAGAGTGGGCTCCCACTAGCTTTGGTTTGAGATAGGTCACTACATCACACACCTCAAATGGAATTTTCAGCTATGCGATTTACAAGAGATCAAGTTGGGGGAGCACATTGTCTTCAAATGTTCCATCTATTAGGAGATAGCACTGTTACATATTTATTGGATATATTATTGACTGATAACACTTGCTGTGTGGTTGTTTTGTGATGACTCATATATTTTTCATCAATTTTAAAGTTCTGTTTGTTGCCTAGAGTCTGTAGCCCATGGATTAGCACTAGTAAAAAACAATGAAATTAATGACCAGGTGACTAAAAAAGTTGGTCACCACTATTATTTCAAGTGAAATATTACTAAATTTGAGCAATTTTAAGTAACCGAACTAATGACTTAAGTGACTAATTTAGTCTAGGAATAAAATATATGACTAGATAATAAGTGACTAAACTAAAAATGACTAACTCAAATGACTAATTTAGTCCAAGGATAAAATATATGACTAGATAATAAGTGACTAAACTAAAAGCGACTAACTTAAATGACTAATTTAGCCTAGGATTAAAATATATGACTAGATAATAAGTGACAAAATTAATAATGATTAACGTAAATCACTATTATAGTCCAAGAATAAAAATATGACTAGTACAACAAGTATATGAATTAGTCATTTATGTCAATAATTTTTAATTGTGTCACGCCATAAATGGAAAATTGCAATTTTGATATCGAAGTGTTACATTTCACTACAAGATTCTCTGAATCCATCTCCAGTGTTTAAATTCTCTCAGCTGTGTCCAATACTCTTTCCATTAGGTTTTTGATAAGTACTGGATGACAGTTCTCCAAGAAACATTAATGTTAGATACCCTATCCCTCATTTACCTCAGAGTGATCATACCCATGATTCCCCTTGCCACCACGGGTTCCTGATCTACCTCGATGACTGATCAGCCCCCTACGCCCTATCTCGCCTAGCTCGCCCAATCACTACACAATGCTCCCATAACACCAAATGCGCTCACCAACATGACTTCGCCTAACGCCTTTGACTCGTCCACCCGCTATGGGGCGCACAGTACCTATTTGACGTTGCCACTCATCACGTCTACCAAAATGCACGACTCTGCCCACCGCTACATGACGCGCCCAAGGTGGCCATTCACCAATATGGCATCCCTATTGCACATCGCCTTCGCACATACTCGAGTTGGGCACCCGTTGCGCCCCCACCACTCGATCGTCGTGACACTAACTCGAGGGTGTGACACTCCCTCATCCTCACTCCACTTGTATTTACTCATGTGAGACACCTTCCACGTGTTTCTCAAACCTCACTAGTATTGGAGAGTGTATGAACCTTTGTTATAATAATAATAATAATCTAATTTTAAGTTCACGTCGACCAATCCAAACACCAAATTGGTGTATGAGACCCCCTTGTTTGTGGGACAAGAGACCCATGTCCTCTGCGTAGTGATTTGACTGCTAAGTCTACGAAGACATACATACTCTACCCCCTCTGTTTTGAACCTATGATCTCTTAGGAGGAAACACATGCTCTTAACCATTAAGCCTACTCAAGCTATAAATACTCACACACATATAAAATTTATTTATAATATGCTTAACATACATATACTGTGCGACACCAATTTAACATTTAATATGAACCTTAATTAATTTATTAAAATAATAAATATCAATATTTATATTTTATTAAATTTATTAAAATATTAATTACCAATTTTTATATTTTATTAAATTTATTAAAATATTAATTATCAATTTTTATATTTTATTCATTTTAATTATATTATATAAAGTCAAATTTTAAATATATTGTGATTTTATATTTAATTAATAATTAAAATAATAAATATTAATATTAAAATTAAAATTTTAATTATTTAAAAAAAATTGTTGGAAGATTTGTAAAACGTTTGATTGCATGCCACATTGGAAAAATCGAAGTCCGGCAGATATCAAAAGTCGAAGTCGAACATGGGCATGGGTTCATTTCATTAAAAATATATATATATGAAAGTCGAATTTGTCACCGGTATGAAAGAAAAAAGTTGAATTTGTCACTGGTATGAAAGCTCAAGAACAGAGAGGAAAACTAGCTGTTTACTCAGGACTGGGACGAGGTTGTGACGGCATGCCACATTAGACGTATGTCAAAAGTCGAAGTCAGGGAGAGGGAATGGTTGATTTCATTAAAAATATATATGAAACTCAAACTTGTCACCAATATGAAAACCCAAGAATAGAGGAAAACTAGTTGTTTTAATCGCACTAGTTCAGGAAAATAGTTTTTGGGTCTTTGGCACCGAATTTTTATAGTTGGTTCTAAAATTTAAATAAAAACTGGATGAAAACAGGATGTGTTGATTATTCGGTACCAAATTTTTGCTATTGGCGGGAGGGTTTTGAGAGTTTTGATATATTTGAGAAAAATTAATAACTTGATTAAATTTGTAGGGCTGGAATTTTTTTCTATATAAAGAGGCGAGCAGCAGCAAATTCACAAAATTTGCATACACAGAGTCACGCGGATTGGACTTTCACGTCTACTTCGACAGCTGGGTGAGTTCCGAAGAAATCAGTTGGGGAGGATTTTCCTCCCTGGATAGGTTCGGGGAACAAACTTCCACCACTTATAGAAATACAGGTAGATGTTTATTGGTAGAAGGCCATGGCCTCGCTCACATCATCGCCCCAATGGACAGCCATCGAAAGTGGTAAGGTGGGTTGAAACTATATCTTTCTCTTATTTTTCAGTTGGATTTTATATTTTTCTATTTCCTCGCTTTGTATTTGCTCTGTTTTTTTTAAGATATTATTGATTCATACAAACCCATCTGATCATAACAGGGATCTACTCTTTAGTTCTTTACAATGAGTCCTTTGCGATTAGGAGTGTGGTGGAAACTGAAGCTTAAATCTGGGCATTGATTGTATTAACTAAATTTCCTGCCTCTAGTCTGTCAGCAATTATTTTTTCTAATTGTCTGAATACAAGATGTTACTTCACAAGTTCTTGAGATCTTGCTTGAGAAAGTAATTCTCTTTATATCATAGTGTGCCTTTAGTTCCTCCTTAAAAAGATATATTCCTCTAATGTGTTAAGCAAACACTGGTAAAAGCAGAATAGAGCTCTATTTCTCTCCTAATAGCTTATGCATCAAGATGGCTAGTGTTTAGTGATCTGTATCAGGCCCTCAAACAACTGCTGATAGGCATTTGGCCGACCAGCTATCAAAGGCTCGGGAATGCATTGAGAATAAGACTGTAAAACCCATGTCAGGAAGTCAAAGATGCTTCTACACGATGATTCCCCATTCTGTAAAGCTTAAAGGGATGACTGCAGCAGAGCTTACTGCTGCAAATATTGATAAAGTAATATACTGATTGAGAATATATTGTTCATTTACTGTAACTTTGTGGAAATCTGATCCCAATTCTATGGCCTATATTTATGGATTTATGCGGCCTTCTCTCTGTAATATATGCAGCCTTTCTATGGATATCTGCAACGTATCTCTATGCTTATATGAAGCCTTTATCTATGAATATATATGGCCTTTTCTCTATGAATATGGGTGCTTTTTCTTTGAGAGTTTATGCGACCTTCTCCTTGTATTTTTTCTGTATTATTTGTGACCTTCTCCTTGTATTATAGGTGGCCTTCTCTCTGTGATTTTGTCTTAATTGTATGCGGTCTATCTCTAAGAAGGTGGGTATTGTTCTAGTGAAGTGAAGTAGCCTCTTGGAGCAACCAAAATAGCCCTAACCCCCTGCAGTTAGGGCATTGATTATGTGACCTTCAAGTCCTGTTCTTATGTGGCCTGTTAGGAGATCAATGAAACCTTCTTGAGCAGTCCTATGTCAAGGGTTTATGTGCCCTTATCTCTGGTCCTTGTGATGTTTGGGAAAATATTATAGATCTTGTGATAGTAATGTGACATTGATATGGCATTCCTTATGAAAGTGATATATATGGCAGTCCTTATGACAATGATATATATGGCAGTGAGATGATGTCGATATGGCAATCCTTATGGAAATGATAGATATGGCAGTGATGTGACGTTGATGTATGGCAGTCCTTATGACAGTGTTATATATGGAAGTCACGCGACATTGATGTATTGCAATCCTTATGACAATGATAGATATGGAAATGATATGACATTCATGTATGGGAGTAACATTGGTCCTTATGACAATGATGCAAGACAATGATCCTTATGATTGTGATATCTGTGATATGATCGTGAAAGAGATATATGCTAACTTCAAATGATGTGGAGGCAACCTTATCAAGTGTCTTGTGGAGGGGAGGGCTCCTTGATAGATTTGTCTATTGCCATCATTTGAGGATCCTGTATGATCCAGGGTTGGCCTTAGGAGGCCTAATGAGTTTGATATTGAAAGACTTATGTCTTATTGTTATTGTACTTTGTAATTGTATCTTATTTGAACATTTGATGAATTCATAAGAAGAAGAAGAAGAATTGATTTTTGGGTTTTGCCCCCTTGTGGGGTTTTGCCCTAGTGTCTAACCTAAATCTTAGTGTCTCCATTGTGTATGCTTTTATTCTAATGTTCCTTACTATTCTGATGCATTTTTTATGTTAATGTTCTCTATATATAATTTCTTATGATGATATGGGGTGAATGTACTGTGAAATTGCTGAAAAAGTTTAAAAATGCAATTATATACAACAGAGAACAATCTAGCCCTACAAATTATAGAGCCAAAATTTCTTTTTTTACAAATTCAAAACTTTTCTCTTTTGAAGCTGACTTGAAGAACGTGTCTTATATTTATTGTTACATATATTTGAAGGACTAAAACATTAATCATTAAGATTGTCCACAACTACAAAATTCAACACTCCCTCTTAGCTAGGGAGTTATTTATGATGACTATCCAGATGTTCTCTTGTTGACAAATTTCTCCAAGAAAAGGTTAAAACAACTCATTATCAACATCAACACTATCTGATTACCATAATCATGGTCAACAACTTTGACCCATGGTAAAATCTACAACATCAACTAGGTACCGTAATTTTGGTTAGCATCTCTAACCCATGGTATATCATTAGCATCAACTAGTCACCATAATTCTGGTTGATGCCTCTAACTCATGGTATACAAACTAGTCTTGTTTCAGCATCATCCTAGTCAATCTCTTTGACCCATGGTAAAAACCTATGGACACACTCAATCCATTTGAGTAATTCTTGTCCCAAATCCAAACACCTCACTCTGCATGAGAAAATCTAGGCCATGATACTAAAAGCGGTCACTCAACCTGTCTGGGGAGTAATTCTAAGCCTGAAGCTGAAGGGAACCCCTCAACTTTATGGTTGAATAATTTTGGGCATCTAGGACTATTTTTCCTAATATTGGTTAACATACTTGACCTAGGAAGAATGACTGTCTTCTGCCGGACCATTCTCCCTAATCCTAGTCAACATATTTGACCCAGGGAGAATGACGTCCCCTGATGTTATCACATCAAATCTCCCTCTTGATGAGAGAGGCATATTTAATCACCCCAAGCTTGTCCTTGAAGTATACAGACTTCATCCTGGGATAGAGGCTTTGTCAACAATATGCGTGATTGTAGAATAGTGCTGGAGCCACACTGCTCACTTCTGTACCATGTCTTGGTACTAGATTTCGCTATGCTTCGACCTGATATCATGGTTGCTGTGCAGACCTGATCAAACGATCTTGCAAATAGCTTCTGAAGCCATATTTCTTCACAAATTTCCAACCAAGCTGTAATATACTTGGCCTCTACAGTGCTGAGTGAAATATATGTCTGCTTCTTGCTCATCCAAGAATTCATAGCGAAGCAACATCTTGATCTACTCTTTCTGTTTCTCGCACTCACTGGCCAATTTAAATATGTGTATCTTTGCAACGGTACTTCATTTCTTCAATCTATGTCCAATTGTACCATGTAGGTACTTCAACACATGCTGAGTTGCATATCTTGGCTCAACCATAGACTGATATGCTTCCTTTGTTGGAGCCATCGTCATAACCGTTTTCTGGTCACCCTAATTGGGTGCTACTCTAAAACAGATCTTGTTGTGGCAATCCTAGTTGCTCCCTTTGTCACTGCAACTTTCTAGTTACTATAGCATATCAACTATCTAGTTTGACGATCTGAATGACAGTTTATCGTCCCAAGAGTCTTTGAGGGATCTCAATAGTATGCTTCTTTCGACCAAGGAGGTAATGCATCAAATCTAGGTCCATCTTGTACTAAGAGATCAACTCCCTCTGAAGCTGAAGCAAGGCTTAATTGCTCCCTCTATCACGTGAGTATTTTTGCCCATGTTAGAAAGAAGTCATATGATGACAAGATCAACCTTGATCCATTAATCCATAAATCCTTCTGTTTACAAGCAAGAGACTCCTTCATGTCCTTCAAAATCCTGAGGTGGCTCTATGTACACTTCTTCTTGAATTTCTTTATCAAGGAAAAATAGTCTTTACATTCATCTGATGCAACTTTCAGCAGAAACCATAGTGATAATGATTCTAATAGAAGTGTACCTGACAACTGGAGAATAGTATTCTCCCTCTTACTAGGAGAACCCTCTTGGCATGAGTCGTTATGCTGCCATCTGCTGCATGCTAGATCTTGTAGATTCACTTGGAAGTCACCAAAAACTTCTCTTCAGATCTTCTACACACTTTCTTTTATCATGACATCCTTCAAACTTGCTAGCTTGTTTGCTCCCTTTGAACTTGAAGCTCTTTTGGTAATCTGGCATGATTCTAGATGTCTTGATCCAATTCTCCCTCTTGAGCACAAATCACTCAACCTGAGTTTGTGCTCTGTCCTGGGAGAATGCTCTTCCCATATCATTTTCTTCGTTCTTCCGGGTGCTTCCATCTGTTGCCAGAGTCTTGGCAGCCTTCACAATGTACGTGCAAACATCATTAGGAAGCCATGGAAGAATGATTATAACAGAAAAAAAGGAATGAAGAGAAAGGATAACTAATAGAAAAATAATAATAATCAAGGAAGAGAGATATAAAGTACTTATCTTTGAGGATTTTGTCAGTTTCCTCTTGATCCTTATATTCTTGCAGAAATCATGAAATTTATCTACAAATTCTTCATCTTCACCAGCCATTAATGCATGTGCTTGCTTTTCCTTTCTTTCATGAGTTAGGGTTTCTTCATCTGGTGGAATCATCATATTTCAATACTTTGGGTCTATGGTTTTGTCCATAAATCCTAGATTTTTCTTCATCATTATCAGATCTTCCAAGAATGTCTCATAAGAGTTATGATTCTTCTTTTCATCTCCTTCCAAATCATGTTGATCAAGAATTTGTCATATACTAAACAGCTAATGGCATTCTGATGTCAGTAACATATCTTAGCAAATATAATCATGATCAGTACAATGCAAGGCATCTTCTACATTCTTGACAAAAACCCTTGCTCAGGTATATACACAGTAGTACGATATATGGTATTAGTATTCCAGAAATTTAGATCTCTGCTCTTTCAAATACAACCCATACTTAGAGGTGTCCTTATTGAATTGTAACTTGCATGCTTGTGTCTTCATGGTTGAGAAGTGGTGACTTTGCAACATTTTCCCACAGTATACGAGCACTTCAATACATACTTGTCAGGTCATCGAACTTGTCATGTGCTAATGTTGATGCGACAGATCATCCAAACCTTGGTAGGATAAGGATGTGTCATGTGGTCCCATGCTATTGCATGCATGATGAGGTTGTTACAAGTCAATCAAGAAGTGCTTCGTCTAGTTGTAGAATAATGTCAACAAAATCTGTTCTAATGAATTCCTCAGAAGTCTTTCAAAAGAACTTGTTTCATCAACTGAAAAAACAATCTTCAAAAAGGTCCTTCCCAGACATTGAAGATACTTCAAATTTATGAAATCAATCAAAAACTCTTTTCTCTGTATGGCCTTCATATTAATAGTCTTTTAAACAGGCCAGAACATGAGCCTTTGTCTAGTTTCTGAATGTTGAATCAATATTGCATATTCCTTAATGAGATCTGACCCATGCAACAGAGTTGTTAATAAGATTCCTTGAATCAATTTTTACCCTGTTATTAATATCTCCAAGAACTAATACAAGATAAGGGTGTAACTTCTTGACTTCGTAAGATTCATTTGTCTAATCACAGGATTAAGACATTCTTTACTCCAAAAAACATATGTTGAGATGGCATGCCAAAATATTGTACAACTCTTGGATTCACGTTATAAGATATCAAACCCAAGTCTTGGATATCATTTTTTCTGTGAGGTGCATTAAGAAGCCCTTATAACAATGAATCCATATTGTTTTTGCAGACCAAAAACACTTATCTCATTTGGGCCTTTTATATGAGATCAGAAAAACATTTTAAGTGGCAACTTCAGATGGTGATCAACATAACAGTTATGTACTTGAAAATAGTCTTGGACAAGGGAACATCAAGGCATGTTTATAATTGTCATGGAACACTTCATATTTTGCAGATTGAATTTTCCTTTGTATTGACACATTTATGGATGCCAAGATGTTTTCATTTCTATTCTTTGATCTGAGACATATACAAGGGTATTATTCTAATGACTACAAGGTCCTTTATATTTCAAATTTATAATGCTTCGAGGAAAAACCTTTTGGACTTTTCAACTAGGCCTATATTCTATTGACCAGATCTTAGTGAATGAAGATTCTTCTATTCAATGTTCTTTCTTCGTCTGCTATTGCTAATGCAGAAGTTGTTTTGATGGGTTGTGTTTTTCCTGTATATGATCGGCCAGATGATCACTCCATAACCATCAGAGCAGCTTCAGATGATTCTGAAGAGAAAGAGATATGGTGGAGCTCAAAATCCCCACAAGGCCTTGCAGAGTGTAGAATATGCCAAGAGGAGGAAGAAATCTTCAACCTTGAAGTCCCCTTTGCTTGCTCTGGAAGTGTCAAGGTTGTTGAATTTTTACAAGTTTTGGGTTTATGACATTTTTAAAAACCACTTACAACAGTATAAAATATTTTATGTTTAGTCAATTGGGTTTATTTAGGATGGTTGGGAAATGGTTCTTCTCTACACAGATTCAAATTTTTATCAATATTCAGAAATGTTAGTAACATGATATCTCATAATATTTTGATGTTGGAGAATGGTTCCAGAAATTTAGATCTCTGCTCTTTCAAATACAACCCATACTTAGAGGTGTCCCTATTGAATTTTAACTTGCGTGCATGTGTCTTCATGGTCGAGAAGTGGTAGCTTTGCATAATTTTCCCACAGTGTACAAGCACTTCAATACATACTTTTCAGGTCATCGAACTTGTCATGTGCTAATGCTGATGGGACAGATCATCCAAACCATAGTAGGATAAGAATGTGTCATGTGGTCCCATACTGCTGTATGCATGATGAGGTTGTTACAATTCAATCAAGAAGTGCTTCATTTGGTTGTAGAATGATGTCAACAAAATCTGTTCTAATGAATTCCTGAGAAGTCTTTCAAAAGAAGTTGTTTCATCAACTGAAACAAACAATCTTCAAAAAGCTCCTTCCCAGACATTGAAGATATTTCAACTTTATGAAATCAATCAAAAACTCTTTTCTCTGTATGGACTTCATATTAATAGTCTTTTAAACAGGCCAGAACATGAGCCTTTGTCTAGTTTCTGAATCTTGAATCAATATTGCATATTCCTTAATGAGAGTTGACCCATGCAACAGAGTTGTTAATAATATTCCTTGAATCAATTTTGACCCTGTTATTAATATCTCCAAGAACTAATACAAGATAAGGGTGTAACTTCTTGAATTCATAAGATTCATTTGTCTAATCACAGGATTAAGACATTCTTTACTCCAAAAAACATATCTTGATATGGCATGCCAAAATATTGTACAACTCTTGGATTCACGTTATAAGATATCAAACCCAGGTCTTGGATATCATATTTTATGTGAGGTGCATTAAGAAGCCCTTATAACAATGAATCCATATTGTTTTTGCAGACCAAAAACACTTATCTCATTTGGCCCTTTTATATGAGATCAGAAAAACATTTTAAGTGACAACTTCAGATGGTGATCAACAGAAGAGTTATGTCCTTGAAAATAGTCTTGGAAAGGCAACATCAAGGTGTGTTTATAATTGTCATGGAACACTTCATATTTTGTAGATTGAATTTTCCTTTGTATTGACACATTTATGGATGCCAAGATGTTTTCATTTCTGTTCTTTGATCTGAGACATATACAAGGGTATTAGTCTAATGACTACAAGGTCCTTTATATTTCAAATTTATAATTCTTCAAGGAAAAACCTTTTGGACTTTTCAACTAGGCCTATATTCTATTGACCAGATCTTAGTGAATGAAGATTCTTATATTCAATGTTCTTTCTTCGTCTGTTGCTGCTAATGCAAAAGTTGCTGTGATGGGTTGTGCTTGTCCTGTATTTGATCGGCCAGATGATCACTCCATAACCATCAGAGCAGCTTCAGATGATTCTGAAGAGAAAGAGATATGGTGGAGCTCAGAATCCCCACAAGGCCTTGCAGAGTGTAGAATATGCCAAGAGGAGGAAGAAATCTTCAACCTTGAAGTCCCCTGTGCTTGCTCTGGAAGTGTCAAGGTTGTTGAATTTTTACAAGTTTTGGGTTTATGACATTTTAAAAAACCACTGACAACAGTATAAAATATTTTTTGTTTAGTCAATTGGGTTTATTTAGGATGGTTGGGAAATGGTTCTTCTCTACACAGATTCAAATTTTTATTAATAATCAGAAATGTTAGTAACATGATATCTCATAATATTTTTATGTTGGAGAATGGTTCTAGAAATTTAGATCTCTGCTCTTTCAAATACAACCCATACTTAGAGGTGTCCCTATTGAATTGTAACTTGCATGCTTGTGTCTTCATGATTGAGAAGTGGTGGCTTTGCAACATTTTCCCACAGTATACGAGCACTTCAATACATACTTGTCAGGTCATCGAACTTGTCATGTGCTAATGTTGATGGGACAGATCATCCAAACCATAGTAGGATAAGAATGTGTCATGTGGTCCCATGCTGCTGTATGCGTGATGAGGTTGTTACAAGTCAATCAAGAAGTGCTTCATCTAGTTGTAGAATGATGTCAACAAAATCTGTTCTAATGAATTCCTCAGAAGTCTTTCAAAAGAACTTGTTTCATTAACTGAAACAAAAAATCTTCAAAAAGGTCCTTCCCAGACATTGAAGATACTTCAACTTTATGAAATCAATCAAAAACTCTTTTATCTGTATGGAATTCATATTAATGGTCTTTTAAATAGGCTAGAACATGAGCCTTTGTCTAGTTTCTGAATCTTGAATCAATATTGCATATTCCTTAATGAGATCTGACCCATGCAACAGAGTTGTTAATAAGATTTCTTGAATCAATTTTGACCCTGTTATTAATATCTCCAAGAACTAATACAAGATAAGGGTGTAACTTCTTGACTTCTTAATATTCATTTGTCTAATCACAGGATTAAGACATTCTTTACTCCAAAAAACATATGTTGAGATGGCATGCCAAAATATTGTACAACTCTTGGATTCACGTTATAAGATATCAAACCCTGGTCTTGGATATCGTCTTTTCTGTGAGGTGCATTAAGAAGCCCTTATAACAATGAATCCATATTGTTTTTGCAGACCAAAAACACTTATCTCATTTGGCCCTTTTATATGATATTAGAAAAACATTTTAAGTGGCAACTTCAGATGGTGATCAACAGAAGAGTTATATCCTTGAAAATAGTCTTGGACAAGGCAACATCAAGGCGTGTTTATAATTGTCATGGAACACTTCATATTTTGCAGATTGAATTTTCCTTTGTATTGACACATTTATGGATGCCAAGATGTTTTCATTTTTGTTCTTTGATCTGAGACATATACAAGGGTATTAGTCTAATGACTACAAGGTCCTTTATATTTCAAATTTATAATGCTTCAAGGAAAAACCTTTTGAAATTTTCAACTAGGCCTATATTCTATTGACCAGATCTTAGTGAATGAAGATTCTTCTATTCAGTGTTCTTTCTTCGTCTGCTGCTGCTAATGCAGAAGTTTCTGTGATGGGTTGTGCTTGTCCTGTATATGATCGGCCAGATGATCACTCCATAACCATTAGAGCAGCTTCAGATGATTCTGAAGAGAAAGAGATATGGTGGAGCTCAGAATCCCCACAAGGCCTTGCAGAGTGTAGAATATGCCAAGAGGAGGAAGAAATCTTCAACCTTGAAGTCCCCTGTGCTTGCTCTGGAAGTGTCAAGGTTGTTGAATTTTGACAATTTTTGGGTTTATGAAATTTTAAAAAACCACTGACAACAGTATAAAATCTTTCTGTTTAGTCAATTGGGTTTATTTAGGATGGTTGGGAAGGAGTATAAGACATGTTATGTTCAAATTGTTAAGGCAAGAATTTGTTAGGAGAAGTATACAAGGAACAGACTGTATATATAAGCAGGGACAGAACCAAAGTGCTTTTGACCATTCTATAGCAGAGCTAATGACCACTTGTTGCTAAAGCATTCCAGATGGTTTACCTCATAAAAATGTCTTGCTAATTATGTAGACGGTCTAGCTAATTATGCAAGTTGGATACTGTTATAATTTACTCATCTGCAATTAGTGAAATATTCTTTATTGTTTTGCTTCAGCACTGAAGGCAGAAAACTTCCATAAATTCGAAATCTGGAAAATTTTGTAGAGAAATTGCAAGTCCATTAATATGTTTTTCATTTCATCACCCCACACTATTTTTTGTTGTTTCTTTGGGCTTTTCCTAAATGTATGTTTTAGTGTGGAAGTGCCACATTGTTTTCATACAAAAAGATTCTAAAGACCTATCCTTTTAGG
The DNA here is from genome assembly GCA_034641835.2 of Pinus albicaulis. NCBI lineage: Eukaryota > Viridiplantae > Streptophyta > Pinopsida > Pinales > Pinaceae > Pinus > Pinus albicaulis. The sequence continues at coordinate 843,804,162 of CM076570.1, forward strand.
ACTTGTTGCTTTTTTTGGTCATTTTATCCATTTCAAGCCATTGATTTGGGTTGTTAATGAATCCATATAAATTACCAAGGTATGACATTTAACAATGTTTGTAGAGTGTTGTGGATTGCTTTAAGGGTTGATTTTTAATGGTATACTCTTGTTTGGTCATGCATATCACTTTTCATAATCTTGTGGGACTCTTATTCCATGTTCATGTCATTTGGGAGATAATTGATGTAGAGTGCAGCGAGGCTTGCCTAGAAATTGCATAGGAATCTGAGCACGTGCTTTAAAGATGTTAATTTCCTTTGTCATCCATATTACTTTAGGCCTATGCCTTTCACCAGATTATGTTTCTGCCCAATTTTATATGTTAAAACTACCTGTTATGGTACATGGCTATCATTTGTTGTCTACTGTTTCTCAATGTGTATCAAGTCCTAAGGAAGGAAATTCAGTGATTTTTGTAGAATGTTGTGTAACACCTTCCAAAGGTTTGCTATTTTAGGGTTATGGCCTTTTTGTTTTAGTTATGCATATTACTTTTCATTTCTTTTGGACTCTTATTCAATGTTATGTTTATCCAGTAGATATTTACTGTAGACAGCAGCAATGCTTGCTTAGATGTTGTGAAGGACTCTTAGCATGTGCTTAAAGTATATTAATTAATGCCTTATTTGTATGGTCCATGGATATCATTTTATTGCTCTATATATGTGCTCTCCAATGACATTTCAATGGTATTGATTGCAGGGCGATTACCTGGAACACTGTGTAACCTGGTTTGGTCAAAATTCCCTTCTCTCAGGCTGCCAGTAACGACATATTCATGTGAAAAGAGTTTAGTTGAGGGTGGAAAAGGAGCTTTTAGAGCTGAAATGCCTCATTATAAACACCAATGCTATAATCAAGGGTTGTATGCATCATTCTTGTGTATTTTGTCTACCATATTCTAGATAAGGTATGTTGTAGAATTTGCTGTAATAATATTGTGTATTACTAGTAAATGAATTGAAGGTTCAACTAGGATCAGATTTCCCTTACACATAATAAGGCCATCAATTATATTGAGATGATTAGCTTCGATACAATTCATCTGTATATTAATTGTGAGAAATATTACATAAAACAGGGAATTCTCCTGTCTTGAGGAGGACCGAGTTTCCTATATCCCAATGTCGATATATGCAACACCATAGGGATATTCTATCTTCCCTCTTAGACTAATGAGAACCCCATTGACTCCTGCCAGTTCAGGATTTCGTTTCAAGGAACCATCAAAACAAAAAATGAAGGCTTTTTGAGTCTGACTCCACTCATGAAATAATTGTGGAGTTATATGAAGCTGCCAACATGATTGTGGACATACTTACCTGGGTCCCTGGGTCGGGAAGAAGAACAAAAATATTTAAAATTAAATTGATCTAGCAATTGAAGTTCTTACTTGTCTAGATCTTAATCTGGAATGAATTTAATCCCTTTTGAATTAAGATGTTTATATAGCAGTGCTTTAGATTTAATTGCCACCATCTCCATTTCACTCATCATCTATTTGGAAAATGGCACGATTTTTTGCCAGCCAGATTTCCAACATACTAATTTAGACAATGCAAACTAGACCCTTTCAAAAGAGCCTTGTAATGAAAGGACCTTATGTAATGACTATGACATGTCCAAATTAGTTGCTTCAGTGAATTTGACTAGTTGAACCGACTCTCAAGGCCATTTACCACCACTAACCAAGCCGCCATAGTGAAATGGAAATCTAAAAACAGGCAATGAGAAGATTCCAAACTAAAGGCAAAGAGCACACTAGGAGGGACCCTGGATCCCTCTCCTTCTCATATTTTTTGAGGTTAATATGTTGTCATAAGATAGGGTCCAATAGAAAATATTAATCTTTGGCAAGGCATCTGAATGCCATATTTTGCTCCAGATTTAGGCTTTGTGGGGAAGTGAACAGCAAGAAAGTTGTTGGGCATAGCTCTGCTTAACTGGATACTCAGCTAAACCCCACCTGCTACAGTCTAATTCCTATAGGTTCTTAAGGGCACAACCATGCAATTTTTGTTCCATTGATGCCACCAAATGGAACAAGTCTGAAGGTGGAGCCCCAAAATCTGACCCTCTCAATAATCCTAAAGCTCTGTCCCATGAAGAAATGGAGGGAATTTTCTCCTTGCTGTCCAATCATATCTTTAAAGGAGTGAGATCCCTAAGAGTTAAGCAGCTGGTGACGCATGATGTTATACTTCCAAATATTAATATTTTACTATTTCCTAAAATCCAGGTAAACTGATCCATTATTATTGGAATGTCAGATTTCATAAGTCAAACATTTCTTGATCATTCAATAAATTTAGCATATGCTAGGAAAGATGGAATTGCCTTGTATCTTTATAAGAAGAATTGGGTGATTACAAGAACCGAGTAATGGTGTGGTTGGTCTTCAAAAGTAAAAATCATTTTCTTTCAAGAGTCTGTTAGGTTCTTCAATTGACCAAGCAAGACATGGCCTCCAAAGATCCACTCCTCGATAATATAGTCCTAAAGTTCCAAGTGAGGAATATCTAAGGTCTGTTGAAACTTGAAGAAATGCACTTCTTTCATTGCTCTGTTTCTTACAATATTTTTGTGTAGATAGAATCTGAGTCACTTGGTTCATGTTTGTCTTTGAATTTAACTGTAATGTTAGACTTATATAATCATTCATTTGCTTGCATTAAGCAGCGACCATTGTTGATCCCTTTAAGACATGATGAGTTTGTATAAACGGTTGACAAAGTTTTCTTGCAGCTTTAAGGTATGTCTAAATTCAAGTTTTAAATTTCAAATTTAGTGAACACAATGACATAGGATGCATTTTCCTCTTCAAGAATTATAGGCCTAAATTTTTGTCTTCTTAAATACCTTGATCAAAGGTTCTTGTCTTTGCTTATCAGGGCGGTGGTTACCTTCATACGCCATAAGCTCTAGTATCTTGCTAAGATAGTCACATCGATTACCTCTTTCTTCTAGGTTGTGATTATGACTAGGCTTAATTTCTCGACATTCTCCACCCAAACTGAAGTCAGGGTGTGGTTGGGTTCAGCAGGGGAGTATAGTTTCTATGACAACAATGTCAATGTTTCTTCAATTGATGGTTAGATCACCATCTTTGCTACTATTATGAATTCATTGTACTTGGATGCTAAAAGAGTTTTGACACAATCCTTTCCCTTATCTTTAGTTTCTACAACCCCTAAAGGGAATTTTTGGAGGTGACAGTGGTCTAGCCATTCAAAACTTAGAAATGTGAATAATAAACAATCTAAATCAACAAGCGATAATGCTAGACAAAGTTGCAGCAACAATTTTGTTAATTCTGTAATTGGAGAGAAGCAAGATCTTGGAAATGTTCTCCATCCTGAGCATGGGACTGTTACTCCATGAGGGCTTTAGCAATACATCCGGTCTCCAAGAATGCCTCCAAAATTTGCTTCTTCTAGTCTTTAATAGATCTTCAACAATACCACAAGGATGTCTGCCTTAGTAAGCAACCTATATAAACTTGGAAAATCTTCAATAAGCCTCCTTCAATAAGGGTCAATGATTATTCTCCAATCTCAAAGACTGCTTCACAAAGGCTCCCAAAAATATGTAATTGTGTGTGCTTAAGGACTGCTCCCAAAAATGTTGCAACCTGCTCCAAAAAACTTAGACCTGAAATGTGCTCAAATATGCCATAACAAGGCTGTCATAACAGATTAGATTATTTTCCATAGGACTCAGTTCTGAAGCTCTCCTACAGATCTGAATTTTTTTGTTCGTAAATAAGGATCAAATCAGTCCTTTAAACACTGTCTCAAACATGCATGAACATGCCTTTAACTACAGCCTAACACAATCTTATACTGCATCCCTTCCTATATCCTACACAGGCCTAGTGTGGCTCTTCTTGTGGCTTACACAGATATGAAAATCACAATTTTGTAGGCATTTCAGAGATATGCCCAAAACCAACGATCTGAAGTGTGTCTTTTTTTTTCTCAACAGTTTGTTGTAGCATAGATAATCAAATCATCCATAAATTTGTTGCAGGTCTTTCTCTTAGTAATTTTGCTGTGACCCCATCTTCATGAATGAAACATTCAGATAAATTAGGCTTAGATCAGGGCATTTTGCTGGGATCTTTTTAGCAAGCTTTAGGATCCCATATTCAATATGGGAATACTCTTGGACATGTAGGGTATTGATAAATATAGCATCATGTTGTGGCAGACATTATTCAAGGAAATCTGAGGGGAGCTAATACTTGACTTCTTCAAGCCACATATCCATTGTTATCCTCAAGTTTGTAAGTTCCAACGTTTATGGATCAAACATAGGAACAATTGTATGCTGGCCATGAACACCATTGTTGCAGACAGGGAGCTGTTTTATATGAGAAATTAAAGTTACCTGAATATAATTTATAGTTAGGAGAAGAAACTCCTTTGAAGATAATTTATCATACCCATGAACAATAAGAGGCAAACCTGCAAATGATTTTGTTCACTGTGTAGTTAATCAATTATGGGTTTGCATAAGTCCTCTTGTTTTCCTAGATATTGGTTTGTTCTTTCAATATGACAAGACTATTCATCTTCAATAAGGATTCCTTCAACAAATGGAATGGACCTTTCTACCTTTCTCTCATATGGTTCACAAAATGGCTTGATGATATGATAAGCCTTCTTTTATTCCTCATCAGAGTCCATGTCATATGTAGGATGACTGTCAAAGGAAAAAATATCAGACCTTCCACTCTTCTGTTTAATAGGCAATGCTGATTGGAGATGCACATAATTATGGGTGCCAAAGTTTCTACCATAGTCAAAATCATAGATAGGAGTGTTGGTCTCTTGAATCTTAAGGGATCTTCAGGATTTCCCTTCATTAATGAGTGTCTTATTAATCTCATTCTTAGGAAAACTAGAACTACGGTTTGGTCCATTGTCTCCATCTACGCTCAGGATTTTGTCATATGTTGGTTGAATTTCCATTTTCCAGTGTAGAAAAAAGGCATGGCATGATACCCATGTCATCACGTGCTAAGTCTTCTAGGGTGTTTGCAAGAGTGGTAGAAATTTGTTTTCATAAAATGTGCCTCCCTCACAGCAAAGCATCCAAAAGGCTAATTTTCTCCATGTTATCAACTCCATCTCTATACACCATTGGTATCCATTTAAATTTTTTTAATAACGTTTCCCTTTACAATCTCCATTGAAGGAAACATCCCTTACAAGATGGTGACATTAAATTGCAAGGGGCTATGCTATCGATTAGAAGCGCTGCTGACAGGCCTTATTCAAACAGTTGGCCACCTCTGTTTGCCGAACATACAAAATACTGAGACTGAACCAAATCCCATCTACTTGAAGTCCCTGAGCATCCTCAATAGAGGCGTTAAATTGGTGAAAATGTGCGAGAAAACCAGCCCTCTTAATACTCTCCAGAAACTGAGATATACTTCTGAAATCCACCAGCTAGAAAAGGACATCCATGAATTCGTTCCGTACCAGATGCCTGACCAATTATCTCTTGAGTTGAAGAATATCATATCGAAGTTCAAGTGTCTTCGCCATTTGTACAAGTTAGAGGCAGTGGATGAGAGAAACCTGAATGAAACAATCATTCCCAGGCTCACCAATGATCCCGATGAGAATGCCATGATGTTACAACAAATGGGTTCACATGCTATGTTTGATGGAGCTTTTGACGAAGCTTCTTCTACTTCTAATTGTAGTGGCTCAGTGAAGTCTGATTTTATAGTGGGACTAGAAAATAATATCTGGAATTTGAAGAGGATTCTGTTCTAGAAAGAGGTGTCGCTTGTGGCGGTGCAAGGTATGGGGGGCGTTGGCAAAACAACTATGGCATTGTCCCTCTGCAATGATCAAGAAGTTAAAGGTAATTGGGGATTTTATTTATTCAAACCATTTTCATCACCTGAAAGGCTATATTTTTGCACTTAATTTATATTTCTGTTCAATTTATGGAATTTCAATCCTAACAAATTGATTTTTATGTATGGCAGGTGTTTTTCAAAACAATGTGATTTTCATTACGGTTTCTCAATCCCCAAACCTGAGGGAAATTTTAGAGACCATGTGGGAGAAGATTGTTCGGAGGAAGAAACCTGATTTTCAGAATATCAAAGATGCACATAGACAGCTGTAGCAGCAGCTGCTCAGGCGAGCCAAGCGAACTCTTGTGGTGTTGGATGATGTCTGGTCTATGGCAATTTTGGAAAAATTGTCATTTACAGGTGAAGGTTATAAGACCCTTGTGACAACCCGAGATCATTCTATCATCTGCACGACAACCTCTACCAGGCTTTATGAATTGCCATTGCTAGATGATGCCGATGCTCTGCCCCTTTTCTGCTTTTGGACAGAAATCTATTCCAAGTAATGCGGACAACCAGCTAGTCAAGCAGGTAATGCAATTTATATGCAATATATTATTTTACCAAGTACTAAGTTTGGTTCAATTTAATGATTGTGACACAGTGTTCTCCTAAATGTCCCTAATTACAAGCAATTACTACAGTGGAATATCATATCAGGATATCATTATAGTTTTACATAATTCCATATTAGTACTTACTATGCTCTTAACAATGGTATCGGTAATCCATTAAAATAGATTCTAGCCATATGTATATTCATCTTCATAAACAATCAAACAAAAACCTGTGAGTGAACTTTATACTTATCAGGCAACTATTCATGCTTTCAACAACTTTTTGTTTTTGTTATTTGATTGGTTTCCACCTACAGAATTTTCACTAGTGTTGCTAATGTATGAATCACAGGTGCAAACGGAATGTAAAGGTCTGCCACTTGCTCTGAAGGTGATCGGAAGCTCTTTGTATGGTCAGCCTCATCCAGCCTGGGAGGGTGCCAAGAACAAACTCTTAAAAGGGGAATCAATATCATATTATCACAAAGAAGGGCTTAGATGCTTGGAGACCAGTATTGATGCCCTGGATGAGGAAGCACGGGAGTGCTGCACGGGAGTGCTTCTTAGACTTGGGGTAATTTCCAGAGGATAGAAAGATATCAGTGGATGCATTATTGGATATTTGGATTTATGTGCGAAAGATGGAGTGGCACGATGCTTTTTTCATTTTGTTAGAGCTTGCAAGCAAAAATATGTTGAATTTAAGAAGCAATCTCAGGTAAGCGCCTTCATTTCTAACTATTGTGTGCTCAATATCATTTGATCATAGCTTCCTCTGTCTTATACATTGTGTTGTCTTCGTAATTGGATGTAGTAGGAGCCAAGCAATCAATTATGGCAGTGCCTCTGAGCTGTACTTTTCTCAACATGATGTAATGCGAGACTTGGCCCTATATTTGGCATCTCGAGGTAGCATAGTTGGTAGGAAGAGGTTGCTTATGCCTAAATAGGAGGACAGTAAGAACTTTAATAAATTTTCCTATTTCGATAGACCACAAACCTTTAATGATATCTAGGTGTTGATCATTGATTCAAAAGTTCTTAGAAAATATATGAAATAACCTATAATGTTCTAATCTAGCTTTGCTTCTATGGTTCACCTATGTAGGTGCAATGGAAGACGATCAGTGGTGTGAGATGAATTTTGGTGAGGCAGAGGCTTTGGTATTACTCTTTTCTGCAACCAAATACTTTCTTCCATCATTTTTGAGTTACATGAAGAAACTGAAATTCCTCATAGTGTTTAATTATGGGTACAAGAAAGCCACAGTGAACGGTCTATAGCCCTATCTTCACTTACTCAGCTTAAGACTATTCACTTGGAGAAGTTGGATGTGCCTCCACTTCAAGAGCACAGTAAAGTATTGCAAAACTTGGAGAAGATATCTCTGACATTATGTGAAGGGCTTCGAAATATGTCTAGGTTCAACAGCTCCCAGTCAAGCCTAAAGCTTCCCATAATGCGAGATTTTATCTTGGACCACTACTGTGATTTAGAGGAGTTACCCCCTGGTATCTGTGACACGTCTTCTATTGAGAAGTGGTCTATCACTAGCTGCCACCTTCTTAGTGGTCTATTACTTAGCATAGTTCTTACTGAAAATTTTCCTTTGGATTCAGTAAGAACTTCAGTGACTGAACACTCACTTGATCCTAGGTGTATAGATCCCGAGTCCTGACAACTGTCTCTATGCTCATATTTAAACTCAAGGGCATTGAGATGGGTATTTAGAGATTGATTCTGCACAGCTTCATGCTCCCTAGGCTCTTGAGGGACTTTGGTTACGTCACAGTTTGTCCCTGCAACCTCACATTTGATAAGCTCTTCAGGAACTCTAATTACTTTACAGTTTATCTGCACAGCTTCATGTTCCATAGGCTCTTCAGGAACTGTGGTTACTTTACAGCTTGTCTCCTTAGCAGAAGCTGGACCAATCTTGGTCAGTTTACAAATATTATCTCTCTGGGCTGTCAAACAATTTCCTTTGTCTTCCTATTCCTCAGATTTCTGTTTCGCCATTCTCTATGGATAACTGTGATCTCTGTTATCCTCTGTAATTTGCACCATTGGCTGTTTCTTCAGGTAAGAGAGCTGGTATTATCTGGAAATCTTACACTCATTGTTGAGCCTAGGAGATATCTTGTTGCAAACTCTGGTGTTCTTGTGAGTCGAGTTGTTGGAGTCAAGAAAAATGGTAACAAGAATTTCATTGTAATTGATGGCAGCATGGCAGAGCTTATTAGGCCTAGCCTTTATGGAGCTTACCAAGTTAGTACATAAATTTGACTTGGGGCAAACCCAACTTTTTTTGATGATGCATGATTGAAGGGATGATCATTTCCAAATGAATATAGGAGGGATAATTTGTCCTACTTTTGTAGTCTCCTTGTTGACAGGAAATATTACTGGTATTGAGATTCCCAGATACTAAATAGACCATTCTTTCTCATGACAGGCACACGGTCTGAAAGTTGTGATATGAATCATAAAATGATTTTGATATTTTGAGATGTTTCTAACTGATATTCTTCTTGATACACAGCACATTGAGCTAATTTCTCCACCTGCCCCAAAGGAAAAAATTCAAACTTTTGATGTTGTTGGGCCTGTCTGCGAGTCTGCAGACTTTTTAGGAAAGGACAGGGAACTTCCAACTCCAGAAATGGTGGTTAGTTACAAGACAATAATTATCACACCTAATATACTTGCATGATGAGAAGGAATTGATTTTCCAATATGATATTTAATTGTTTCTAGAATAATTTTGTGATGCTTCTTTGAAGGCATACACTTGTGGCTTAACTTTGAGTGGCCATCCTCTTTCAGTGGGCAGGAATGGTGGTCCATGACGCGGGAGATTACTGCATGAGTATGGCATCAACTTACAACTTAAGAATGAGGTCAGCAGAATACTGGGTAAGTTGAGTTGTGAATGCATATTTTTGTTTCTAGATTGGAGTGAATGCTATATTTTTAAAGCTTGACAATGTTGATTTTGATGATTGACAGAATGCTAGACAAATTCAAGATGATGGATCAATTAAAATGATAAGACATGCTGAAAAAATTGTAGGTGCTTGCTATAACTCATGACTTTGTTGACCATCTTGTCCTATAGCGTACAAGAACAGTCAGGGTCTTCTTGTCAAGTTTGCTAGGTTGTTGGGTAGTTAGCACTGAACTTAGGATCTTGAAAATTACAAAATTTTGGTTTGACGTTAACAGATTTTGATATGAATATTTTTTAGATTAAAATGTAACTACAGATAAACTTTTCATTTCCCTCTTCTGGGCTATTGGTGTGTTCTCTGTATGGATTGCTTCATAGAGTGTTTTTGTATAGCAGTTTATTGAAGGTGTTTGTATGACATCTTTTAAAGTTGTTAGAAGGCAGTTTTGGACCAGCTTTACTGTGTTGGCCTTGTTACAACTATTTTGAGAATATATATAGACACTTTAAAGATGTATATTTGCACCATTGGCTGTTTCTTCAGGTAACAGAGCTGGTATTATCTGGAAATCTTACACTCATTGTTGAGCCTAGGAGATCTCTTGTTGCAAACTCTAGTGTTCTTGTGAGTCGATTTGTTGGAGTCAAGACAAACGGTAACAAGAACTTCATTGTAATTGATGGCAGCATGGCAGAGCGATGATCATTTCCAAATGAATATAGAAGGGATAATTTATCCTACTTTTGTAGTCTCCTTGTTGACAGGAAATATTACTGGTATTGAGATTCCCAGATACTAAATAGACCATTCTTTCTCATGACAGGCACACAGTCTGAAATTTGTGATATGAATCATAAAATGATTTTGAGATTTTGAGATGTTTCTAACTGATATTCTTCTTGATACACAGTGCATTGAGGAAAGGACAGGGAACTTCCAACTCCAGAAATGGTGGTTAGTTACAGGACAATAATTATCACACCTAATATACTTGCATGATGAGAAGGAATTGATTTTCCAATATGTTATTGAATTGTTTCTAGAATTATTTTGTGATGCTTCTTTGAAGGCATACACTAGTGGCTTAACTTTGAGTGGCCATCCTCTTTCAGTGGGCAGGAATGGTGGTCCATGACACGGGAGCTTACTGCATGAGTATGGCATCAACTTAATTACAACTTAAGAATGAGGCCAGCAGAATACTGGGTAAGTTGAGTTGTGAATGCATATTTTTGTCTCTAGATTGGAGTGCATGCTATATTTTTAAAGCTTGACAATGCTAATTTTGATGATTGAGAGAATGCTAGACAAATTCAAGATGATGGATCAGTTAAAAAGATAAGACATGCTGAAACAATTGTAGGTGCTTGCTATAACTCATGACATTGTTGACCATCTTGTCTTATAGTGTACAAGAACAGTCAGGGTCTTCTTGTCAAGTTTTCTAGGCTGTTGGGTAGTTGGTGCTGAACTTAGGATCTTGAAAATTACAAAATTTTGGTTTGACGTTAATAGATTTTGATATCAATATTTTTTAGAGTAAAATGTAACTGCAGATAAACTTTTCATTTCCCCTCTTCTGGGCTATTGGTGTGTTCTCTATATGGATTACTTCATAGAGTGTTTTTGTATAGTAGTTTATTGAAGGTATTTGTATGACATCTTTTAAAGTTGTTAGAAGGCAGTTTTGGACCAGCTTTAAAACAGTCTTGTAGCAGCAATTTAAATTTAAAAAAAAAACCTTTAAATACCCCTTTCTAGCACATTGAAAACCTTTTGATGATGGATTTAGAGCAGGTTTGAATATTTAGTTTCGACAGTTATTTGAATCATTTGAAGAGCTAGAGCAATCTCCTTGGAGCGACTATTGAAGGATCTTTGATACCATCATTACTATTCCATTATTGCGGGACAATATATTAGTGTTCCTTTATGTTAGTGTAGCTTTCTTTTAAATTTTAACTTCCTATTACATTCTTTGAAAGCTATATATGAACTAAAATTTCCATATATTTCACTGAATTATTGTTTTCCCCACTCCCTGGTGTTACTTTGCACCTCTCGGTGCAAATGCTAGTTACATAGTCATTACAAGGAAGACCTACCTAGTTACACTCTTCAACATTATAACTATATATGATTTTGATGTTTCTAGGTTGGAGATTGTACTATTTTCATTGGAGGATGCTACTATTGATGCGCACAAGGCTTTTGAGTTACTTGGTAGGATTCTCGCAAAATTGGTTGTTGAAGGGATATTCTTTATTCAAGATATAACAAGGGAAATCAAGGATGGAGGTACATGGCCAGGAAGCTTATTAGAAACGAGGGGATTTTGAGGTATTTCTCAAGAAGAAAATTTCTAGGTAGTCTGCTCACAATTTTAATGCCTGATCAATTTTGTGGTTTATTTGGATCTCTCATGTTGACTAGGGAATGGTTGGTTAGTTTTTAGCTCGTGCTCACATTTGTTGGTTCGTGAGCACTTTATAACAAAAATAGGCAAAGTCAAACAACACAAATGGTCCACTAGCTCTTTTTTCATTTGCTAATATTATAATGAAGTTTTATTAGAGGCATTGTTTGTTTGTTTATTTTAATTAGAAAAGGGTTTGCTCTTGGTTTTATGTGATTTTCAATTTATCGTATGTAGCATGTTGAGAAATGGGAAATAATAACGTGACATTTATTTTGCAGAAATTGATGTTAAAGGAAAATTGCTTTGACATTGTTGATGTTAACGTATATGTTGTATAAACTATTTATAGTCTAATTTATATTATATTCTAGTGTTCATTGTTTTTCATTTCTTACAGTGCATTATATTTTCTTTTGTTTTCAGAAAATGAAATCAGTATTGATGGTAAGAAGCATGAATTGAAAAAAGAGAAAAGCAAAAACATTGGAGCGACAAATGCAAAAAGAGAGGAGAACTGGTTTGGTGATACCCTTAGAACCAATATCTCGCATAAGACACACATATAAAGACTGATGATCAAGTCTTCAGAGTTGGTGAATTCACCTGTAATTCCTTGACAACACAACGATAATGTTTTGAAGTGATGAAACATCATTTCATGTGTAAATTGTAGTTCAACTAATATAAAGTTGGAAAATCATATTGTAATATTTTAACATTTCATATAATATAATTTGTGTGGTTGAAATTATTTATAGTTGCACTTGATGTTGTTTAGTATTGTAATTAAAATATGTGACTTTGTGTTTTTAGAATGATTATTAATGAAATGCATATAAACTACTAAATTAGTCGTTTATATAATGAATAAATGGCTATTGCAAATGATAAATTTGTGACTACAAATGATGACTAAATTTTGCATATATACGACTATTAGTAGCTAATTTACTGTATCTTATAACACGACTAAAATTTAGTCACATTTCTTCGGTCATTAATTGGTTTCAAACAATGACTAAAATTTGCATATATATGACTATTAGTAGCTAATTTACAGTATCTTATAACACGATCAACATGTTGGTCATAGTTCTTTGGTCATTAATTGGTTTTCTCGGGTGATCATATAGTAATATATTTTGTTGTATATTTGGTCATTAATTGTGACATTTAATGAGAAAATCAAATACCAAATCAATGACTAAATGAATGACTAAATCAGTGACCAGATGAATGACTAAATCAGTGACAAAATGAAAGACCAAATGAATGACTAAATTAGTGACCAAATCAGTGACTAAATCAATGACCAAATATACAACTAGATAACAAAATTGAGATAACCAATTAATGACTAAGCTAAAAACGACCAAAAGTTGGTCGCGTTATAAGATACTGTAAATTAGCTACTATTGGTCACCGATTGAAAAATAGTCGTTTATATGCGAATTTTAGTCGTTTTTTTAGTAACAAATTAGCCATTTTGTACTAGTGTAGGAACTAGGTCTTGCCTAGCTTTCCATTTTAAATCTTAAAAGACAAAAACAATATCATTTTGAAATTCTGTTTTTTTAGCATTTGAAGGACAGATCTGTAGGCTTATCATGGATTCCTCCCTTATGTTAGAGGAGAGCTATCATTATGTGAGAAAATGGGCATTGGTGCAGAGAATGAGTTTCCCCAGGTTTCACTTTTAACTCCATAGCTCTGATAAGTGAGAGTAGAACAGGGCATCTGAGCAGCCTGCAAGCAGTTAAAAGTAGTGGGCACTGAAGATAACTGTTGTGGCTGTGCAGACTGATCTGCAGAAGCTGAAACATCAATTGCTAAGTGTGGTGACAGAGAGAAGGCAAGCCAGTTATTCATATATTTCATTCTCTAGCACAGTTCTACAGCCTTGTTCTTCAAGTAAGAACACCAAACACAAAATAGTTGTTGAGAGACCACTTCAACAGTTGAGCCTGCACAACCTTAAAAACATGGGAAGAAAAAAAATTCAAAATAAAATCTTCTCCTTGGGCTTTGATGACTGGTTAATCATTTGGAAAATGAGTGGTGAAATCCACTTGGGGTAGAAGGTTCTGAGGCCACTGAACGGCCCTCGTGTGCATAAAAATGGGTAGCAAATATTTAAGCCAAAGCCAAGCTCTCACACCAGACTTTGCTATAAACAGCCCCACTAAATCAAAACCCAAGAAAAACAGCCAAACCCTCAGACCTCAAAAAAAGAATAAAAGAGGTTTTTTTTCTAAAAAAGTGCTCACCCTTCTCATATTGGGATTGGTGTAAACACAGTGAAAGAGCACTGGATATATATATATATATATATATATATATATATACGCTGGATAACTTGCTAAGCTTGAGAGTTCAGCTTCAGGTCTATATATCTCTATTCATACTGCACAGTCTTTGTGCTCAGGGCAGAGCATCCATAATAATAAAATTTTCAACTTGCATACCTCTTGCCCCATAAAGACTGTTAAACTTATCGGGTGTGAACAACAAAAGTAGGCACTACTTTTCTTTTCTGGCTTCTGCTTCCACTACTACTTGATTACAGGGTTCCAGGTGTGTTTTGGGTGGCAGAATATGAACAGGATGGTAGTGATAGGACCGAAGGCCTTGTCACTTCAAGGTTAGTACTAACTCGGATCTAATTAACTCATCTGTTCACTCAATTCAGACAATTTAAAAATACGATTTCAGGGATTAGGGTAACACTCAAATTTAAATTTAAATTATTCATTGGTGGACTCGGTCAATTGACACCACTTGCTCTGCTCTACTTCTCTGGTAGTTCATCTTAGCATAGATTATAAGAAACATAATATGATATTTACTAATATTTTTGTAAAGAATATATGGGTGGAAAGAATTTGGCATCTTTTAGAAGCCTTTCTCTGAATCACTTCACTTGATTGGCTAGTCTGAAAGGGTTTCTAGCATCCAACTTTTTTGTCTATCTCACCATATTGGTTGAAATCGACTAAGCCATAAATACCCTCTCCAATGGGAACATTATTTGTTCCAATTTCAAATGAGAATGTATCACTAATCTAATACATATAAATCTCTAGATTCAGTGCCAACATTTTCCACTTTATCATCCCCTCATTGGAAACAAAAGACATTTTTACAAACTGATCAAGATCAGTATTTTCAGTAGAAGACCTATCAACATGAAGACTATTATGGTGAATGCAACTATGAAGTGGCAAATACATACAATATGATAAATATTTAGATATATCCTTAGCTCCTTCAGCATAAAATAAGTGCCTTGATCAAGCATACCTCCATGGCCCACCACCCATATTGCCCTCCATGTCCCAATTGGTTATCAAACTAATTGTAATTTTACTCAACAGCTCAAGCATAAAAAACATAAGAACCTGGAGCTACAACTGGGGATGATTGTTCCACAGATATGCACTCGCCTCTAACATAAATGAGATGCATTCCATTGTTTGGTAAGATTACCATCAATGCCAAAATCAAAGGCAAAACCAAATGCCAGAGATACAAAGAAACCCATTTCAATTGATCCAGATGCAATCCAAAAGGAAGCAGAAATAAATGTTCTTCTTGTGCCTTCTTCCCCTAGTGTTTCTCCTGATGCATTGAATCCATTGCTTTCTCCTTCTCCCTTACACCCTTTCTTTCGAAATTCAACTGTCCCAGTCATATCAAGGCTTTGTGCTTTCAATATTTTAAAGCAACAACATATATAGTAAGTGGAATGGTAGTTTAGTGTTGGAGCTCACTAGCACCATACCTGCGCAATGTGATTTGTTGTCCACAACAAGAGACAATGTTTCATATCCTTATTGGGAAGTCCAACAAAATCAATGTGTGGCTTATTTGAATACAACAGTTATTTGAATACAACAGTTGCAAATTATTGATTTTCATACGTTCAAAATATCTTGACAAGTGAGGGTGCAAATGAGATTCTTCCTTTGATTTGTTCTGCTAAACCATCAACTCTCACTAAAGGCTCTAGTCCTATTAAGAGCGTAAAATAGGTTGAACAACAAATTAATGGGAGTAAACTTTTGACTGGTTGCAAAACAGTGGATCTAGTGAAAGAATGTTGCAACACTAATTATCAACCTTCCATCTCAAAAGTTGAAAGAATACTTTATTTTAAGGTGCCTAGGTTATTTATTCCAGATGTTGTGTGAGTGTCACCTGTTAAACAACCTATAGTGAATCATTTTGAGAGTGTTTTAATGTTTCTTTCAATGGATGGCAAGCCATATTACCTTTAAAAAATCCAAATTATTTCTGAGAGTTCTTTTCAATTGCAATGTGAATAGAGTATGTTATATATTTTCCATGAACCCTTTAAAGGTGTCAAGAAATTGTATTTTTTCAATATTGACTATTTTAGGCTAAGGCCAACCTAGTCAGCTTTCTTGGATTTTTGGCCATGTTATTAGAACCCCATTGTCGAGGTTCCTAGTGTAGTCAATGTTCTTTATCCACGTTGTGTTCACTCTTTCAAATGAAAGTACAACCCACACCTAATCCAATATACCATCATTTTGACATGAGTAGTTGACCCACATGGTAATTTTGACTAATCAATAATCATTAAATTGTGCTTTGTCAATTTTAGATCTTTGGCGATGTTATTAGACCCCATTTTCAAGGTTCTTAGTGTGCTTGATGTTCAAGGTGATCAAAGGTTATAGATATTTTGCCACTTTTAGTGGTATGTATAAGTAATTGATTGATTTCTAGTAATAAAAGTTTGTTCCAATTATATATTGTGTGAGCTTTTAAAAGCCTGAAAAAATATCTATCACTTTTCGGATAATATCATTGGATTGTTTACATATATAATCACAAAATTGTCTGCATTTGTTGATGCATTGGTGAGAAACCAGTCCTCATTCTTTGTATTTCAGGATTGTTCCTGGAATCCCTAGTTATTGGTGAGACACCAATCCTCATTCTCTGCTCAACTTCTGCTACCTTCTTTGCCAGTGCATTCTTCAAGCTAGCAATCTGCAACATCAAAGATCAGGAAACCTTTGACTCTTGAGTGCTCTAGAGGATAGCATTCATTATCAAGATTCTTCAACTACTCATAGGTCCTCAAACAAACAGACCAAAATATCCCTTGTTTTTAGTCCTTTTGATCCATGGAGAACAAATAAGACTATCATTCAGAAAGCAACATATTTTTCAAGAATCATTCTAACACAAACTTGTTCTTTCGGCTCCCTAACTTGACCACTTTCCTTGTTGGAACGTGCAGCACCAAGTTCAACAGTTGCAACCTTCTTTGCAAATTTTAGAGTGCTGATTGTCTCCCCACGTGCATCTAATTCAGGACTTATGTGCACAAACATTAGAGTTTTTGCCTACCTTAAGAAAAAAGTCCAACATCATTACCACCCCAGACTAGAGAAAAGTGGTAGTTTCCTTCCATAACTATTCATCAAGGAAAATATTGAATTTGTTACCTAAAGAATCCTGAAGCAGTTGTGTGAGCTTGCTATTTCGGTAAGGAACATGAGAACTCTTTTGTGCAAGAGCAGCAATAACGTCTCCTAAAGCTGAAAGTGATCTGTTAATATGCCGTGCCTCTTTTAACCTATCTCTGGTGGCCTCGAATTTGTCAACTCTCTCACTTCCAGCAAGGTCAACAAGATGAAGACACCCTCGAAGAATTGTTCCAGAAGTAAGATCTCTGCCCTGAACATGCACTGTCAAAATACTGCAAACAAAACAATGTTTTTATTGTTTGAAGATAGGTTTCAAGAGAGACCAGTATTATTTAAATTCTCCAAAGATTGTGTTTAAAACTTGTGTGAACGGCTGATCCGATCATTCAGAGTAGTTGCTCCCACAACACGGTTCTTGTGTCCAAGGTTGATTAACTCCATCACAGCAGATGTAGATGCAACGGGTATTAGATTTGCATCTGGCACATTGAGTCCATTCTGCTGTGAATTTTTGCGGATTTCCAATGTGCTATGAGTCAAGGATTATTTTATTCTGAGAAACTGAAATCCAAATATTTAAAAACAAGAAAGACAACTCCATATGATCAAGAAGGATGTCTTTTATTGGAACTGTCTGAAACAAGAAGACCCCGAACTTGTTCATTGTATATTTCAATCATTTGAACAACAACCTCATATATAAAGGTATCCTTTCTTTTTTTTGATATCTATAATACGTCATTCAAGAACCCCAATTGTCCTCTATAATCACCTTAGGAGTCAGCAGGAACATCACCAAGTGTTGAGGGGGCTCTGAGACCAACTTTTTGAAAGCAAGATAGGGCATTATTAGGTAAATAAATTCTCTCTTTCAACTTTCCACCAGTTGACCCTTTGGCATTTTAGACTTTCCTTTGGAGTCGAAGCATAAGAACCAGCCTCTCAAATCTTCATGTGGCCATTTTTTCTTAATATGCTGCAAGCATTCAAAACCCTTATGTGAAACATTTTCTGCCTGTTGAGGTGCCGAGGCAGTTTCCTTCTCTACGGGATCAAACTTTTGTTAGTATGAGAAAAACTAATCACAGGTTATAAGCTAATCTGTTTTTTCAGTTTTACCCATAATTTTAGAATGAATTAGAAAACACAGCTTCAACAAATTCTGCATAAACTGAAAAAATCGTTGTGTGCAGAATAAGCTCTATAGCATCCTGCAGGTTGATTTTGTGAGATTTATCTGGCACAAACCTCTGGATTCTTGTGCTGCTGAGTTGTCAAATATTTGAAAATAAGTGAAGTGCTCTTGTGTTGTTGAATTGTCAATTTTGTTACATTTCAGGCTGGAGTGATAGAATATTTTTAATGTGTGATAACATATCTTCACCAGCAGGTGTCAAATGTGCCTAGCCCGGGCAGTTAAGTAATCATAGTTGGGAATATCTTGAACAAATGTAAATCTTTTGGCTTGGCAGGGCCTACTTAGTTTTAAGAATAATTGTTGGGAGAAGTCTTGAATGAACAATAGAGTCTCCATCTAAGAAGAAATTTCGAAAGGAAGGCCCAATGATATAGACAATGATAATTTCAAAGCCGAACACAATACCATATACAAAACTAACTAGATATAAAGAGGCAAGGCTTCAACTGTTGCAAGTAAGAAAAATACACATAATCAGAACTCATAGAATGTCTGTGTGAGCAGTCGTTATTAGATATACCATATTAGGGCAACGGTTAAATTATAGCCCTCATAATATTGTGTTGTTGAGAAATTTTGAATATGGAACTAAGATCATTCTAGATTGTAAAGCTTCCAAATGGACCTAACAGCTCGACCATGAAATAAAATCAAAATGGGATCCAAAAAAGCAATCACTCAACTGTAGGCAGCATAACTTCTTTGCAGATCATTCCCTTTCAATACACTGAATTTGGCAAGTACAATGGAAAATATGACTGAGGATATAATCATAATCCCCTTTCCTATAATTGACAAGATGACTGATGTCCATATTCAGTTCAGCTCTAGAAGCAAAGATCACCCCAGAAAAATGTGAAGTTAGGACCAGTCTAGACAAGCAAGGCACAAAAATTAGAGCAAAGTATTTCTAGGCAAGAATTTCTTCAGCAGTGAACTCATTACCTTATTAGTTTTGCAAGACAGTGCTTCAAACTGCAATTGACTAACTAGAAGATGGTTGTTATTACCATTGTGTATGTCTTTCCAGAACCTATTTTCCCATATGCAAAAATGCAAACATTGTAACCATCCAGAACAAATCTGATCAATGGCCTAGTATCCAAAAACACTTCCTCTGCAATTCAACATGAATAATGTTATGATTTAAGAGATTTCACCTTACAATCATGTAAAAGGTTTTCAACACTCTAAAAAGAGAGCCAACCTTGAGTAGTAGACGCTCCAAATACTTTGTTGAATGTGAATGATTTACGTATATCCTTTCCTTGCTTTGCGGGATTTGCAATCATAATTTGACCATCCTCCCCAATATAAGCCATTGTACTCTGACAGTTGGATTGGCCAGGCAAGAATGGTCTGACTATGCAATACACCCTTATGCTTCCTAAGAAGAATAAGAAACATAGACTCAGCATAAATTTGTTATCCTATCAAATGGCATATGTTGTGCTTTCACTACCAGCTTGGTCAAGCAAGTATGCCCTGCCTCAACTTCTAAGTTTATGTTTTATGAGCAGAATAAGATAACACAACACCATGCAAGAAGAGGCCAGAGTAAAATCAGATTACATAATTTGAGATTCTCTTCCAGAATTGCTAATTCTCATCTTCCAGGCCCGAGGCAAGGTTGAACACACAATTCAAACACAGAGCCCACAATCACAGGAAGATGGAGCATAGATAAGTTGTTCATACATCTGAACCTGTATGGAAGCAATCTTACCCAGTTCATTCATCCATCTCCTACTCTTTTGAACAAACCTCGTTTCCAACTTCCCAATTAGTGGGAGCACAAGCTTCTTTAAATGCACAGTAAACTGCCCTTTTCTAGCATTTTTTGGCCTTTTATGTTCCTACTACAAGCTGTGGATATGTTCCCCCCACATCGAATTAGCTAAAACTATTCATTCGCACTGTATTGGGAATAAAGATGCAACAGATTTGACATATACAATTTAAAGGGACCCCTAATTCCTACTCCATTATAATATTTTTGAGACATGTCAGTTAAACTATAACACTATGACAGAGGAACAGGAAGCACACCTTTCAGATCATGAACTTGATTGTATAGTTGTCGATTTTCCTCTAGAACTTTGTGGTAGCCTGTTGCAGCCTGCGCTAGTCCATACATATGCTTTCTTGTGCATAAAAGAAATACAGTCAAAATTGAAGAATGTAGAAAAGCGTGGTTCAAATAATAACAACTGTTTGTGCAAAGCTCACCAAGATTCTACAATTGTTTATTCCATTCCATTTGCATCGAATGAACACCTTCCTTCGTGTTGTGTAGCATCGATTTCAGTTCTTGTTGATTTTATGGAAAAATCAGAACAATCTCTATGTTTGAATCACAATGTCACACACTCTTGTAAGATTTAAATACTTACTCCAATTCCCCTTTGTTGGAGATCAAAACGTGTTCGCAGATTTGGAACAGTTTTTTCATCCTCATCTGCATCACTTGACCTATTATAGAAGCAGTCCTCATGCTGTCCTCGTCTAACACCATAAATTTTCTCTTTTCCCTCATCTTCGCTGACATCAACCTTTAGATTGAAGTTTCAGTCTCGGATGTTAATTAAAAATAGACATCTATTACAAGTATTTAGTGATGAACAAAACAATATTGCAGCTCAAGCTCAACTCTATATTTATCAAAGTCCATTTCAGTAAACATCTGTAGTCAGATCCATTTCAGGCATTGAATTTTAGCTTTTCTGTAGCATAAGTGTTAACATTTTATGTATTCATAGATAATTATATCCTAGCAACTTGAAACTAAATTAACTTTTACATATGCTTTAGTAAGGATTCTGAGCAAACCTTGGGCTCTCTTGAAGTTGTTGTTAATGCTGCCAAATTTTTTGACTTTGGGAAAGACTTTCCATCCCCATTAACAAAAAGGTCCTGTACTACCTTCTTCAATTGCAAGCCACAATAACACAGCAGATGAGAATTCACTTATTAAGTTATTTTTCATCTATTTCTATGCATTTCCAAAGAGCCTCTCTTGTTAACTTTTCACATAGAGAAAAAGAATTTTTTTCATCTATTTCTATGCATTTCCAAAGAGCCTCTCTTGTTAACTTTTCACATAGAGAAAAAGAATTGATGTGAAAGCATGATATTGTCGATTTAGTAATAAGAACCACCTGCTCTATGCTAGAATTCAACTAGTTCCATCTTCACAGAAGCTTTTTCCTCTAAAAATCCTATACCTGATTAGCGAATATGGTCATTAGAATAACCCGGGCCTTTAGCCCCTTGACTCCTATGGTCTAGGTTAGGTAATTTTTTAAATCATGTTAAATCACTCATCAAATGAATTAGGTTCTTTTCTGTTTTTTATACGCAGACAATCTTCCAATTTTACCAAGCATTTCAGGTGTGCTCAGTATTTCCTTTTTCCAACTGAAAAAGATATAATAATGAGCCAACACAGGACAAATTTAGGTTGTAAAATGAAAGATTCCCAGAGCAACACCGTAAAATGTAAGAAAGGTATAATGATGAGTCAAAACAGGATAAGGTTACGTTATAAAATGCAAGAATCCTTGAGTTACACTACAAAAACTTGTCACCAGTCCGTTACAACACCCTCCAAAACTGAGGTGTAATCATAGAACCCAGAAGCATACAAGCTAAACATGTAAAATTATCATTTGAGAAAATCAGATTTCCCTGATCAGTTAAAAAGATAAGAAATGTTGAAACAATTGTAGGTGCTTGCTATAATTCATGACATTGTTGACCATCTTGTCTTATAGCGTACAAGAACAGTCAGGGTCTTCTTGTCAAGTTTGCTAGGCTGTTGAGTAGTTGGTGCTGAACTTAGGATCTTGAAAATTACAAAATTTTGGTTTGACATTAACAGATTTTGATGTTAACAGATTTTGATATGAATTTTTAGAGTAAAATGTAACTGCAGATAAACTTTTCATTTTCCTCTTCTGGGATATTGGTGTGTCTCTATATGGATTACTTCATAGAGTGTATTTGTATAGCAGTTTATTGAAGGTGGTTGTATGACATCTTTTAAAGTTGTTAGAAGGCACTTTTGGACCAGCTTTAAAATAGTCTTGTGTCAGCAATTGAAAGTTTTTTAAAAAAACCTTTAAATACCCCTTTCTAGCACATTGAAAACCTTTTGATGATGGATTTAGAGCAGGTTTGAATATTTAGTTTCCACAGTTATTTGAATCATTTGAAGAGCTAGAATGGTAATAAGAACTTCATTGTAATTGATGGCAGCGTGGCAGAGCTTATAAGGCCTAGCCTTTATGGAGCTTACCAAGTTAGTACATAAATTTGACTTGGGGCAAACCCAACTTTTTTTGATGATGCATGATTGAAGGGATGATCATTTCCAAATGAATATAGAAGGGATAATTTGTCCTACTTTTGTAGTCTCCTTGTTGACAGGAAATATTACTCGTATTGAGATTCCCGGATACTAAATAGACCATTCTTTCTCATGACAGGCACACAGTCTGAAAGTTGTGATATGAATCATAAAATGATTTTGAGATTTTGAGATGTTTCTAATTGATATTCTTCTTGATACACAACACATTGAGCTAATTTCTCCACCTGCCCCAAAGGCAAAAATTCAAACTTTTGATGTTGTTGGGCTTGTCTGCGAGTCTGCAGACTTTTTAGGAAAGGACATGAAACTTCCAACTCCAGAAATGGTGGTTAGTTACAAGACAATAATTATCACACCTAATATACCTGCATGATGAGAAGGAATTTATTTTCCAATATGATATTTAATTGTTTCTAGAATTATTTTGTGATGCTTCTTTGAAGGTATACACTTATGGCTTAACTTTGAGTGGTCATCCTCTTTCAGTGGGCAGGAATGGTGGTCCATGACGCGGGAGCTTACTGCATGAGTATGGCATCAACTTACAATTTAAGAATGAGGCCAGCAGAATATTGGGTAAGTTGAGTTGTGAATGCATATTTTTGTTTCTAGATTGGAGTGAATGCTATATTTTTAAAGCTTGACAATGCTGATTTTGATGATTGAGAGAATGCTAGACAAATTCAAGATGATGGATCAGTTAAAAAGATAAGACACGCTGAAGCAATTGTAGGTGCTTGCTATAACTCATGACATTGTTGACCATCTTGTCTTATAGCGTACAAGAATAGTCAGGGTCTTCTTGTCAAGTTTGCAAGGCTATTGGGTAGTTGGTGCTGAACTTAGGATCTTGAAAATTACAAAATTTTGGTTTGATGTTAACAGATTTTGATGTGAATATTTTTTAGAGTAAAATATAACTGCAGATAAACTTTTCATTTCCCTCTTCTGGGCTATTGGTGTGTTTTCTCTATGGATTACTTCATAGAGTGTTTTTGTATAGCAGTTTATTGAAGGTGTTTGTATGACATCTTTTAAATTTGTTAGAAGGCAGTTTTGGACTAGCTTTAATACAGTCTTGTAGCAGCAATTGAAAGTTTTTTTAAAAAAACCTTTAAATACCCCTTTCTAGCACATTGAAAACCTTTTGATGATGGATTTAGAGCAGGTTTGAATATTTAGTTTCGATAGTTATTTGAATCATTTGAAGAGCTAGAGAAATCTCCTTGGAGCGACTATTGAAGAATCTTCGATACCATCATTACTATGCCATTATTCTGGGACAATTATATTAGTGTTCCTTTATGTTAGTGTAACTTTCTTTTAAATTTTAACCTCCTATTACATTCTTTGAAAGATATATAGGAACTAAAATTTCCATATATTTCACTTAATTATTGTTTTCCCCACTCCCCGGTGTTACTTTGCACCTCTCGGTGCAAATGCTAGTTACATAGTCATTATAAGGAAGACCTACCTAGTTACACTCTTCAACATTATAACTATATATAATTTTGATGGTTCTAGGTTGGAGATTGTATTATTTTCATTGGAGGATGCTACTATTGATGTGCACAAGGCTCTTGAGTTACTTGGTAGGATTCTCGCAAAATTGGTTGTTGAAGGGATATTCTTTATTCAAGATATAACAAGGAAATCAAGGATGGAGGTACATAGCCAGGAAGCTTATTAGAAATGAGGGGATTTTGAGGTATTTCTCAAGAAGAAAATTTCAAGGTAGTCTGCTCACAATTTTAATGCCTGATCAATTTTGTGGTTTATTTGTGATCTCTCATGTTAACTAGTGAATGGTTGGTTAGTTTTTAGCTCGTGCTCACATTTGTTGGTTCCTGAAGCTTGAGCACTTTATAACAAAAATAGGCAAAGTCAAACAACACAAATGGTCCACTAGCTCTCTTTTCATTTGCTAATATTATAATGAAGTTTTATTAGATGCATTGTTTGTTTGTTTATTTTGGTTAGAAAAGGGTTTGCTCTTGGTTTTATGTGATTTTCAATTTATCGTATGTAACATGTTGAGAAATGGAAAATAATAACGTGACATTTATTTTGCAGAAATTGATGTTGAAGGAAAATTGCTTTGACATTGTTGATGTTAAGGTATATGTTGTATAAACTATTTATAGTCTAATTTATATTATATTCTAGTGTTCATTGTTTTTCATTTCTTACAGTGCATTGTATTTTATTTTGTTTTCAGAAAATGAAATCAGTATTGATGGTAAGAATCATGAATTGAAAAAAGAGAAGAGCAATAACATTGGAGCGACAAATGCAAAAAGAGAGAGGAGAACTGGTTTGGTGATACCCTTAGAACCAATATCTCGCATAAGACACACATATAAAGACTGATGATCAAGTCTTCGGAGTTGGTGAATTCACCTGTAATGCCTTGACAACACAATGATAATGTTTTGAAGTGATGAAACATCATTTCATGTGTAAATTGTAGTCCAACTAATATAAAGTTGGAAACTCATATTGTAATATTTTAACATTTCATATAATATAATTTATGTGGTTGAAATTATTTATAGTTGCATTTGATGTTGTTTAGTATTGTAATTAAAATATGCGACTTTGTGTTTTCATATTAGATGAGCATGCAGATTGTATGACATTTTTTAAATCATACAAATTAATTTATGTCGATTAATAATGAACACAAATAAAATGAATATGCGACTAAATTAGTCATTTAGAATGATTATTAATGAAATGCATATAAACTATTAAATTAGTAATTTATATAATGAATAAATGGCTATTGCAAATGATAAATTTGTGACTACAAATGATGACTAAATTTTGCATATATACGACTATTAGTAGCTAATTTACAGTATCTTATAACACGACTAAAATTTAGTCACATTTCTTTGGTTATTAATTGGTTTCAAACAATGACTAAAATTTGCATATATATGACTATTAGTAGCTAATTTACAGTATCTTATAACACGACCAACATGTTGGTCATAGTTCTTTGGTCATTAATTGGTTTTCTTGGGTGATCATATAGTAATATATTTTGTTGTGTATTTGGTCATTAATTGTGACATTTAATGACCAAATCAAAGACCAAATCAATGACTAAATGAATGACTAAATCAGTGACCAAATGAATGACTAAATCAATGACAAAATGAAAGACCAAATGAATGACTAAATTAGTGACCAAATCAGTGACAAATCAATGGCCAAATCAATGACCAAATATACAACTAGATAACAAAATTGAGATAACCAATTAATGACTAAGCTAAAAACGACCAAAAGTTGGTCGCGTTATAAGATACTGTAAATTAGCTACTATTGGTCACCGATAAAAAAATAGTCGTTTATATGCAAATTTTAGTCGTTTTTTTAGTAACAAATTAGCCATTTTGTACTAGTGGTTATCGGTGAACTATAAAAGGAAATATTTGATGAATGTTGGCTAGTGAATGATGGTTGGCGGGTGAATAATGGTTAATTATAGTTGATCAAAGTTAATCATGGTGGAATTCATTTGAAAATACCTGATATTAAACTAATTAATTTTTTTATAGTCTTTTTTTGATATGGTTCACTTTAATCAACTATATTTTAGTGTGTTTCAATTTAGTTGAGTTTGGTTCGTTCTGTTAATTTAATTCGCATTGTGTAATTACCTCTATGAGGAGAATTAGAAAATTGTTGACTTTGTTTTAGGATAATTTTTATTATTTTTATTTTTATTTTGGTTAATTATAATTAATTACATTTTGTAAATGTTGGTTGGTTACAATTGCACTTTGTTTGCATTTTTTTATTTCTTTTAAAAATGGTTCAATTTTGTTAATAATTTTTTAATTTGGTTAGTAATGGTTTAATATAGTTGAATTTTACAAAATACGGTTATCTTTTGTAAAAGTTAGAAGAAATTAGTTCACCTTGGTGTCTCATTATTAACAGTATCTATACATCATTTTCTTTTATTGACATTAGTTAAAAAGGGTTCAAATTTTTTAATTTAGTTAACAATAATTTCTTTTTTTTTTAGTTAGTTGATCCATATTTCACTTTCCTCGCCAACATGCATAGTTTGTGGAATTGAATTTTTTATCTCTATTTTTCTAACTGATGTAGAGATATCTATTCTCTAAATGGAAAGACTATGTTCTTTTCTCATTTATTAATGCAACTACTCCTTAGTATTAGAGGTATGACCTACTCTCTAATGTAACCCATAAACAACAAGAAACTAATAACACATTTGTATTAAAGAAAATATAACCAAAAATCTAAATATAGTAATCCTTTGAGAACTATATGCTTAGTGAAATCCCTTTTCATGTGAATATCCAATTTAATTGGAACTACCAATATAATAAAATATGAGATTGTCTCTTTAATTTTTATAAGGGCTAGGCTTATATTGGAGGTTTTATTACTAATTTGGTACCATGCACTAATTATAATCACCAATAAGTTAAATATACTTCTATCTCCATCAATAGATTAACAATGCTCTCTCTTTCATATTCTTAAATAAATGAAATGCTAGGAATGGATCGAAATGAAATGCTAGGAATGGATCGAAATGAAATGCTAGGATGGAGTGGTATTAAAGAAAAAATTGCATTGATCTCCTTATTAAAGTACATTATTCTAGAGTTTTGTTCAAATCACATGTTAAATGTTATCAATTACTTTAAATAAGTCTATGAGAAAACTTATTCAAACACTATGGAGGTCACTCTTAGAGTCATAGAAATGGATATTCTAAGGCACATATATTCAGTAGTGGAAATTCATATTGCTTGGATTGTGTATTTAACATACATCTAAAGATTGAAAAGGGGTTACATTAATTGAGATCTTCAATAATGAAGATCTAAATAGAATAGCAAATATATATGTCTAACCAAACATAGTAGATAGATGTAGTAAGAGATTTTAAGGGCCAAGTGCCTTGGAATAATTATTAGAATGAATAGTAAAAGAACAAGGAACTTGGTTCTATTATAACATGTTTGTTCTCAAATATTGAGATCATTGATAATCAAAATGTTGGTTATATGATATTTGTATAAGGACCCAAAATTTGAATGCATAAAGAAATATATGATGTTAGAAATATAAAAGAAAGAGATGCATTTCATTGAATTGTACCAAACATTAGAAAGTTTATTTTTGATTTCATAAAAATATCTATTGTTACATGTTTGTACCCAAATATTGAGATCATTGATAATCAAAACATTAGCTATATGATATTTGTGTAAATACCCATAAGCTGAGTGAGAAAAAAACCACATGTTCAATATTAAAACCACATGTTCTAGAGTTTTGTTCAAACCACATGTTAAATATTATCAATTCCTTTAAATTGTTTATGATAAAATTTATAACACTATGGAGGTCAGTGTTAGAGTCATAGAAATAGATATTCTGACACACATATATTCAGTAGTGGAACTTCATATTTCTTGGAACATATTTCTTGGATTGTATATTTAATATACATCTAAAAATTGACAAGGGGTTACATTGAGTGAGATCTTCAATGATGAAGATCTAAATAGATTAGCAAATATATATGTCTAACCAAACATAGTAGATAGATGTAGCAAGGGATTTTAAGGGCCAAGTTCCTTGGCATAACTATTAGAATGAATAATAAAAGAAATATTGAGATCATTGATAATGTTAGATCATTGATAATCAAAACGTTGGCTATATGATATTTGTATAAAGACCTAAAATTTGAATGCATAAAGAAATATTTGGTGTTAGCAATATAAAAGAAAGATATGCATTTCATTGAATTGTACCAAACATTTGAAAGTTTATTGCGATTTCAGGAAAATATCTATTGTTACATGTTTGTACCCAAATATTGAGATCATTGATAATCAACACATTAGCTATATGATATTTGTGTAAATACCTATAAGTTGAATGATGAAAAAAAAATATAATATTAGCAATATAAAAGAAAGAGTTACATTTCTTTGAATTGCAACTTACATAAGAAAGTTTTGTGAATTAAGGAAAGTATCTATATAAAAGAAAAAGCTACATTTCTTTGAAGTGTAACTTAAATGAGAAAGTTTTTGTAATTTAAGAAAAATATCTATAAAATGGTGTTTATATAATAAGATTTCATCATTAACTTAAAAATATATTACTTTTTACTATAAAATTTCAACCATGTGATAAAAAATATTAACTTTAAATCTAATATTATAAATTATAAAATAACATTTAAATATGTCAAATTTTTTTTAAAATAAAATAAAATTATTATAAAAAATATTAACTTCAAATTTAATATTATAAATTATAAAAAAAATTTAAATTTGTTCAAATTTCTTAAAAATTAAATAAATTTTTTATAGCTATAAATTTTACTAAACCTAATAATAAATTAGGTCAAGCATAACTTTTTTAAATCTCAAAATTAATTAATATTAATATCTTTATAATAATTAATATTTATATTTAAACCAAATATCTATGCATTAAACTATAAAACACTTTAATAAACATATTGCAGGGCATTAATAGGTGTTTCACACTACTATTAGCTCAACTTCATTTATAATAATGGATACTGTAAAGTACTATTGGCTTAAGTTGTAATGCTTATAAATTCCAAAATATTGTCAAATTGAAAAAATAAATGTTATTCTGAAATAGGAATCTTAATGAATTCTTGTGAGCGTTGCAAAACCATGAGGACCCTTACGTATAGAAGAAACACCCTGTCAGTCATTATTAAATAGACCTACTCTTAAAAATCATAAACTTTAATCACATTTTCGTCATCAATGCTATGACTCTCGTCAAGCGGCAGATGTGGAGTAATCTTTGGACTCAAGGAATCTTGTGCGCTCTTGACTGGCATGACCAGTAGAAAATTATTATTTCTGCTTCCTTTGGTTTCCTTGCCGAGTGCTTATTTCTCTTGGTTACTGCTGGTTACCATATGCAGTAACCAGCCACACAATGTCCCAAGTAGCTGCGTTCGTTGATGCACATTGTCGGGCAGTGGCATTATCATAAATAAATGCGATTGCCCCGAAAACAGGCAACTCGCCACTTTTATAAAATGAAGCAATGTGAATGAGCTGCCAGGGTCTCCATGTGCAATATGTGCAACGACATGTAACGCTGCTTTAATCTAACTCTAATATTCTCAGATGCTTCATGTCAGTGGAAGCAATAGACTAATTTCCTGACTTTCTGTATAAAATGTCACTCTCTGTTTCGCCTGGCTGGGCTTGCCAGGCAGGGAGACAAATGATCCATAGACAACGAACACACACGGCACGCTTAAATTAAGTTAACGTTATCACAGTTTCTCTCCGCTATTCCTTCTGTCGACCATCCATTGGTATGTATCCTCGTGCTCCCTGATCTGGACGGATGTGTGCAGTTGGCTCAGTTGTATTAATATGCCCCATAAGAGATTGAGCATTGATCGCAATCATGAATTCTGCCCTCGTTTCTTTTGGAGCATCTCTGCAGTCACTAATGCCTGTTGTTGTACGTAGTCATGGCAAGAATAAGAAGGAGCATGCCGGCCTCCAGGCCCAACCGATACTAGCGGATTTTCAGTACCAACTGCAACAACAGCATCCGGAGTTATACAATTTTGTTAGAAGTTTATGAATGTTAAAATAGACTAATTACTCTACTCTCAGTATGAAGAATTTGGTTTATTTAGAAAGTCAGTTGATTGAGGGTTGAGTCCAGTGGAGTTAAGTTATAATTCAATTTAGTTTGTGGTTGAAAGGTTAAATATCGTAGGTTATCAAGTTTGTACGATCAAGAACTAGAACTCTTTACTCTTCTGTATTTTCTAACAAATTGGTATCAGAAAAATATTTTAAAAGCCAGAAAGAACCATCAGCAATAATCCATAGAAAATGGTATCAGAAAAAGATTAAAAAAGCCAGAACGAACCATCAGCAATAATCCATAGAAAAAAAAGATAAATATTTTTCTGTTGATTAAAGCTATAACCCTCCTTGCATATTGTATACAGGGCATTATAACGGGCTATAACCCACCTTGCATATTGTATACAGGGCATTATAACGCTAGAGGGGTCAACAGATAGCCGCGTTCTGCGTTAGTTCTCTAACGCTGGAGTCCTGGAGTCCACCATCTTGAGTACGCTACCCCATTAAAATTCAAACGCGTGCTAGCCCATTAAAATTCAAACGCGTTAGCATGACGTGGTTTCAAACTCATAAAAAGTTTTTCAAAAAGATTGGTTCATTAAGTGGCTGGTTGTTTTTGCTTTGAAATCCTAACAATCTTTTAAAAGTATTACTTTTATGAAAACATTTATAAAGTGGTTTTTTTAGTGAAAGGTTTTCAAATTATTTTTTAAAAGGACCGTTTGAAAGGTTTTTATTAAATTAAAAGAGGTTTATTATATATATATATATAATTATGAGTCTTTTTATAAAAAAAATTAAGGGTATTTCTAGAAGAGGTAAAAGTTTTATAAAAGAAGGGTGTTAAAGAAAAGTTATGAAGAAAGATGACTTTCTCAAATTTCTAGCACCAATTTATGAGGAAGAATTATGATGTGTGGGTCATTAAGATGGATTCTACACTAAAGGCACATGATGTTTGAGATCATGTCCAATTTGAGTTTTATGAACCTAAAGATGACAAAGAAGAACTAACTCTCACTAATGTCGAGAGAGAACAATGGAATAAAGACAAAAAGAAGAATGCACAAGCGTTGTATCTTATTCAACAAGGAGTGGACCGAGCAGTGTTCTAAAAGATTATGATCACGTCTCTAGCAAAGAAAACATGAGATACCTTGACAACAATCTATAAAGGTATGGCCAAAGTCAATATTGTTAAGTTGTTGAATACTAGAAGAGATTTTGAGAGTTTGCATATGAAGGAGAAAAAGGACATCGATTCATTCATGAATCGGGTCATTATTGTCGTAAATTAGTTAAAAATTTATGGTGAAAATGTTAAAGATCAGAGAATGATTGAGAATGTCTTCATATCTTTGTCTACCAAGTTTGATGTTGTGGTAGCAGCCATAGAAGAAGCCAAGGATTTGGCAACACTAACAATTGATGAGTTGATGAGATCACTTCTTTCACATGAGGCAAGGATGGAAAGAAATAAGGATGCCACTGTAGAAAATGCATTCAAAGGTTAGGTTTCTATTTCAATAGATAGAGGTCGAGGCAGAGGATGCGGCGAAAGACATTGTAGTTAGAGAGATTGTCAAGAAAAGCATGAACATAAAAGTGGAAGCACCAACAGAAGCTTTAACAATAATCAAAGAGTGGACAAATCAAAGGTGAGATGTTATTATTGCAATGAATTTGGTCAATAAGCCCGTGATTACAGGAAGAAGATAGTTGATCAAGGAAACTAGAGAGCTAATGTTAGTACCAAGAATACTAACTCCATGTTTCTAGCTTTCTATAACATGCATGAACCATATGATAATGTGTGGCTATTAGATAGCGGTTGCAGTAACCACATGACATGCAATAAGAATTTTCTTACAAATTTGGATCAATCTGTGAAGAAAGACTCGTAAAGTTAGGGGCTGACAAGACTGTGAATGTAGATGGCAGAGGAGTGTTCAACATTTTGACCAAGCAGAGGGAGCCAAAGAAAATATCAAAGGTATATTATGTCCCTCGTCTAAAACATAATTAAATAAGTGTTGGTCAATTGACGCAGAAGAGATGCAAAGTTATCTTTCAAGGACAAGAGTGTGTTATTTATGAAAACGCCCAAAGAAAACAGTTGATATCAAAGGTGCAGATGACGAAGAACAATTATTTCCTCTAATTAGGAATTACAATGATTAGGTCTATTCTTTTATAGTTGCATGTTCTAATGATTACTAATTATGGCATTTTCGATTTTGGCACTTGCACTTTTCTGGTTTAATATTCTTGCAGCAGAAACAAATGGTTAGAGGATTACCTCCTATCAAAGAACCTGCTAGTACTTGTGTGTGTTGCATCTTGGGAAAAAAACACCGTGAGATTTTTCCAAAAGGAGTTTGAGATAGAAAAAAATGGCCACTTGAGCTGGTGTGTGTGAACCTATGAGGACACAGTCACTTGGTGGAAGTTGCTACTTCCTAACTTTCATTCATGATTATAGAAAAAATACTTGGGTTTACTTCTTGAAGAAGAAGTCTGAAATTTTTGAAAAGTTCAAAGAATTCAAAACTTTAGCAGAGAACCAAAGTGATTGGCACATCAAGGTATTGAGGTCAAATTGTGGTGTCGAATATGATTTAAATGCATTCCATGATTACTGCAAACAACACGGAATCATAAAACAATTTACAACTAGATGCACACCACAAAAGAATGGTGTACCAGAGAGAAATAACATAACCATTATGAATATGAAAGGAGAATGTTGAAAGGAAGAAACTTGTCTAATTATTATTATGTGAAATCAGTTGCATGTGTTGTTTATGTGATAAACAAATCCCCTACAAAGAGTGTGATGAAAAGAGTACCAGAAGAAACATGGTCAGGTATGTCTTGCAGTGTATCTTATCTCAGAGTGTTTGGATGTGTAGCTTATGCACATGTGCCTAAAGAAATAACAAGAAAGTTGGATGATAAAAGTGGAAAATGCATATTTACTCGTTATAGTGAGAATTCAAAAGCTTACAAATTGTATAACCTTGTCATCAGGAAGGCCATAATTAGCATAGATGTTATGTTCAAAAAAGAAGATTCATGGAATGGTTCTATAGAAAAAAGAGTTGATGCACAAGCACCACTGATGGAAGAAGATGATGTAGCAGAGAATGAGCAAAAAGAATCACAAAAGCAGACACCAGCAAGAACTCCAAGATTTTCATAGTAGCATGGATATTCAAGAAAATCAATAAATCATAATTCTCCCACCAGCCGATCAGGTGATGAATCAAGTAATGGTAAGAGAAATATGAGAAGTCTAAAATATGTTTATGATGATTTGGATATTATTTCAAATTTTGCATTGTTGTCATTCCAACCTTATTACTTTGAAGGAGGAATCAGAGATGAAAATTGGGTGCAAGCCATGGATGATGAAACTGAAATTATTAAAAAGAACGATACATGTGATTTAGTTGATTTACCAAAATATAAAAATATAATTAGTGTGAAATGGGTGTACAAGACAAAGTTGAATGAGAAAGGTGAAATTTATAGA
Source organism: Pinus albicaulis (assembly GCA_034641835.2). NCBI lineage: Eukaryota > Viridiplantae > Streptophyta > Pinopsida > Pinales > Pinaceae > Pinus > Pinus albicaulis. Next base: position 843,838,253 of record CM076570.1, read on the forward strand.
TTTAAAGCATAACTTGTAGCAAAAGGATTCTCACAGCAATCAGGAATAGATTTTGGAGAAACGTTTTCTCTGGTATCCAAATTGGATATTGTAAAAGAAGTTCTAGCCACAAGAACTCATAAAAAATGGAAATTATATCAGATTGATGTGAAATCAACATTTTTGAATGAAATTCTATAAGAAGAAATTTATGTGCAACAACCTCCAACATATGAAGTTGAAGGTAAAGAATATAAAGTTTACAGGTTGAACAAAACACTCTATGTACTAGACGAAACATTATGGACTAAAGGAAGCACCTAGAACTTGGTATAGCAGAATCAACAACTACATGATCAAGAATGGATTTTGCAGAAGCAACATTGTACCTGCCTTGTATGCAAAGGTAAATGAGCTTGGACATATTTTTATTGTTTTCTTATATGATGATGACATAATTTTTACAGGTGATATTGAGTTAGATGAATTTAAAACAACCATGATGAAAGAATTTGAGATCTCAGATCTTGGTCTCATGAAATACGTTCTTGGCATAAAAGTTGAGAAATTTGAAAAAATGAATTTTTATTTGCCAAAATAAATATTATAGAGATTTGTTGAAAAGATTCAAGATGGGTAATTGAAAAAATGTCCCTTCACCAGTTGCAACAGGTACAAAGCTAAGCAAGGATGATGAAGGATCAAATGTCAATCCAAATATATTCAAAAGATTGGTTGGAAGCATCATGTATCTCACAACTACAAGAACAAATATTATGCAAGGAGTGAGTTTGATTTCAAGATTTATGGAGACTCTAAAAGACACTCATTGGAGTGGAAGAAAAAGAACTCTGAGATACATAGGAGGAACTTCAGATTGTGGCATAATATATGCAAGTACAAAAAAAAGGATTTGATTGGATACACAGACAAAGATTTTATAGGTATTTTGGATGATAGAAATAAGACGTCCAGCTATGTGTTTCATCTTGGTTATGGTGTGGATGCACGGGCGTCTAAGAGCAACCTATTGTGACACTACCATCAGCAAAAGCAGAATATATAGCAGGAACATGTCAAGAGGTGTCATTAAGAAGAGTATTGGATGGAATGAAGAAGAAACAACAAGGATCAATAATAATAATATATTGTGACAACACCTCAGCGATTGCACTATCCAAGAATATTGTGTTTCATCAAAAGAGAAAACACATTAATACTAGATATCACTCTATTAGAGAACTTGTGTGCAATGGAGAAGTTCACTTGAAGCCTTGTAAATCTAGTGATCAATTGGCTGATATATTTACAAAGGTATTCGAAAAATATTTTTTTAGTTTCACAAAAGAAAATTGGGTGTTGTAAGCCTAGTAAGAAACTTGGGTTTTCTCGAATTTCTATCATTTTTTTCTATAGCTTGGCTTGGACAAGCGTTGGACGTGGTGTTGTTTATCTATTACAATGTGAAGCATTTGTACAAGAATGTGTGGATGGACAATAATAAAGATGGAGATTGGTTACGCCAACCTATGGAGAACCTGGTCAATCTGCTTGAGGAAGCACAACATGTTAGTACAGAGATCCCTTCGTGGTTGACTTCATGCCCATGCGAAGATTTCTAGTGCATTAAGCCATGATCACGTGATGAATATTCGAGTGGTGAAGGTGAAAATATCCCTTGTCAATTGCATGGATGATTTAAGGAAGAACGAGGACATGGGGTCCAAGTTAGTGAAACGCATGTGTGATTTGAAGCGAACGACAGATAGTCTTCACCCAACAACATCAATGGTAACATCAATGGGCAGATCAGGCGGACTTAAACAGGTCATCAGGGAGGAAAATGCTATCACGAGTCTTTGTGTGTACTGCATTTGTGACTACTCTTTCCTTGAACACACCATGCCGGTCCTTTATGTTAGGTGGAAGATTTCCTAAAAATAAGAATATGATCAGTCCTAAATGTGACCCTCCTATCATCGAGATGACCAACATGATTCAACACAAGATAAAGGAAACTATGTAGATGCAGATAAACGGGTCATCATCATTCAAGTTCATCTTGCATGAGATGAACACGGTGGACCATTACAGTTGGAAACACCAATAATTTACTGGACGAATACATCATGGACTAGATGTCTCAAGGAATCCAAAGACTAAGTGAGCATGTCCAACACAAAGTTAGAAAGTGCTCTCATTTGCATCAATGAGAGAATCACTAAACTCTTCATATTTCTTATCTTAAGAGGGTGACACTTTTCAACAATCTCCGTACTCTCTCTTCATGATCATATCAATGGACATACAAAGGAAAGGATGTGGCATGCGTTGCATCCCTTATGCAATTATCTTTATCTAAAATACTTATGCATGCATTGCATCGAAGTCCTCATGCCCTAGTCCTGCCTATTTCCATACCAAAATGAAATTTTAAGCAATTTGGCAGAGTAAATTAATCACATCTCTTAGTGAGTAATCAGGAATTCGTCATACGCAATGTGTCTTTTCCACGTGCATATACATGACTGTAGCATATATGTTTACATACAGATAATATCAAAATCAAGTGATTCCTTTTGCTGGATATTCTTATTGTTGAAATTTATGTTTCTTTAGAAGCGTGAGTCTGTTGTCATTATTAAACTATATAAATTGTTTTATTTAATACAGATATATTTGAAATCAAATGATCTGTTCTAGCGAGATATATACATATGAAATTAGAATCCAAATCATGCAATCTCCTTCCCCTCGTTATATACCTATATAGCCTGGTTATATCATATACAGTCTATTCTTAATAATGGTTAAAATTTCGGTTTCTTACTCTTTACTGTTCAGAATAATTCATTGTCGACACTAATTTAATATTTCAATAATACTTGACAATTACTATGCGTTTCCTCACTAGAAAAACATCATCACAACCACTTTACATCCATATATATATGAAATATCCCCTTTTTCATTTCTTGATGTTCTTGAATTGTTAAGGTTGTGTTAGTTTAAAGAACTTTTCACCTAATTTTAAAGAACCTGAATTATCATTATTATTTATAAATTTTAAATGAATCTTGGAGTTAGGAATTTTTCTATATTTAAAATTAAGGACTTCTATTTTGTATTATAAATAAAATTCAAAGACTATACAAAAGTACATGGAGCACTTGTTATAAGGGAAACAAAACTCTCTTCTCTTTGAAAACTAAAATTTATAGACTATAATTAGAGAGTTTTGAAAGTTACAATTCGCATACTCATGTGAAAGAAATATTTTTAAATAGAAAAGTAAAAGGGCTTGAGCAATATAATGTTATAGAACTAAGGATTATTGTATATTTTTCTTAAATTTAAAAATCTAGGGAACTTATGAAATAACTAGGTTAGGTTTAATTATTTTCTTGTTTCTTAATCTTGTATAATTTTTAATTTTTAATTTAAATTAGTGTATTGTTTTTCTTATTTCAAAATAGGTTAATCAATCAAATGTAATAGTTAAAATAAAACAATATATAAAAATTAATTTCTCAAAAAAATATTAATTTAAAATTTATAAACAAATTTTTATAAGTATGTGTAATTTTAATTTATAAACAAATTTTTATAAGTATTTGTAATTTTAATTAGTAAGTAATGTATAAAGTATACAGAGAAATGTGGTTGAAAATCAAGAAGTTGTAAAAGTAATTTTGTTTTTCTTTATGAATGTCAAATCATAAGGTTTGTCAATTAGAGCTCAAAACCAAAGTGGTCATCTTGTCCACCTTGTAATTGGAAGAGGGTGCTCTAACCATTTTTTTTTTTTTAATTTAGCAACTCAGGTATGTGTGTTTATAATGCATGCTAATAATAGGTATGTATTAATTTAATGAACACATTTTTTTCTCCATTTCTCACCATCCTTCCAACTCTCTTTCTCCTCCCCCTCTCTCTATTTTCTTGTGTCTCCCCACTATCTCTATCTCTCTCATTCTCTCCTCTTCTTTGCTTCTTTCTATCTCTTCCCATCTCCCTATCTCTATCTCTCTTTATTTTCTTGTACTCCTACCCCTCTATATTTTCCGTTCCCTACACATACTCTCTCTCCCTTTATCTCCCTCCCCTGTGTTTTCCTCCTGTATTTCTCTCCCTCTGTCCCTCTCTATCTCTTTTTTTAGTAGATTGCAAATTGGTTTCCATTGATGTAAATCCTAGTCATTGATGTTAATGACTACAATTTGAGGGGGAGTCTATTGTTGTTGTTACTTATGTGTTTTTGGTGTTTGCAGAGACTTGTAGTGGTTACAAAATATTGGATATATGATCTAATGGCCTATCCTTGAAGGAATTTTGTCTATAGTTGACCTAATCAAATGCTCTTGCAAAGTGTGTAGCTGTGTAACCCTCTCAGAGACATTTCCAACAATATATGACACTTAGTTAAACTCCCAAGGATTGAGGAGAAAAATAGTTTTGAAGTGAATGTATGTTTGGAAATTTATGGTACCTAGGGTATTTAGGATATCCAGGCACAATTGAGAAATCCGGATAATGCGGTGATTTCATTATTTTCCTAGAATCGAATAATTTAGGTGTTGTAAAGTTATCTATATCTAGATTCATGCATCATACATATAGGTCAAGGTTACACAAAGTTCCGTAGAGGAAGATATATTTGGGAATCTAAGTATTCAAGGGTCGCATAATGAATCAACTTAAGCTAAGATTGGGATATGGATTTCTTTTGAAAGATTTTGGGTCACGGTTGCATTCGGTCTTGGTTCAACACTAGAAGTGGTATTCAAGCAGTTGATCCTTTTGGAGGTATAATAAAGGACAACAAGGGAAATCAACTAGATGCCATATTTTATTAGACTACATGGAAAATCAACTAGATGCTAGATTGGTTGGTTGAGATGAGTTGGGTAATGAGTTGGCTAGTTGACATGGCAATGTAAAGTGCATACAAGTATCTGGGGCTACAGGAATGTAGCAATTTTTCCATTTTCCAAAATAGATGGATAACAAATTTTCTCATTCATAGGTAGTGAACCCCAACTGACATGGAAGAACAAGTAGAATGATAGATGGCACCAGCTAGCAGTGGCATGATAAATAGATGATGTGGCACACTGAAAATTAAAATACTTGGGTATTTTCTATGTAATAAAGGTTGTGTGGAAATATTATAAAGAATAAATATTTTAATTCTATATTTTTGGAACAATGCATAAGAACTAAGCCAAGGCCTATCAAACAGGCTTCAAATATGTGCAAATAATTGATTTGAGTAGTTCATATTCTTAGTTGTCAAGTTTCTTGGAAGACAGTAGGTATGGGGACCCTGTAAGGTTAGGAAAGGAGATATGGTTTAGAACAAATGGTGATTATGTTCTTTCTTAAGGTTTAAAAATGCATTTAAAATATCATGGTTTCATATTTCTTACCTACATAAAGGTTTAAGAATCCCATGGCACTTGGCTATAATAAGTTTAGCTCCTAATAGATAATTTAGGTTTGAATATAATTCAAGTGTGTGCCTAGTAACAAACTTATTACTAATATTTTCTTATTTTAAATGCATCAAAATATTAAGAAGACATGCATTAAGTTAGACTTTGAGTAAAAAATATCTACATATATGAGGGAGCTCATATTTAGCGAAATAAATTATAAGTAGTTAGATATAGTTGTTAAAATTGATAAGAAAAAGAAAAATGCTCTCATTACATTATAACATATTTACTAACGAAGAAATAAAAAAATTATAAATATTAAAATTATTGATAATCAATTTATTAAGTCCGTGATATTTGTATTGATAAACACTTCTTAGTTGATTTTGCATCAAAACTTATAATATTCACAATGTATGAAAGAAAAAAAAATATTTACATGTATTACTGAAGAAAAATATATAAAAATATATCCTAGTTTAAAAATGTTCTAGGAATATTAAATTTTTTTTCTTAAAATCAAAAACCTTTTATTCTATGCTAATTATGTGATGGTTTAACCTGAGATAATTAACTACAATCCTAGTCTCGCTGAGCAAACCAACTTTCAAGATAAAAATGGGAGGAGTATAAATGTTAGTAACTTAGTTTTTATATCACTCTACAAAATTTATTAAACATGCGGAGATTTACATTTTTTTTAAAACATAAAAAGTCCAATAAAACAAATGATAATTAAAATAATAGAAGTACCCAACACAATTTATAATTTTTGTTTGCACCTAAATAAATTAATATATCACTTCGCCTTTAAAGGTTCTTTACGCGTAACACGGATAGCAAGTGGAAAACTATTTTTCCTGCTTTATTTGGTTTTCCTGACGAGCGACCAACCAATTGCTTCTTTCCTTTTCGTTACCTTGTCTTCTGGACAAAAGATTGGATTGGCTGATGCACGTTGACAAGAAATTATAAAGTGAGAAGACCATAAATGGAACAACGTGAATTGGCGTGCTCTTGCCGTGCCCTCCATGTGCATCGTGCATTTGCAGAGACATGTAGATGCTGTAATCTTATTTGATTCTTCATGTTGCCGGAAGCAATAGACTAGTGATTACATATATAAATTGCCCGCTCGGGTCGGCTTCACATGTTGTCAGGCAGGGAGACACACGCTCCATAGGCATTAGATTAGCGATATTACACCTCCTCTCCGCTATTCTTTCTGTCCACCACGTGTTGGCAGGTGTTCTCGTGTTCCTTGATGTGGACGGATGTGTGATATTGAGTTGTATTAATACACGTCTTGGATGTTCTCAGAGGCAAGAAATTACAAGTGTAGTGCCATAGAGATAGATACGCAGGTCCTGATCCTGAGAGGGAGGAAATTAAGCGATTGAGCAGTGATAGCAATCATGAGTTCTGTTCTAGTTTCTCTTGGAGCGTCTCTGCAGTCATTGATGCCTGCTGCTGTTCGCAGTCATGGCAAGCATAAGAGGTCAAACAGCATGCCGGCGTCCAGAGCGCACCCAATCCTCGCTGATTTTCATTACCAACTTCGAGCGAAGGTGGAGATGCTCATGCAACAACAACAGCAGCCGGAGTCATACAATCTTTCCACTGCATGGCTTGGACAAGCACTGGAGGTCGTGCTTTTCATCTACTCTAGTTTTAAGGATTTGTACCCGCACATCATGCAGATAGACAGTAATACAGACGGAAAATGGTTGAGCCGACATATGGAGGACCTCGTGAATCTGCTTGATCTGTGCAATCTGTTGAAAGAGTTCGTATCAGAAATCAAGAAACAGAACGTGTCAGTACAGATAGCCCTCCATGGCCTACTTCACCCCCATGCCCATGGCATGATGAGTAGTCAAGTTGTGAAAGCGAAGAACTCCCTTGTTAATTGCATGGATGATTTAAGGAAGAACAAGGATTTGGAGTCCAAATTAGCAAAATGCATGTCCACTTTGAAGCGAATGGCCGATAGCCTTCACCCAACAACATCAATGGACCGATCAAGCGTCGAGGAAGCCATCAAGGAAGCGAAGGCCATTACCATATTTGCCTGCACAGCACTAGTGGCTTCTCTTTCCTTCAACACACCATGCCGCTCAATTATGCCAGGTACAGGCTTTCTTAAAAAGAAGGAAAGGATCAGTACTTGCCCTCCTCTCATCGACATCAACAGCATGACCAATATGATGCAACACAAGTTAAAGGAGGCCATGGAGATGCAGAGAAAGAGGTCATCATCATTCAAGTTCCTCTTGCAAGAGTTGAACAGGGTGGATGTTACAGTTGGAAACCTCAACAATATTTTACTAGACAGAGACATCATGAACAAGACGTCCAAGTTGGCTTCCAACAATATGCAAGATGGAATAGATGCAGTCAGCACGTCCACCAGAGAGTTGGAAAGCGGCCTCATCCACATTGACCAGAGAATAAATGAGCTCTTCAGAGTTCTTATTTCTAGCAGGGTGGCACTGTTGAACAGTCTCAGTGCTTTCTCTTCATAATCTGATGAATGGATCTACATAGCAAAGTATGTGGAAATGCCAATCAACATGTCAATCACAGAGTTGGACAGCACTCTCACCCACATCGACCTGAGAATGAATGAGCTCTTCAGATTTCTTATCTCCAGCAGAGTGGCACTTTTGAACAGTCTCAGTTCTCTCTCTTCATGATCAGATCAATCCAGTTACAAAGCAAAGCATGCCGCATGTCTATAGTGATGTGTGCATTATATCCATGTCCGCACGGCCTACTTCCCTACCAAATTGGCATTTTTACAGTTTGGTAAAGGAGTGCATCCTTTTCCCTCCTGAGTCGTCATATCTTCCTCATATACGTACTATCCTTTTCACGAGCATATACATGGCTGTAACGTATACTTTTATACATACGAATCAATACAAAATGGAAGTGATTTTTTTCTACTGGATTTTCTTATTGTTAAAATTATGCTTGTTCATATGCTTGAATTTGTCGTGTGTGTATATATATATATATATATATATTACTGTATATACACAAGCTGGTCGTACCTGTTTTATCATTAAAATATCGCTTTCTTTATGTCCATTGATGCCTTAGTTTGTCGTCATTATTGGCGTGAACCGAACCCATACCCAAATAAATTTATTTAATATTTTATCATTCTAAATCGGTAACAATTTCAGGATTGATGGACGTTTCGAACCTTCTAGTAGATTCATCTCTAGGACGAAAAATGAATATGTTATTTTACTTATATTTTCTAATATAATCACGTTTGAGCGTTTCTACGTTAGTAATTTTATTTCACATTTTAGTCACCATAAAGGATTTAACCGATCCACGATAGAAATTTCATTTCTTAATATCCCCTTAAATTGTTAATAGTGTGGATATGCATGTTTCCAATCACAATGTTCGCTTAGCATAGAGAGTCAAGAAACAATCTACACAGCGTTGTAGCAATTCAACACTTCAATGAGGATTTGGTTTAATATTTTTCGTTGATAGGTGTGTATCTTTCAAGTCACGGGTGGATGTAGGTTTGTGGACTTTTAATTTTTATTTACATCTATGGACGCGATTAGATTTCAATGGAATATGTTTTGTTTGGAAGGGCAGTGGAGGGCTGTGATTTTCTCAAACCCTGTAGCCTTACACATTACAAGACATTTCAACAAAAACATGTTAATAAAGAATTGAAACGCTTTTCATCTATCTGTTTTCTCACATCGTCGCTTCCATGGAGTGTCTGTTCGCTGCTACCAGATGCGGTGATGGAGAAAATCCAATCTTCTCTTCCCATCACACATCTTTTGAATGAGACCCTTGTTTGCAAGGAATGGTGCTCCATCATCGCTTCCAGCACTCTGCTACGCTCTGTGTTCCATTCCATTGACGCATCGAAGCCTTGGGTATTTGCTCTCAGGGAGCTTAGTAAAATGCGAGATGTCTATGTGTTAATAATTTTTATATTTCAGATTGCAACCTCCTTTCAAGAAATATGTGTAAATATATGTGTGAGAACTGTACAGTTTCAACTCTTAAAAAAAATAAAATAGGAAAAAGGCTTAGTAAAATGTTGGATGCTCATTTGTGTTAATAATTTTTATATTTCACATTCCAAGTATTTTTCAAGAAAAAAAATATACATGAATGGGACAATTGTAGGTTTGACCCTTTAAAAACACACACTTGACATGGGAGCTTAGTAAAATGCGAGATGTCTATGTGTTAATAATTTTTATATTTCAGATTGCAACCTCCTTTCAAGAAATATATGTGTAAATATATGTGTGAGAACTGTACAGTTTCAACTCTTAAAAAAAAAAATTAGGAAAAAGGCTTAGTAAAATGTTAGATGCTCATTTATGTTAATAATTTTTATATTTCACATTCCAAGTTTTTTTCAAGAAAAAAAATATACATGAATGGGACAATTGTAGGTTTGACCCTTTAAAAACACACACTTGAGATTATAGGAATACATATTTTGTATTTTGGGTTGAGCTTGTTGAAATGTTACTTTCAACTATCCCTGTGCAGAGTCGCTTTCCAATTTTAATTACTAAGTTTTCTGTCCTCTAGCCGCTTACCAAAAGAGATGAACAGTCAGTTTCAGTTTTTTGTTTGATCGACGCAGTCCTTTTATTTGAAGAAGAGAGTCTTTTTATTTGTTTGGGGACAGTCTCTGTTTTGGGTAAAACAGAGTACTTTTATTTTAAAACACAATGAACAGAATCATTTTAATTTTATATGAACGCGAGCGTTTTATTTTTAAACCCCGGTGTCCCCACACAATACAGTGTCTTGTTGATGTGGCGAGTTCCGCAATCAGAACGTTCACATAAATGTTACCACAGCCATATTATATAATCACTGATGAAATGTTTTATGCTATGGCCCGATTGTTATATCGCATCGGGAGCATTTATGTTATGGCCCGATTGCAACATACAAATGGCAGACCCGATCTATGTTATATTGCACAATTTATTTTTGATCTCGGATCTGATTCTTCAATCGGCATCAGAGATTTTTATGTGAACCGATTGTTTTGTCAAAGGTCCAGACCTGACGTGTTTTATTATGGCGGAGTTGAGTTTGGTCATCGCGTTCGTATTACCATCGGCATCGAAACTTTTCCGAATGGCCCATTTGTATTGTTATTGAACCAGACCCGATGGAGTTTATTCAGCGGAATTGATAGAAGGTTTCGTGTTCTGGGTGGACGCGATATGAGATTATATGATGGATTTGATAATCCATCACGTGCACAGAACCTTACGTCAGCAACCCAACATTTGTAACGCAAAATGGTTCTATGTGTTTTGGCTCATAAGTTTTCAAATCCGGCAGTGTATTGTTTTGGTTTATCGTGCGACATAAAGTTTTAAATGTTTTACATTGTAATGTTTTTAACATATGCACGAAATGTAAGTGGGCCCGAAGGTCTTTCAAACAAGATTTAGTTTAGTTTCATTTCATATAGTTTTTGTTTTTATGTTTTAATATGCGCGGCATATAAAATTTGAAAAGGCCTGAGAGCTTGTGTAATGTAATGTTTTATTTTGAAAGCACAACAGTGTGTTTTATTTGTAATAGACAGAGAGGTTTTTACACAACACTGTTATTTTTCAACAGAGAGAGAGAGAGTGAAGTTTTGTGCACTGTGCATTGTAACAGTCACTATTTTGTAAATCCTTCTGTGAGAGGAAGATATTGTAACAACAATTTTTTTTATTAACGAATAGAAGTATTGTAGTGTGCTGAAACTCTGTCTCCAGCAAGAGTTTTATTTCTTTGTGTTAAAAAGGAGAGTATTATTCTCTCTGGTTTATTCTAGAATTTTCATAAATTCCAACATGGTATCGGAGCTAGTCCAGGTTCTTTGAAGGTGTCAAAGAAGCTGAAGGAAGGAGTTCTTTGTTGTAACAGCTTCTCCAACAGAGTGAAGACTCAGTCAAGAGGAATCCAAGGTATTTCTCAAGTCATTTTTTTGTGTTACTGTTGAAGACAGTCAGTTGTTTTAAAAACACAATCAAGTATTTTGAAGCATAGTTAAGAGTGTAAGAATGGCTGGAGCCAGCACTAGCATGGGTATTGGAAATACCCATCTCCCACAATTTAATGGGAAAAACTATGACTACTGGGCAATAACCATGAGAGCCCTGTTTGCTTCCCAAGACTTATGGGAACTTGTTGAAGATGGCTTTGAAGAGCCAGCAGATGAAAATGAGTTTGATGATTTAACTCAAGCAGAGAAGGAACTGCTGAAGAGCAATAAGAAGAAGGATTCAAGAGCCCTCTACTTTTTGTATCAAGTAGTGCACGAGAGTGTGTTTCCAAGGATAGTAGCAGCCAAGAGATCCAAAGAAGCATGGAAAACTCTCAAGACAGCCTATCAAGGCATGGAGAAAGTGAAGACAACAAAACTACAGTTGCTGAGGAGAGACTTTGAGACTCTTTGCATGAAGGAGTCAGATAACATTGACTCATTCTTCACTCATGTGATTGGAATGGTCACACAGATAAGGTCTCATGGAGAGACTCTTGACGAAAGGAGGATTGTGGAAAAACTCTCGAGGAGTCTACCCTCAAGGTTTGATGTGATTGTCACCACCATAGAAGAGACCAAGGATCTCACAAACTTTTCAGTTGATGAGCTACATGCATCACTGATGACACATGAGCAGAGATTGGGTAGAAATGAAAACTCATCTCTGGAACATGCCTTTAATACCCATATGTCTTTCGGAAGAGGAAGAGGGCAAGGCAGAGGAAATAAGAGAGGAAGAGGCAGAAGCCAAAACAGAGGTGGAAGAAACAGTCCAGCAAATGCTCAAGGAAGGGCTAGCAATCCAAATCAGCATCAAGGCCAAGGCAGTAGCCAGCAAAGTGGTCAACAACATGCTCAAGGACAAAGGTATGATAAATCCAATGTCCAATGTCACTATTGTAAACAATATGGACATTATGCAAATGAATGTAGGAAGAAGCAACATGATATGGGTAATAGAACAAATGCAAATTTTACTAGAGAAAATATCAGCCAAGATAAATGTTTTTAGCTTGTAATATGGTTGAGGAAAAGAGTGAAGATTTATGGTTTGTAGATTCTAGTTGTAGTTAACATATGACAGGAAACATAGCCATGTTTTCTATGTTAGATGAGAGTGTGAAGTCACAAGTCACACTAGGGACTGATAGTAAATTTTTTGTTATGGGAAAAGGAGATGTAAATGTTTTAACAAGGAAAGGAGAAAAGAAATCCATAGCAGATGTCTATTATGTTCCAAGAATGAAATGTAACCTCTTAAGTATTGGACATCTTGTTCAAAATGGGTACAATGTTTTCTTTGAGGATGATGTTTGCACCATCATAGATAAACCACCCAGCAAACAATGTATTGTTGAAGTGAAGATGACACGAAACAGGATGTTCCCTCTCAGGATGAGAGCAGATTTGAAAAATGAAGAAGAAGTAGTAGCAGTGACACAAGAGGATTTCCAAAGCAAACCAAAAGATGACAATTGGTTGTGGCACTTGAGATTTGGACATCTCAACTTTGGAGGTCTTAACTTGTTGAATAGAAAAGAATGGTAAGAGGTTTACCATTCATTGAGAAACTGGATAGCCTTTGTGAAGGTTGTATCTTTGGGAAACAACACAAAGAAAGTTTTCCTTCCGGGAAAAGCATAAGGGAAAAAGCACCCTTAGAGATTTTCCACTCAGATTTGTGTGGACCGATGCAAACTCCATCACTTGCTAGCAGCCACTATATGTTAACATTCATAGATGATTTTACAAGAAAAACTTGGGTTTACTTTTTGAAAAACAAAAGTGAATTGTTTGAAAGATTTTGCAATTTCAAAGCACTTGTGGAAAACCAAATTGGGTTGCATATCAAAGTCCTAAGGACTGATAGAGGAGGTGAGTATATCTCTAAATATTTTCTACGGTTTTGTAGAGAAAATATGATTCATAAGCAGTTTACAACTAGATATACTCCGCAACAAAATGGAGTTGCCGAAAGGAAGAATAGAACAATAACGGACATGGTAAGGAGTATGTTAAAGGCAAACAAATTGCCTAATGATTATTGGGCTGAAGTTGTACATTGTGCAGTGTACATTTTGAATAGGTGCTCTAGAAAAGCAGTTATGAACAAAGTGCCGAAAGAGGCATGGAGTGGCACAAAGCAAGGTGTCACACGCATGAAAGTTTTTGCATGTGTGGCTTATGCACACATTCCAGATTAGCTAAGGAAGAATTTGGATAGCAAGGGGGAGAAATGTATTTTCGTTGGATACAGTGAGGAATCCAAAGCTTATAGGTTGTAAAACCCATCCACCAAGAAGTTTATTGTGAGCAGAGATGTTCAGTTTATTTAGGAGGAAGCTTGGGACGGAAGCATAGAGAAAACAGTGAATGTTAAACACTGTTTATATCATGATGAAAATGATGATGAGTTGGTTGAAATACATCCCCAAATAGCAGCATCAACACAAGGGCAGCAAGAGACACCCTTGAGGAGAAATGGAAGTGCTTCTCCAAGCACACCACAAGGAGGAAATTCAAGTGCTTCTTCAAGCACTTGTACACCTAATGAAAGAGGTAAGAAGTTCAGAAATTTGAATGACATTTATGAACAAGAGGCAGCAAATGAAGGTATGAATTCTTTCTTTGCTTTATATTTCCATGTTGATGACCCTATTCATTTCGAAGAAGCTATTAAGGATAGGAAATGGATAGAAGCTATGGATGAGGAGATTAATGCCATAGAAAGAAACAAGACATGGGATTTGGTTGAACTCCCAAAAGGTAAAGATTTCATTGGAGTTAAATGGGTCTACAAGACCAAGAGTAATGCTGAAGGCAAAATAGAAAGACACAAGGCAAGAATTGTTGTCAAAGGGTATAAGCAGAAGCATGGGATAGACTATGAGGAAACTTTCACACCGGTTGCTAGAATGGAAACCGTGAGAGCAGTGTTGTCCATAGCAGCACAAAACAAGTGGAATGTTTACCAAATGGACGTGAAGTCAGCATTCGTAAATGGAGTGTTAATGGAAGAGGTTTACATTGAACAACTTCTTGGCTATGAAAAGAAAGGCCAAGAGCACAAAATGTGCAAATCGAAGAAAGCTCTTTATGGGCTAAAGCAAGCGCCAAGAGCGTGGTATAGTAGGATAGATTCCTATCTACTGGAAAATGGATTTGAAAAGTGTGAGGGAGAACCCACCCTCTACATCAAAGAAAAGGATGGTAAAATGTTGATTGTGGTTTTATATGTTGATTATGTTATTTTTACAGGTAATGATGATTACCTTATTGAAAATTTTAAAACATTCATGAAAGAAGAATTTGAAATGACTGACATGGGTTTGTTGAGATACTTCTTCGGAATAGAAGTAGAACAAGATGAAACTGGTATTTTTATCTCACAGGAAAAATATGTTAATAAAGTGTTGGAAAGATTTAATATGAAGGAGAGCAAAGCAACAATCACTCCCACAGTGATGGGATTAAAACTCAGCAGAGAGGACAGCAGCAAGGATTTTGATCCTAGTTTGTAGAAGAGCATAGTTGGCAGCCTCATGTACTTGACTGCAACTAGGCCCGATATAATGGATGCTGTTAGTTTGATTTCCAGATTCATGGAGAGGCCAAAGGACGCACATTGGCAGGCAGCGAAGAGGATTCTGACGTATGTTAAAGTTACTAAAAGGTTTGGTATTTTATATACTGCTTCAGAATGTTTAGATTTAATAGGATACACTGATAGTGATTAGGCTGGAAGTGTAGATGATCGGAAGAGCACTTCCGGTTATGTTTTTCATATGGGTTCAGGAGCCATTTCATGGGCTTCTAAAAAACATCCTATTGTATCGTTGTCTATAGCAGAGGCAGAATATGTGGCAGCTACAACAGCAGCGTGTCAAGAAATTTGGATGAGGAGGATGCTAAGAAGTTTGTGCCAAGAGCAGGCAAAAGGAACTGTTATTTTTTGTGACAATAGCTCAGCTATTGCATTATCTAAGAATTCTGTGTTTCACAAGAAAACGAAACACATTGACACAAAGTTTCATTACATCAGGGAATTGGTAAACAATGGAGAAATTGTTTTGGAACACTGTAGAACTCAGGAGCATTTTGTAGACATTCTGACCAAGCCATTGGGGCAGAAGAGTTTTGAATTTTTAAGAAAATGCATGGGTATGACTGATAACCCAGCAGCTGAAAGTAAGGGGGAGTGTTCAAATGTTACTTTCAACTGTCCCTGTGCAGAGCCTCTTTCCAATTTTAATTACCAAGTTTTTTGTCCTCCAGCCACTTACCAAAAGAGATGAATAGTCAGTTTCAGTTTTTCATTTGATCGACGCAGTCCTTTTATTTGAAGAACAAAGTATTTTTATTTGTTCGGGGACAGTCTCTGTTTTGGGTAAAACAGAGTACTTTTATTTTAAAACACAATGAACATAATCATTTTAATTTTATATGAACGCAGGCGTTCTATTTTGAAACCCCGGTGGTCCCCACACAATATAGTGTCTTGTTGATGTGGCGAGTTTCGCAATCGGAACGTTCACATAAACGTTACCATAGCCATATTATATAATCACTGATGAAAATTTTTATGCTATGGCATGATTGTTATATCGCATCAGAAGCGTTTATGTTATGTCCCGGTTGCAACATGCAAATGGCAGACTCGATCTATGTTATATGGCACAATTTATTTTTGATCTCGGATTCGATTCTTTAATCGGCATCGGAGATATTTATGTGAACTGGTTGTTTTTTCAAAGGTCCGGACCTGACGTGTTTTATTGTGGCGGAGTTAAGCTTGGTCATCACGTCCGTATTACCATCGGCATTGGAACTTTTCCTAATGGCCCATTTGTTTTGTTATTGAACCGGACCCGATGGAGTTTATTCAGCGGAATTGATAAAAGGTTTTGCGTTACACTTTGTCCTTGCGTCAGCAAGCCCTGAGTGGATGCGATATGAGATTATACGATGGAGTTGATAATCCATCGTGCACACAGAACCTTACGTCAGCAACCCAACATTTGTAACGCGAAATGGTTCTATGTGTTTTGGCTCATAAGTTTTGAAATCTGGCAGTGTGTTGTTTTGGTTTATCGTGTGACATAAAGTTTTAAATGTTTTACATTGTAATGTTTTTAACATATGCACGAAATGTAAGTGGGCCCGAAGGTCTTTCAAACAAGATTTAGTTTAGTTTCATTTCATATAGTTTTTTTTTATGTTTTAATATGCACGACATATAAAAGTTGAAAAGGCCCAAGAGCCTGTGTAGTGTAATGTTTTATTTGGAAGCACAGTAGTGTGTTTTCTTTGTAATAGACAGAGAGGTTTTTACACAGCAGTGTTATTTTTCAACAGAGAGACAAAGAGTGAAGTTTTGTGCACTGTGCATTGTAGCAGTCATTATTTTTTAAATCTCTCTGTGAGAGGAAGATATTGTAACAACAGTCTTTTTTATTAATGAATAGAAGTATTGTTGTGTGCTGAAACTCTATCTCTAGCAAGAAAGTTTTTATTTCTCTGTGTTAAAGAGGAGAGTGTTATTCTCTCTGGTTTGTTCTGGATTTTTCATAAATTCCAACAGAGCTCATATATATTTATGAAAATTTTATGGTTCCCATCCATTTAAATTTTTTAAATAAAATTGTATACAATCATTAAAATATATACAAAATACAACTTTAAATATAATTATTAAAAATTAAAGTTTTAAATATAATTATTAATTGTGTCTAAGGTGCTTTAAATATGCTTTACAACCTAGTATAGAGTAGATGTGTAAGTGTAATGTAAGTATATAAATAATTCTAAATATAGGTTTAATTAAAAAATAAAAATAAAAGTTAAAACTAATTGGGAATGAGTGCAAACATTTAAATGCTGGCTCGATTAATAATAAAAACTTAAAATAATAATAATAATAATAAAATTTTTATATTTTGATTTTGTTATTAACTTTTGAATAAGCTTTGTTACAATATCATGGGCCAATCCCAGACCTTATCAATACGGCATGCTCAAAATCGATAACTTATTTCACAACCAAAATATGTTATAACAATATGACAAGATTCTTAACCATGGATATTCACCCCCACTTTACCGTGGATATTATTAACTTGTAAAAATTAGTCTTTGTTACAATACCATGGACCAATACCATGGCTTATCAATACCACATGGTCAAAAAAACATAACTTGTTTCACAATCAAAATATTAGTCTTTGTTACAATACCGTGGACTAATACCATAGCTTATCAATACCACATGCCCAAAAAAAATATAACTTATTTCACAAAAAATATTTTATAACAATACGAAAAAAAATTTAACCATTGACATGCATTGTCACTCTACCATGCATATTATTAGCTTGTAAATAGGCTTGTTACAATACCATTGCTTATCAATACCACATGACCAAAAAAACATAACTTATTTCACAATTAAAATATTTTATAACAATATGACAAGATTCTTAATCGTGGATATTCACCCCTACTTTGCCATTGATATTATGAACTTGTGAATACGATTTGTTGCAATAGCATGGGTTAATAACATGGCTTATCAATACCACATGCCAAAAAATTATAACTTATTTCAGAATCAAAATATTTTATAACAATATGATAAAATTCTTAACCATGGATTTTCACCCCCACTTTACCATGGGTATTACTTACTTGTATATATACTTTGTTACAATACCATGGGCCAATACAATGGCTTATCAATACCACATGCCCAAAAACCATAACTTATTTCACAATAAAAATATATTATTTTAATTTAATTTTATAACATTTATTTAAGTGAAGCTAAATTGAAAAAGGCTATAATTAGTTTTGAGATATATCTAAACTCTCTATCCTCATCACTAGAACTTAAATTAAGGTTTCAATAAAATTAAAAATGAAAATACTTTTATATTTAAATAAGTGAAATTTATACAATACAAATCTTATTAGTAAGAACTAATGTAGCTCAATAATAACTAAGGATCCAAGAAATGACAACAAGCAAAGTGAAGGGAAGAGCGGGGGAGGGGGAGCTGTAGGGGGAGAGGTATAAGGGGGGGAGAGGGAGGAAAGGAGAGATAGAGAGAGAGAGTGATGGGGGGAGACAAGAGAGGGAGGTGGGAGAGAGAGGAAGGAAGAGAGGGAGGGAGAGAGAGAGAGTGATGTAGTTGGAGGGGGATAGATAGGGGAAACAAAGACATATAGAGATAGAGGTGGAGAGAGAGAAAAGGAGTGACATTGGAGAGATGGAGAGAGAGTGAGGAAGAGAGGAGAGGAGGGAAGAGAGAAAAGAGGAGGGGAGAGAAATAGGGAGAGAAGTATGAGAGAGAGAGAGAGAGAGAGAGAGAGGCACAAATATGGACAAGAGAGAGAAGGGGAGAGGGAAGGAGATAATGATAGAGTTGGAGAGAGAGATAGAGAGAGGTTGGAGTGAAATGGGGAGAAAGGACTCAAGAGAGAGAAGGAGAGAGAGATGGAGCTGGAGAGGGAGAGAGAGAGGAGAAAGAAGAAACACATAGAGGGAAAATGGTAGATAGGGTGAGAGGGTGTGACAAGGGAGTGATGGAGAGAGAGTAAGGGAGAGAGGAGAGCAGGAGGGGATAGAGGGAGAGGGAGAGAGAGAGAGAGAGAGATAGTTATGGAGAGAGAGAGTGTTTGCTTGGGGCGTGAGATAGAGAGGGGGGATAAGAAAGAGACACATAGATACAAATATAGATATTATATAGTATTATATAACCAGCCTAGATCCATCTTAACCCAGATCTATCAACTGCCGAGAGGGATTAAATCTCTTAAGGTGCAAACCTTTCCTCAATTTTTGCACTCATAAAAGAGGTCTACACCTCCAGAGATTGGATCCCTCTCGAGGCTTGATAGATTTGGGTTAAGATGGATCTATGCTGGTTTACATACAAAGTCTTGAGAAAAAATGCCCCAAAAGAAAAGGAAGAGGATATAGTTTTTTTATTGCTAAATTTTTTTTTCTTTGAGAAACATTTTTCCCAATTTCAGATAACACTTATGTATCCTTTCTTAAAAAAAAAAAAAAAAAATCAATAAAAATTGTGATTTTCAAAAATATCATATAAAATTTAGTTAAAAATTATTTATTGTTTTTATAAAAAAAATAAAGATGAAAAAAATTATTAAAAAAAGAAATTATAAATTTCAAAAATTCATATAAAAACTAGATAAAGGAGAATCAATCAATAATATTGGGTAGTATTGTAAGCAGCAATAATTTCTCTAATGATAAACATTAAAATAAATAAACATATTTAGCTATAATTAATTAGATAAATTAAGCTTTATAGTCATACTTATGTCGAAAATCATGGTACCTATAAGTGACCTATAATGAATCATAGTGGAAGGGTGTGGTTAACTATGGAGACTTATAGTGGATGACTAGGGTTAATAATATTAATACTAGGTTTTATTAATCCAAATGTTTATTATGTTAGGTTACATTACAATTTATTAAATTTATTAAATTATATAGTTACTTAGCTAAAAATGTGAAGTTACACTTTCGTGAGAAACCATTTCAAAAATTTAACTCTCCCAATAGTTTGGACAAACTTTTAGGAAGTTCAGCGGAAATTTTAGGTGGTCTCGCCGAACTTTTGAAATTAATTTGGCCGAACTGTTTTTTCCATTTGTCCAACTGATACTGTTGTTAACATTGACGGCGTCGCTAATTAGACTTTTTGTCGGAGATCGAAAAATGAACAATAAAAGTTCGGCCAAGCTATTAGTTTGGCCGAAATTTTTCTTATAAATATAGTGGTCATCAGAAACTCAGAGGATTTTCAGCCATTTTCTAGCTGTTATGCGACTGTTGCAATTGTTGGAGAGGTAAGGTGACAATGTTGGAAGGTAGTGCACGATCCTATGTTTTCGTCCTCGGCTTGAGCCGCGTCCTCTTATGCTCGTCGCAACTTTTAGAGAGGTAAGGTAAGAAATGTAATTTTTTTTATTTTTTATTTTATTTAATTTTGATTCTCTAACCTTGCAGTGTTTTTGTAAGCTTTTTTCTAGTATTCAACCCTGCGTTTTCATCTGCAACTTATTCGGCCTGAATTCATGTTAAGCAACATCCTGATATCGAGGATCATATTTACATTGCAATTTACGTAACTCTAGTAAATCATAGTTAGCCATAATAAAAAAACTCGAAGCTTGCCATTCAAATTTTGAAATGTGTGAATCCACCTCTAAAGCTATATCAAGAAAATATGGCAACTTACTGTCGCAATGATAAGACTAGAGGTGTTACACATATAATACAAAAAAAGAAGAGTTTTTCGTACCATAATTTCTGGACAACCTCGTGTAGTATATGTAGAAAATTTTCAAAAACCAAAGTATATAAAGTAATTAACCAATTATTATATGTTATATGAATGATAAATAGATTTTGATAAGCTAAATATGTGGGTTCACATATTTCCCACTTCTCCATGATGCCATAAGCATGACATGCATGCCAAATTCAAGAAATTTCTAAGTGTTGTTTTTCCATGGAGAATTAAGACGAGGTTTGCTTCACAGATTAGGGGCTATATGACATTGTACGATTTTTCCCAATGTAGCCTTCTTAATTTTATTAAGAAGACCACAATTGGTCAGAAATGCTGCAATACACCTTATACAAGTGGCAGCGCAAGAGAAGAGGAGAAGAGAATAGGAAGCCACAATGCAAAGAGAAGAGGAAAAGAGAATAGGAAGCCATAATGCAAAGAGAGAGAAAAAAGAGGAAACATATAGAGTGATATTTCCCAATACACATAATAAATTTAAGTCAATTTCACTTTTTCACAAGATTATACATCCTTGTTGAATCGTGGTTAATCCATCTGGTTTTTTGGTATGATTCTTCACAAAAAGTATTTTTTGAGTTCTAACAAGGAAGTAACTTAAAATTAAAAAACCACAACCATTCAACCAAACTCCGTGGTAGCTCCAGTAAAACTAGCAACGTGCTCCAAAAAATTTCACAAACGACGGCAGTAATCAGCCTTGGAAATTCTCTTATGCCAGTGCCTTTGTTCTATAATCTTGTGTTAGTCTGTTAAGGTACCCATATCCGTAGGTCTTCTAAGATGTCTTCCGTGTAGATTATGAGGTAGGAATCAAGGGAAGAAGAAGAAAAGATAGATAGAGACCGAGAATTTGTTGTTCGAGCATGAGCCTAAAGATGGCTTGTCTTTGAGCCCTTACGTAAGCTTAGTTAAGTAGACAGTAGGTCCTTCCAATTCAAGTTTTCCAGGACATTTTCCCGCCCACCGAGAGCCTTTATTTCATTATTTATTTTATTCAAAAAGAAAAGTCTAATGAAACATATAAAGCCACTAGTTTAAGAGTTGTTTTACTAAATCAAATGGGATCTGAGGGTCTAACACGGAAAATCCTTATCCAAGGTAGTGCAATTATCTTTTTTCTTTATTTGTGACTCGACCGAAAAATCAGAAGCATTTCCTGACTCCACCAGAAAATAGTAAGATATAACAATATTTCATGCTTACAAATAGAAATTTTCTAATGAGAAAAAAATGAATTGCACTGATAGTTACTTACCAAGCTCGGGACTATCCCAATTTTTTTTGCATGGCTTCATATCATAAGCATTTTTATATGTGTATCATAACTATTTTGATGTGTGTAGATGAATGATGTACACGAATATGATGTACAACTTTAGCCCTACCCTATGCTCCTGCGCATGTCTTTGATATTGCTTCTTCTGGGTCTTGATCTCGACCACCTATGCATATGGCTATACTGCTTGCCCTGTATCTCCATCTGGGAATGAATCTATATGTGGAGTGGTAACTGGAGTTGTAACTGGTACCCGGGGGCCGGGAATATGTTGCGATTCCCTAACTATTTTCTTATGTTTCTAGTTTCTTCATATAGATAAAAACCATTCTTGAGTGTTTTTGGGTGATGAAGCAACTTGTGTAGTCCAGAATTAGAGATGGAGGTGGTAGGGGTACCCTCAGGGCATGGTATCCTCCATCCAAGCCTCCACAATATACAGGGTTGTTGTTGGCTTCTTCTGCCTGACAGAGCCTTCTACGTCTGCATCTACAGGGTCGTTGTTGGCTTCTTCTTCGTGATAGAGCCTTCTCCATCGAGCCTTCTCCATCTACAAGGTATAAGCCTTCTCCCCATACAGGATCATTGAACTACTCCTCAAGCAGGGCAGATGTTGAAATGCTCAGAGCAGGACTATTTTATTTTCTATGGTTATTCACTCACATAAGAACCAGCATCTATGCGGTGGCAACCAGAAGTGGCAAGTGGCTAGCTCGCAAAAGAAGCTACAGTTAGAATATGTAATGAAATATATCTCAAACATTCAAATATTTAATGTTTGAGATTTAATGCTAACTTTGAAATTAGCATTACTTCAATCTTCTGATTTAGAAAGTTTGAATATGTTTTTTAAAATCTTTTAGTTCCTTTGAGACTTTCAAAAAGAAAAACTTTAGATATAGCAAAACTTTGCGTAATTTTTTTTGAGTGAAATGAAATTTCCGCTCCAAAACTTTGAATAAATTTTGGTAAATCCTTAAAATTTTTGGTCAAATAAACAATTAATGGCTGGAGGTCCCATGGTCAAATAAACAGTTATTGCCAAGTCCCATTGCCCAAAGTGGGTACTAATAATAAGGCGTATCGATTCCAAAATATTTTCAACTTTACGCAAATAAATTATATATAAATATAAATCTTAGAATTCATCCGCGTTAATTTTTTTTAAATGCGGTTTCTAAACGATTGAGCAATATATACCTTTTGGCGAAGCGCATTTCGGTTGTTATCCACCCATTAATGTGGTGGCAGAAATGACCGCTCACCGTTAGATTTAAAATTGTTTAAATCTAATGATGGGCGTGTATCCGCCATCGCATTAATGGGCTGGATAGCAAATGAAATATTGGTTGCCCTACCTTTTTACTCATTATTAAGTACACATCCACATCCTAATCATCTTCTCCATCATAAAATTTAATCATTTCATCGTCATTAGATGTTATGAATGTCATGGAGGGAGAGTTGCGGAGTTATCTTGTCCCCTGGTCACCTTATGAATTCTTTACTGGCGTACAAAATTAATGTTGCTGCTTCCTTTGGTTTCCTGCCCGAGGTTTCTTTCGTTTCCATTTGCAGTGGCCAACCATATAATGTCCCCAAGTAGCTGAGTCTGGTGATGCACATTGCCAGGCGATTATTCAGTGGCAATATCATAAATAAATGGTATTGACCCGAGAACAGGCTACTTACCTCTTTTATAAATTGAAACAATGTGAATTAGCTGCCGTGCCCTCCGTGTGCATGTGCACAGTCAAGTTGCAATGCTGCTTGTTGGAAATTAATTCCAACTGCTGAAGTCAATCAGCAGTAAATGCAGAAGTGAAATATTGCAGCACATTGAAGCCAAGGCTAAGGCGGTTGCCTGTAGTCTTGAACAAATTGCAAAAGGATTGGAAAGCCGCACAGGTGCAGTACAGAACAGATGGGATTTTTTATCCCCTTGATATTTTATCAAAGGCGATAGCCGTTTTAATTAATAGCAGACTTGAATGCCAAAGACTTTCGTGGCTTCACTGCACAGAAGAACAGATTTATTAAAGACAGTCTTTGTGGGCGTTTAAAGCCCTCAACAACTAAAATGAATGAAATTGCTTTTAAAAACAGGCGGAGGACTTAAATATCTGAAGAGGAGGAAAAGTGGTCCCCACCTCTTGAGCGCAAATCGCAAGATCACATTTTTAGAAGTGAAGTGTCTTGTTGATGAGGAGTCGCGATGTGATGCGATCCGATCGCAATCACATATCGCAATGACCAAGTTTCAAATGTCTTGAGGATGTGGTTGAAACTGCGATGCGATCGCGCGATCGTACCATCGCACAGATCAGAAATCGCACCATCGCATTTCTGTTTGTTCTGCCACATGTTTGATCGCACATATTTGCGATGTGATCGCGCGATCGTGCCATTGCGCAGATCGCAACATCGCAAATCACATTTTTTTTGTTTCGCCACATATGCTTGATCACAAATATTTGTGATGCGATCCCATCGCACATCGCAATATCGCACAATCACAATTTGTATTCGTTTGTGTTATGTTTTAAAACAGCGCGGACCTAATCAGTTTATATGTTATGATTTAATATTTTATAATGTGCGTGCCACTTTAAAAAGAAAGGCCCGAGAGCCTGTTTGATTATAATGTTTTTTTTATAAAAACAGAGCCGTTTTTATGCACAGTAGTGCGAAACAAAAATACAGTGCAGTGTATTTTTCAGAGAGAGACAGAGTGTTTTATTTGAGAGACAGTGAGGTCTTCTCTGTGAACTGTGTTTTGAAGCAGTCACTATTTTGTAAATCCCTCTGCTTGAGGAAGAACTTGTAACACATTTTTTTATGAAATAAATGTTTTTTTTATTGAGTTGAAATTTTGTCTCCTGTGAGTGAAATTTTATTAATTTCTCTGTGTTATAGAGGGGATTTTATTCTCTCTATTATTGTTCTGGAATTCTTCAATATTCCAACATGGTATCAGAGCCAGTCCAGGGTATTTGAAGGTCAAATAAGCTGAAGGAAAGGAGTTCTTTGTTGCAGTAGCTTCTCCAGCAGTGTGAAGACTCAGTCAAGAAGAATCCAAAGGTATTTCTCTATACAGATTTTGTGTTACTGTTGTAGAACAGTGAGTTATTTTAAATACACAGTCAAGTGTTTTTTGAATCATAGTTAAGAGTGCAGAATGGCTAGAGCCAGCACTGGTATGGGTATGGGAAATATCCATCTCCCAATGTTTAATGGGAAAAATTATGACTACTGGTCAATAACTATGAGGGCATTATTTGTCTCCCAAGACCTATGGGAATTTGTTGAGGATGGCTTTGAAGAGCCAGCAAATGAAGCAGAGTTTTATGTTTTAACTCAAGCAGAAAGAGAGATTCTGAAGAGCAATAAGAAGAAAGATGTCAAGGCTCTTTTCTTCTTGTATCAAGCAGTACATGAGAGTGTGTTTTCGAGGATAGCAGCAGCTAAGAGATCCAAAGAAGCATGGGAAACTCTTAAGACAACCTATCAATGCATGGAGAAAGTGAAGACAGCAAAACTTCAGTTTCTGAGGAGAGACTTTGAAACTCTCTGTATGAAAGAGTCAGACACTATTGACTCATTCTTCACTCATGTGATTGGAATGGTCACACAAATAAGATCTCATGGAGAGAGTCTTGAAGACAAGAGGATTGTGGAAAAACTCTTGAGAAGTTTACCCTCAAGATTTGATGTGATTGTCACCACCATAGAGGAGACTAAGGATCTCACAAAGTTTTCAGTGGATGAACTACATGCATCACTGATGACTCATGAACAGAGATTGGGTAGGAGTGAAAACTCATCTCTTGAGCATGCCTTTAAGACCCAGATGTCTTTCGGAAGAGGAAGAGGGCAAGGCAAAGGAAACAAAAGAGGAAGAGACAAAAGCTAGAATAGAGGTGGAAGGAACAACCCTTCACATTCACATGGAAGGTGCATCAGAGAAAATCACAGCCACGGCCAAGACAGCCAGCAGAGTGGTCAGAAGAATGCTCAATGACAAAGGTATGATAAATCCAATGTCCAATGTTACAATTGTAAAAAATATGGTCATTATGCTAATGAATGTAGAACGAAGAAGCAAGATATGGCAAGTAGAACTAGTGCAAATTTCACTAAAGAAAATAGCAGCCAAAACAATTTGTTTTTAGCTTGTAATATGGGTGAAGAAAAGAATGAAGATTTATGGTTTCTAGACTCCGGTTGTAGTAACCATATGACAGGAAACATAGCCATGTTTTCAATGTTAGATGAGAGTGTGTAGTCACAAGTCACACTAGGAACTGATAGCAAAGTTTCTGTTATGGGAAAAGGAGATGTAAATGTTTTAAGAAGACTAGGTGCAAAGAAATCCATAGTAGATGTTTAGTATGTTCTAGGAATGAAGTGTAACCTCTTAAGTATTGGACAACTTGTCCATAAGGGGTATAATGTTTTCTTTGACAATGATGTTTGTACCATCATGGATAAACCACCCAGAAAACAGTGTATTGCTGAAGTAAAGATGACAAGGAACAGGATGTTCCCTCTCAGAATGAGAGCAGACTTGAAGAATGGTGAAGAGAAAGCAGCAGTTGCACAGGAGACTTACCAAAGCGAACCAAAAGATGATAATTGGTTATGGCACTTGAGATTTGGACATCTCAACTTTGGAGGTCTTAATTTATTGAACAGAAAAGGAATGGTAAGTGGTTTACCATTGATAGAGAAACCGAACAGCCTTTGTGAAGGTTGTATTCTTGGGAAACAACACAGAGAAAGTTTTCCTTCCGGGAAAAGCATAAGGGCAAAAGCACCCTTAGAGATTGTCCACTCGGATGTGTGTGGACCGATGCAAACTCCATCACTTGCTAGCAGCCACTATATCTTAACATTTATAGATGATTTTACAAGAAAAACTTGGGTTTACTTTTTGAAAAATAAAAGTGAAGTGTTTGAAAAATTTTGCAATTTCAAAGCACTTGTTGAGAACCAGAGTGGGCTGCATATCAAAGTCTTAAGGACTGATAGAGGAGGTGAGTATATCTCTAAATATTTTCTACATTTTTGTAGAGAAAATGGTATTCAAAAGAAGTTTACAACTAGATATACTCCATAGCAAAATGGAGTAGCCGAAAGGAAGAACCGAACCATAATGGACATGGCAAGAAGTATGTTAAAGGCAAAGAATTTGCCTAATGATTATTGGGCTGAAGCTGTACATTGTGCAGCATATATTTTGAATAGATGTCCTACAAAGGCAGTTATGAACAAAGTGCCGGAAGAGGCATGGAGTGGCGCAAAGCAAAGTGTCACACACATGAAAGTTTTTGGAAGTGTGGCTTATGCACACATTCCGGATCAGCTGAGAAAGAAGTTGGACAGCAAGGGGGAGAAATGTATTTTCATTGGATATAGTGAGGAATCCAAGGCATACAGGTTATATAACTCATCCACCAAGAAGTTTATTGTAAGCAGAGACGTTCAGTTTATTGAAGAGGAAGCTTGGGATGGAAGCATAGAGAAAACAGTGAATGTTAAATAATGTTTATCTCATGATGAAAATGATGATGATTTGGCTAAAATACATCCCCAAATAGCAACACCAACAAGAGAGCAACAAAGCACACCCTTGAGGAGAAATGACAGTGCTTCTGCAAGCACACCACAAGGAGGAAATTCAAGTGCTTCTTCAAGCATTTGTACACCTACTGAAAGAGGTAAGAAATTTAGAAGTTTGAAAGATATTTATGAACAAGATATAGCTAATGAAGGTATCAATTCTTTGTTTGCTTTATATTGTCATGTTGATGATCCTGTTCATTTCGAAGAAGCCATTAAGGATAAGAAATGGATAGAAGCTATGGATGAGGAAATAAATGCCATAGAAAGAAACAAAACTTGGGATTTGGTTGAACTCCCAAAAGGTAAAGATGTTATTGGAGTTAAATGGGTCTACAAGACCAAGAGTAATGCTAAAGGCAAAATAGAGAGACACAAGGCAAGACTTGTTGTCAAAGGCTATATGCAGAAGCATGGGATAGATTATGAGGAAACTTTCGCACCGGTTGCCAGAATGGAAATCGTGAGAGCAGTGTTGTCCATAGCAGCACAAAATAAATGGAAAGTTTACCAAATGGACGTGAAGTCAGCGTTCCTGAATGGAGTGTTAATGGAAGAGGTCTACATTGAACAACCTCTCGGCTATGAAAAGAAAGGCCAAGAGCACAAAGTATGCAAGTTGAAGAAAACTCTTTATGGGCTGAAGCAAGCGCCAAGAGCATGGTACAGTAGGATAGATTCCTATCTACTGGAAAATGGTTTTGAAAAGTGTGAGGGAGAACCCACCCTCTACATCAAAGAAAAAGATGGTAAAATCTTGATTGTAATCTTATATGTTGATGATGTTATTTTTACAAGTAATGATGATTGCCTTATTGAACATTTTAAAACAGTCATGAAGGAAGAATTTGAAATGACTGATATGGGCTTGTTGAAATACTTCTTAGGAATAGAAGTAAAACAAGATGAAAATGGGATTTTTATCTCACAGGCAAAGTATGTTAATGAGGTACTAGAAAGATTTAACATGCAGGAAAGCAAAGTAGCGATCACTCCCACAGTGATGGGATTAAAGCTCAGCAGAGAGGACAGCAACAAGGATTTTGATCCTAGCTTATACAAAAGCATAGTTGGCAGCCTTATGT
Organism: Pinus albicaulis; assembly: GCA_034641835.2. Lineage (NCBI taxonomy): Eukaryota > Viridiplantae > Streptophyta > Pinopsida > Pinales > Pinaceae > Pinus > Pinus albicaulis. The sequence continues at coordinate 843,867,061 of CM076570.1, forward strand.
ATTTGACTGCAACTAGGCCGGACATTATGTATGCTGTTAGTTTGATTTCCAGATTCATGGAAAAGCCAAAAGATGCACATTGGCAGGCAGAAAAAAGAATTCTGAGGTATGTTAAAGGTACTAAAAGCTTTGGTATTTTATATACTGCTTCAGAATGTTCAGATTTAGTCGGATACACTGACAGTGATTGGGCTGGAAGTGTTGATGATCGGAAGAGTACTTCCGGTTATGTTTTTCACATGGGTTCAGGAGCCATTTCATGGTCTTCCAAGAAACAACCCATTGTAGCATTGTCTACTGCAGAAGCAGAATATGTGGCAGCTACAGTAGCAGCGTGTCAAGCAGTTTGGATGAGAAAAATGTTGAGAAGTTTAAGTCAAGAACAGGTAAAAGGGACAGTGATATTTTGTGACAATAGCTCAGCTATTGCATTGTCTAAAAATTCTGTTTTTCATAAAAGGACAAAGCACATTGACACCAAGTTTCACTTCATACATGAATTGGTTAACAATGGTGAGATAGTTTTGCAGCATTGCAGAACAGAGGATCAATTTGCAGATATCCTCACAAAGCCACTTGCGCAGAAAAGCTTTGAACATTTCAGGAAAAATCTGGGTATGCAGAAAAACCCAGCAGTTGAAATTAAGGGGGAGTGTTGGAAATTAATTCCAACCGCTGAAGTCAATCAACAGTAAATGCAGAAGTGAAAGATTGCAGCACATTGAAGCCAAGGCTAAGGCGGTTGCCTGTAGTCTTGAACAAATTGCAAAAGGATTGGAAAGCCGCACAGGTGCAGTATAGAACAGATGGGATTTTTGATCCCTTTGATATTTTATCAAAGGCGGTAGCCGTTTTAATTAACAACAGACTTGAATGCCAAAGACTTTCGTGGCTTCACAGCACAGAAGAACAGATTTATTAAAGAAAGTCTTTGTGGGCGTTTAAAGCCCTCAACAACTAAAATGAATGAAATTGCTTTTAAAAACAGGCGGAGGACTTAAATATCTGAACAGTAGGAAAAGTGGTCCCCACCACTTGAGCGCAAATCGCAAGATCGCATTTTTAGAAGTGAAGTGTCTTGTTGATGAGGAGTCGCGATGCGATGCGATCCGATCGCAATCGCATATCACAATGACGAAGTTTCAAATGTCTTGCGGATGTGGTTGAAACCGCGATGCGATTGCGCGATCGTACCATCGCACAGATCGCAAATCGCACCATCGCATTTCTGTTTGTTCCGCCACATGTTTGATCACACATATTTGCGATGCGATCGCGCGATCGTGCCATTGCGCAGATCGCAACATCGCAAATCGCATTTTTGTTGTTCCGCCACATATGCTTGATCGCAGATATTTGCGATGCGATCCCATCGCACATCGCAATATCGCACAATCGCAATTTTTATTCGTTTGTGTTATGTTTTAAAATAGCGCGGACCTAATAAGTTTATATGTTATGATTTAATATTTTATAATGTGCGCGCCACTTATAAAAGAAAGGCCCGAGAGCCTGTTTGATTATAATGTTTTTTTTATAAAAACAGAGCCGTTTTTATGCACAGCAGTGCGAAACAAAAATACAGTGCAGCGTATTTTTCAGAGAGAGACAGAGTGTTTTATTTGAGAGACAGTGAGGTCTTCTCTGTGAACTGTGTTTTGAAGTAGTGACTATTTTGTAAATCCCTCTGCTAGAGGAAGAACTTGTAACACATTTTTTTATGAAATAAATGTTTGTTTTATTGAGTTGAAATTTTGTCTCCTGTGAGTGAAATTTTATTAATTTCTCTATAAAGAGTTTATTCTCTCTATTATTGTTCTGGAATTCTTCAATATTCCAACAATGCTTATATCTGATTCTAATCTTATTAGATGCTTCATGTCGGTAGGACTGAGTTCTTTAATTTATATATAAAATGCCACTCTTTTCTTGGCTTGGCGCATGTTGCCGGGCGGGGAGACATGATCCATAGACAAGAAACGCCCACTGATGGCGTAAATTAAAATAGTCTGATCACTTTTCCTCTCCGCTATTATTTCTGTAGACCATGGTCTGGTATCTAACCTCGTGCTCTTTGATCTGGACGGATGTGTGCACTTAGTTGAGTTATATTAATATATATACCCCCTCACATGGTTTGAGAGGCAAGAAACTTTAAGTGCAGTCGCATTGAGAAAGATAAGCAGACCCTGATTCTGAGACGGAGGACATTAATCGATTGAGCATTGATCGCAATCATGAGTTCTGCCTTCGTTTCTCTTGGAGCGGCTCTGCACTCATTCATGCCTTCTTCTGTTCGTGGTCACGGCAAGCATAAGAGGTCAATGAGCATGCCGGCCTCCATAGCGAATCCGATCCTCGCCGATTGTCAGTACGAACTTCGTGCTAAGGTGGAGATATTCCTACAACAACAACAACAGTCGGAGTCATACAATTTTTCCGCAGCTTCGCTTGGACAAGCACTGGACGTGGTGCTGTTTATCTATTCCAATGTGAAGGATTTGTACCAGCATGTGCAGATGGACAATAATAGTGACGGCAAATGGTTAAGCCAACATATGGAGGAGCTGGTCAATCTGCTTGATGTGTGCAATGTGTTGAGAGAGAGCATGTCAGAAATAAAGAAGCACAACATGTCAGTGCAGATAGCCCTCCATGGCTTACTTCACGCCCACACCCAGTTGCCCAGTGCATTAAGCCATGGTGGCATGATGAATAATCAAGTGGTGAAAGCCGAAAACTCCCTTGCCAATTGCAGGGATGAATTAAGGAAGAACAAGGACATGGAATCCAAGTTAGCGAAATGCATTTCTACGTTGAAGCGAATGGCCGATAGCCTTCACTCAACAACAGAAATGGTAACATCAACTGGCGGATCAGGAGTTGAAGAAGTCATCAAGGAAGCTAAAACCATCACCATCTTTGCGTGCACTGCACTTGTAATTGCGTTTTCCTTCAATACACCCTGCCGATCCTTTATGCCGGGCATAGAAATAGCCCTAGCCCTCTTCCTCCTCTCATCGACGTCAACAGCATGACTAACATGATGCAACAGAAGTTAAAGGAAGCTATGGAGATGCGGAGAAAGAGGTCATCATCATTGAATTTCCTCTTACATGAGCTGAACAGGGCGGATATTACAGTTGGAAATCTCAACTATTTACTAGACAGATACATAATGAACAAGACGTCCCGGTCGTCTTTTGATATGCAACATGAACTCCGCGACTCCATCCATAAAGTCAGCATGTCGATCACAGAGATGGACAGCACTCTCACCCACATCGACCAGAGATTCAATGCCCTCTTCAGATTTCTTGTCTCTAGCAGGGTGGCACTCTTGAATAATCTCAGTACTCTCTCTTCTTCATGATCAGATCAATGCATGTACAAAGAAGAGTATGGTGCATCCCTATCTGCAATAAATTGCCTCCCGCCTATTTCTCTACCAAATTGACATTTTTACAATTTCGGAGAGGAGTAAATCCCTCACATTCCCTCGTGAGTTCTCAAGACATACTCAAACAGATACCATTCCTTTTACGTGCACATATATGACTGTAACGTATACATATAGAATTCAAATCAAATCAAAATCAAATGATTTCTTTTTCCTTTATAGTTGAGATTTATGCTTTCTCGATGTTTGAATCTGTTGCCTTTATTAATTGATTCACTGTATACATCAACGCTATAGATATATTTGAAATCACATGATTTGTTCCTGGACGATATATACATAGAGCCAAACTGGATTTCACAAACCGAATAGCTAGGCGGTGAATTTTTCCTTCTCTGAGGTGGTAGGACCTAACGTTGTGAAGTACAGGGGCACGGAGGCAGTGACTGAGAAGTTATCCCTGATTTCACAAATTCCTCCTTGGATTAGGGAGGGCGGAGGGATGGTGGAGGACGGAGTGATGGTGAGTATTTAATACTGGGTTATCAACATTCCCAAGCCACTGCCCTAATGTGAGTTTAGAGAACTTTTCGCCAATCTACAAATAATCACCAATTCACTAATAATTTTAGCAATGGTATCCGTAGAATTTTACTAAACTAGCCTACTAAAAAGATGGAAAAACTACGCTAAAATGATTAAAGATTTAATTAAAATGATGTGGATATAAATTTTTATAATATGTCTAATTCTGTCTTGAGGGGGCTTTCTAATCCAGTGTAAAAAGGGATGTGGTTTTCTCTTTATATTATAAATTTTTATAATAGGTCTAATTTCTGGGTTGAGGGGCTTTTTAATCCCGTGTAAAGAGGTGTGGTTCTCACTTTATAACTTTATATTATATTGCTAAATATATATTTAATTAAATTATATAAAAATAAAACTAATAAAATTATTAATTAAAATATTTGACTCAGAAAAATTATAAAATTAATAATTATATTTATAAATATCCAGTTTAGAGGTATTTTCTAGTCTAAGGTGGAAGAGATGTTGTAATATCTTGTTTTATCATATCTTATTAAATGTTTTGAAATAGTATTATTGACAAGAAGTACCATAGTGATGAAGTCCATTAGTAAGTGTGCACATGTAAATAGAAACCTTGAAAATAACATTATATAATGAAAATAAATGATAAATAAAAAAATATATTCCAAAATCATCTCTAGTCACATTTTCATTTTCTTGAACTAATTTTTTGTTTTTATAACTTTTTCCATTGTTTAAATTTATTTATAATGAGATTTATTTTTAATCAAATTTAAGTTTTATAAAATTTAGAAATTTAAAATTTTAGAAATTAAAATGGTAAGAGAAGAAGTTTAATTTAAAATTTATAAATATATTTTAATTTAATAATTCGATTAAAATTAAGAAAATAATAAATAAATTTATATTAATAAATATTTTTATTTTAAAATTAAAAGGTCTATTTTAAATCTACATCTACTAAGAGATATCAGATCTTTTGAGGTACAAATTTCTTTTAAAGTGAGAGGAGATTTTATCAATGTGGCTCTTTGGTAGATCTAGATTTAAGATGGATTTAAACCAACCTAGATCCATCTTAACTCTTGATCTACCAAGTGTCAAGAGAGATCAAATCTCTTGAAGTACAATAAACATTAAAATGACAAAAAATAAATAATAACATTATATCTTTAACATATTATCATAATAGTTAAGTTAGAGCCAATACATGCTTAACAAATTACTTATGAAGTGTAGATTAGTTAATCTAACTAGGGTTTAGTTCGAGGTCAGTTTGGAGAGAAGCTAAATATGGAAGCTACTTTTTGAAAATTAAACTATCCCAATAAGCCTCAAGGGAAGTGAAGCACAATCTTGATAATAACATCTCAATATGGAAAAAAAAAGAAAATAAAAACAAACAAACATAACTAAAAAATTATTATATTAATATATAGTTTTAAACAAGGAAATAAATTAAGTAAAATACTCAAAATAAATAATAACATGATATTGTATTTATTTTTCAAGATAAATCTTCGTAAATCAAATTTCAATTTTTTAAATTGATATGTTTGGAACCACTAAGTGTGGTTCATCATTAAAACTTAGAGAATGATCTTATCAAAACATATTAATATATGCTTTAGAGATATAAAATAGATAGAGAAAAAATAGTTAATTAAAAAAAGAACATTAAAAAAAAAATGTATTTAAATTGAACATTAAAAATAAAAATAAAAAGATTGTTAATTTCAATAAAACACGATTACTGATAATATATTATTATTATTATTATTTTATTTTTCAACTAAATTAATATAAAAGAAAGATTTCTACTAACCATATTAATAATTATTTAATAATATTAGGTAAAAATGTAATAATAAGTGTATTAAAAATTGATATTTTATTATTGTTTAAATTCTTACCATAACAATATAAATTATTATATGGCTATTACAATCAAAAGAAAGAAATATAAATAAATAATTGTAATACATAAATAAATAATAAAATATAAAAGAAAAAAATTCAATATATAGATAAGATAAGGGTGTAATTTTTAATCCACCGTTCATAGTGATACTATGGCTTAGAGTGACATACATAGACATATCGAATTCTTTACATGGATTTCATAAGGTATGAAGGATTCAAATTTTTTCATTTGGTGAGGTTGATATAATATATTAAGAAATACCTCCAAAATGGAACCATATAACCTAATATAATTTAACACCTAAAATGTGTAGACCTCAAAAGTTGTAATATAAGGTGAAGCCTTATGTGGGAACACAATTGTCATTGAATAGTGTGTGCGTGATGTGTCTAGTCATTGACGGTACACACATCTTAGGGTTTTGATCAACCACTGTGGGGTTTTAGAGTTGTTTTCGGTGTAACTACCCTCACCCTCATCATTGCCCTTGTCTCATTTTCTCTTTCTCTCGTTGCCCTTGTCTCATTTTCTCTTTCTCTCGTTTGACGATGAGCTCGGCAACTTCAAGTCCTATGTTATCGTCTTACATTTTTTTTTACCATTACAACTTTCGACTCTTTGTATCTATTTGGGTTTTCCAAATTTCATGACTTCAATGAGAAGATATGATGGCGACCATGATCTATGATCTATGTGCTTCTCTAGGTTAAGTTTATTTTCCTTTCTCTATAGGAACCCAAAAAATAGCATTTTTATCAATGAATTGCAAATCCTTTTGAGGACATTTATCTCTCATGTAATTATAGTATTTATATTCTTGATTTTATGCTTGTGTTCTCAACTACTATTTTTTTGAAGGGCTCACAATAGATTGTAGGTTATTTTGGGCTAGGTTTTCCTCGTTCTCAGTGTTGCAAGAACTAGATTTTGACATACCCCTGTCAAGTAAAAAAATATATATTCCTAATCGTAGGTTGATTCTTCCTTCTTGAATCTAAATTTTAATTTTCCTCTTTAATTGCAAGTTTCTTTGTGGCTTGAGGAGTGGATTGGAGAAATTTTTTTCCTTCTACCGAGGTGTTCCTGAGCTCGGCGAACCACAAAACAGTCTCTTTCATCAAAGGTGTCACAAGGTGTGTTTGGCGATGATTTGGCTGAAAAATCCTCGCCGACAATTGGAGGTAAGTCGAAATCTACATTCTCTTCCAAATATTATTACCAAATGCATGTTAAGCCTAATTTAGCTCAACATTTTCCATCTCACCCTCTACTTGCCTTCCCTCCCTCCCCCGTACTCATCTGAACATCACTCGGATGGCCATGGAATTCCTTTTCCCACTTCCTTTGTTCATCCCCTCCATCGGTCGATCATGATGTGACAACTTGTCCATGTCCCCTCACCGGCCCATGTCTCACTTCATCCCCTCGACCCCCATGTTCACTCCCCTGCCATGCCCTCCCTCGAGACTACATATCCTTCCATTGCTCCTAAATATGTCCCTCATGCTGGAGTGACCACTAATTTTCACATTGACCCCTCGATGGACCCCCCCCCCCCCCCAAAAAAAAAAAAAAAAAAAAAAAACTCAATTGGGAGTGACATTGACTTCCTGCTCCTTAACCTTGGTTTGGATATGGCTGCTCTTATTGTTCATGAAGGTCATGTTGACATCCCCAACCCCTCCATATCCCATTCTTCTGCACAAAACATCACAGTCAAAAAGAAGGGAAGGAAGGACAATAGACACTTTAGAGGCAAACCTAAATATAAATCTCTGCTTCTGGATAACCCTAATGGTTTTAGGGATATCCCAACTAGCACCACCTTCAAAGATTGGGCACTTAGAGCTAGCAAGCCCGCCCCACCCACCTCATGAATATGATCTTATCCCTGAACACCCGGGGACTTGAAGATCATCCCAGGTACCTTTGTATTAAAAAAATGTTGTCTGATCATTCTTCGTCCATCGTCGTTTTTCAAGAAACTATGTGTTCAGCCTCCAAATCCATTACCCACTTCCTGTCTATCCGACCGAACAGATACATTGTTTAATTGTCATGTGGAATCCACATTTTTCCATATTTCTTGCTTTTTGTTTCTACAACAGGATCCTATTGTCTGATCGAATCTAGGGTTATTATGAACATTTCCACATCATCAAAATTTATTCTCCCTGTTGTGAACACTCCTCTTTTGGGTCCTGTATCAATTCATCTGAGATAATAAACATCCATAATCTCATTCATAGTATTAAAAGACAGAACCGGTGATCGGACCGGTGGACCTAATGCACTGGGTTTCTGACCGGATCCTATCTAACCGGTACTGGTCAGGTCTAAACAAACCAGTTTTTTAAAAAATACATTAAATAATTAATTTTCAAAAATAAAAAAATATTTTGAAGATTTGAAATCATGATTCCAGGCCATTAGAGACAAAATATGGAAATTTTTCTCATTTATATACCATGTAAAAGTAAATATATCAAAATGGCACCGACTGCAATGTACATCATCGAAAAAATACATAAGAAATGAGGCTCCAAATGGCCCATAAAGTCCAAAAAAAATGCTACAAGCTATGAGGCCATTGGCTTAGTACAAGACTAAAAAAAATTAACTTGAAAACAAAAACAAATTGGAATTTCTTACCCGGTTGATCCACATATCTTGCCATTTTTTCCAAGTTATTTTCCATTCTTGTCTACGAGCCCATCAAGATTCAGTCCAATCATCCGAAGAAAACATTTTCTGGAGGTTTTTCTGTTGAGAATTGAGACATTGCAATGTGAAGGGATAAAAGGTAAGGATAAAGGGAAAAGGGAAAAGGGTAAGGGCCCTAAAAAAGGAGAGGTACTAGGGAGAGGGGAAAAGGGAAAGGGAAAAGGGAAAAGGAAAAAATAAAAGGAAAAAAAATAAAATAGAAAATAAGAAGAGAAAAAAGGGAGTTGCAAATATTTTAATTGCAAGCCTAACAAGCTCTTTGCCCCCAGTGTTTTTCCTCATTAGGCTTGTTATAGGTCAATTTGGGCATCATCCCTAAGACCAGTATGAACAGGGTTTATCATCCCCTATTTCAATATAAACAGGGTTTATCATCCCCTAATTCAGTTACTACATGCCCTAGAGAGGTCATTCCACTGATGTCTTTAATTCATGAGAGTTTCGATGTTTGAAATATAGTTAAAATGAACCATTGACTCATCAACGCTCCTCTAAATGGGCCTAAGTGTGTTTCAAATCACTTATCCCCATGCAAGGGTGCTCTGAAAAGCACTTCCCGACACTTAAGGGTGTGTTGGTCTCCTAGGAGCGAAATCATCATTGTTCCGAGAATATACACATGTCTAGTGCCTTCTAGAAGAGCTCATAGGTGTCATAATTCAAATACATGTGTTCATCCATCACCATTGTACCTGGAAACATGTCTCATCTATTAATAGAAATCCATTCAATATAATCTATTGAGAAACTACCTACAATTTCCCTATAAATTAAGCGCTCATCTAAGTGCAAAGGAGGAAGAAATTGATGTAGTGTTATGCTATTGGATTCTCAATTCCTGAGAGATGAAGTATTGTTATGCTGCTGAGATGATGCTTGGCGTGATGAGGATGAAATGAAGTTAGAGTAGGTTGATGACGAACTGAACCACTGGCTGTAATCTAGTCCTCCTATTATTTCAATAAAGATATTTTTTCTTTCTCTCATATATGCACTTATATCTTGTGAGTGTATTATCAAATGTGTATGTATTCTAAAATTTAATTAATTCAATTTGGTTAAGGTAGATATAATGTATATATGTATGTCCCGTGTTGTCTTCTGTCTTTGATTACGGGTATTAATCAAGCAGGTTTCAACTAGATCAAGAGTGATAGGAATGACAATAGAAGAGGACCGAGAGTGAAGGATCAGAAATAGGTATTTACCCCTTCTATATTTCTATCTATTTTAGATAAAAGAAAATTTACCTTTATTTTTTTGTTCTGAGTGAAGGAACACCACACTCAGGGAAGATTAGTTTATTGGTAGATTAGAATTCCTCATCACAAATTGGCAACCATACTGGGGAGAAATCCATCATTCCTGGTGTTTTTGTCTTTGCTTACCATATTCAGCCTATTTCTTGTTGTATTCTCATATGCATGTTTGACCTTAGAGACCAGTAGACATTTCCACTTCTTCCTCCTTTGGATAGTTGTTTGATCAATCTTTCATTAGCTGTTTTATTTATCATTGTCAAAATTAAATCCAAAGTTGTAAATTTTGCATTAGATCAATTCTTTGTTTTCAAGTGTTACATGGAATTCTAATCGCAAGCGTACGAAAAATATCACTTTAGATGTGCATAACAAACAACCCTATTATCAAATGTGGCTGTCAATTTCCTTAGATTTGTAGTAGGTGATCAGAATAAATGCTACAAAAATCCAGATCTATGAAGTTAAATACATTAAACAACGAAAATAAATAAGAGTTGCTCCATACATCCAATAGACAAGGCGGGAATTTATAAATAATTTTCTGTATTATGACACTTGGGAAGGGAATACCGAAAGATGTTACTAGTCCCCCTCAATGGGATGGATTCTTGGATGTCCACAACACTTTGGATCCAAGATCTCTCTCTCTTGATGGTGCAGAAAACCCTGAAAAAATAAAACTCAAAGGGAGCTCACAAGAAAAAGTAGAAAAAATATGACAATGATGGAGGATCAAAGTCAGACCAAAAGTATAGATAAAAAGGTGATAAAAAAGGTAGTGAATGACACGAAAAACCCTTCTATTTATAACAAAATATTGAGTAAGTCTAGATATTGGCGAATAGTTAAAATATTATTAAACAAATCTAGATCCAACTTACTTGGAATATTTTATTATTTTTGGTGGAGGGAAAAGGAATTTAGAATTGGCTAAATCCCTTTATTTAGAAGTAATAAATAAATAAATGATTTATTTATTATTTCAGGGATGAGGTTAACGAATAATTAAATAAATAATGATTTATTTAATTATTTAAAAATGATTTAGTCAAATTCAACGAGGAATATTATTAAATAATGATTTAAATAGTTCTTCATAGAGAATAATAAGATAAATAGAAATTTATCTAATTAATTCTCATGTTTTGGGTTAAATATGACCAGGAATATTAATTAAACAGTGGTTTAGTTAATTATCCCTAGAGGGAAATCAAACAAATAAGGATTTATTTAATTATTCCTCATGGGGTTTCTTGTTTAGACCAGAAATAATTTAATAAACTATGGATTATTAAACTATTTCTCATAGTGGAAGCAATTTTACTATGGTAAAATTGGTCTTACATGGTGTACTTTATTCCATCTAATATTAACACGTTATATGACCAAAAATTGGTGTAACAAATTTCTCCCCAACATTCGAGTGTTAATAACTAATCGTATGACCGAAGTACGTTGTAAGAACACAATCAATAGACACTGAAGGGGAGTAACAGAGAGAGAAATATAAGATGGACTGAACTGTGAGAGGACAATACCCTGAGGAGGTGAGACTTAGAGGTGCGACAAGTCTCTTTTATGAGTGAGCACGTGTTCTCAATGAGGCGGGGAAGGCATACCTATGCCCGCCGAGATGACAAAGTATAAAGAATAATAGGGTTCCCAACAAATATGGGACTGCGCTATATAGTACATGTTGGCATAAACATGAGTTAGATAAAAACCATAATGGATCCCACATACATACTATTCCTGGGATAGTAGCCAAGACTTATACAATAATATAACAGTACATGAGATATAATAACAACCAAAGAGGCCCTGTAAAATAGGAAAGGGCTCTCAAAATCGGAATGATACATGAAAACTAAAAAGGCGCTGCAAGCGGCTAAGGCCGGAACCATCAAATCTGCAGAGATTCATCCAAGGCTGTAGTAAAGAGGTCATCCGTGTATGTGGGGAGATACCTGAAGGGAAACCCCCTAATGAGGTTTGAAACATCTCACACACACCCGAGAATCACTGGTACAATCTGTTGCAGTACTGAATCATCAAGTATATAGATCTCAATCATGCCATAAGAAGCTGTAACTGAGAAACAATCAAGTCAAAGGGAAATTAAGGGTCCCTTTTCTTGATCTAAGGCACTGAACAAGAGTGGAAGCTGGAACCAAGGTACACTGCCCTCTAGACCTGTCTTCTGGAATGAATAGGTTGATGTTGAGAGGAGGAGGTCCACCATAGGTGAGGCAATAAGGAATCGTCAACTAAGGCACGAGGGATAATATTAGAGAGACTGATAGACTTACATCAGGTGATGGTGGAATGGGGGGTACTGAGTAGCGTGCTGACAACTTCCATTGTTAGAGCATAAAGGGCATGAATGACCTGGCAGCTACTGAATCAACTCTGAAGGGGATAGGAGACAGTGTGACTAAAGGCTAAAATGCGCAACATGAGAGAGGTACAAAGCAATGAAGGATGGAGACTGTGATGGGAGACAAAAGGAACTCGGGACAGACTCCATGGATGCAATGATGACTCAACTAGGATGCTCTAAACAAGGGTGATTTGATGATGCATCCACACAGAATAGGCCTGGTGGGGACCATAAAAACATGATTAAAAGATGGTTACTCATGAAGAAAATCAACACGAGCATCAACAAGTATGAAGGCAAAGTGATGCCCCAAGTGTCGCAAGTGAAGAAATTCGATTTTGAGAAGCGGCATAGTGACCCTTCTTGGAAAAAAGGCTTACGAGTGAAGTATCAAATCACCAAAAATGAAAGGATACCCATTTGAGTGCCGAGTGAGAGATTTCCAATGGTGCCGACGGTTCTTCAAACTAAGCTAAGGTTTGGTCGTAATTGGCGAAAGAATAATTTTGGGTTTTTATTTTAATAAGGCAATTTCCCTCCAATTTTGATTCATTTGAAAGTGTAGTTGTGGTGAATGTAGAGTCGAGAAAAGGCCATAACTCTTGTGGCGTTCGTAGTGGAAAAATCAGGCGTTGGAATCAAGATATGTCGGTGGCACGTAAGAGGCCTAACCATACTCTTTCAATTCAGTGGATTAAAGTTTTAGATTAGGTGCCTAGAGCCTAGGAATAAACCTTTTCTCCTCCTCATGGTTGGGTCCTGGGTAGTAGGTACTGGGCAGAAAACTGTGACCTGTCCCAAGAAATGGCCTGAAAAGTGTGACCTGTCAGAGAAAGGGGTTTCATTGTTGTTTTTAGCTAAGAGTTGGGATT